>CM038796.1:78043222-78365879 GCA_021764765.1 Vicia sativa | reverse complement strand
AAAACAGCTTCGAAAACATGTTAAAATTGGTGTCTAACATGTTTCAACTGATCACTAATAAACTCGGTTCAAAACTAAAATCAACATAAACTAGGCTAGAAACTCTAAATACATCATGTTTCCAAAACTTGCAAACTCACTATGGAAGCATCGAATTTGAGTTTGGTGAGCAACTGGAGTTCGATTGTCATTTGATCACCATCACCATACATCATATGAACGATCAGCACTTTAGCAAATGTCAGAATCGCTTTAACCTCGATTTCCACTTGTATTTTGCGCTTAGCAAAGGACTTGGGTAGAGATCCAGAGGAATTCATGATGTGTGCATCTCATTCATAGCTTCCATAATAGCCATGGTGCTCAAGCAATCATAAAACAACAACTCGGACACTTAAATCCGCCGATCCTCACTTTACCAAAGAGAACACGAACTCGTGATATCCATTTTCTTTGAACTAAAACGAAAAGCTCACGGCCATTTTGTTTCTCGCACTCTAACGATCAATAGCCCCCAAAAAATCCAAGAATCATCAAACATACATCATTTAATTTGAATTTTTCATGCTTTAGGTTCATAGTGTTCTTCAAACCTAAATCGCCTCGGCTTAAAATAAATACAATTAACAAGTACCATCGTGTTCGTGATGAAAACCGCAAGTTTCTGCTTTTACATCATTGAATTTAGTTGGGAAACGTAAGATTAGAAATGAGTTGAGGAATCAAGATCAAAACGAAGAAACCCAGCTGTTCTTCATGGTTTTCAAATTTGAATTTTAAAATTTCCAATCCCTCATTTACACGTGTTCCACCACTAAACACCAATGCTTTTGGCTCAAAGGGTAGCCTCCTTGCTCTTAGTCTTCTCTCACGTGTCCCACCCTTTGGTCATGGGTTCAACCTCTCAAGACCATTTTTGTCAAACTTTCTAATTTTTCATGTTTTTACAAAACTACAAATTTTTGACCAATCAAAACTTCTCATTTTGAGATGATTTTTAAACACTTGTCAATAAATACATCTATTTTATGATAGTGCAAAATTTTCTAAAAACTTTCATCTAATCATATATTTTAATCGAGCCAAAACGACGTTCGAGCATTTTTCAAATCTCCTTTTAGGTGAAATTTTCAAGTTTTCGATCTATTTTTTTCAAAACTTTCATAAATGAACCTCACATTTCAAAACATTTTCAAAATCATTTTTCAAAACATTTCATCAAACTTACATCTTTTACCACGACGATCCGATTTAAACGATAAAATCAAATTGCTTTCCTCGAATTTCAATCGATCATGGGCCACCCTTACGGTGTAAGTCCCAATCCTTTTTGTACATATTTAGTTTTACTTGTACATACTCAAATCATCATTGTCAATATTCAAACATAAACATATTTCGCTCGCTTGTTTTCATTCGCTTGTTTATACACCGATACCATTGGTATTGAAAGAGCATTATTCCTCGTGAACTGCTTAAACCAATGGGCCTCTCACTGTAAGTCCCATAACATTCTTTTATGTACATAATATTTTTACATATCAAACTCTCTTCAAATACATACAAATTTTCATCCAGTACATAATAGATACATTTTATACTCAAGTATGCATAAACTTCTATCGCTTTGTTTTCATTTCACTCAGGTATACACAAACCAATATTCTTATGTACATACGCATTTTCCTTGTACATATCAAATTTTTCATACAAATATTTCGTCTCCATATATGATACTTTTCATAGAAATTCGATCATTCGCTTTTGCTTCATCCGACATTCACTAATTGCCATTGGTATTGAAAGGAGCATTATTCCTCGTGGAAACCCTTTCAAACCAACGGGCCTCCCTTACGTGTAAGTCCTAACCTCCTATGTACATCCATTTTTGTCCAGACATAAATACTGTTAGTGTTATTATTCCTTGTAGCAGCTCAAACTTGTAAATAATCAAGTTACTGCTTTAAACGCTCGTTTCACGCACACTTGTTTATATTTCATAAACTCTCAGAATGAACATCATTGCATTGTTTATATTTCCTTCATAAACTCCCGTGAATACATATCACACACACACACACTGTTTATAAATTGTCTAATTATAACAACAATTAGAGTAATCAATAGGTTCCCACAAGATAGCCTCCGCTGCTTAGCATACAAGATACAATTCATCACCAAGATGAAGCCTTGGGTCATACAAGACAACTCATCTCACCAGTTTAGCCTTCTCTTGCTTTGTACAAAGAAACTCTCCCCACGAGTTAGCCTCCGCTTAGGCTTCATATAAGACAAACACCCTCGTCGAGCCTCCTTTGGGCTTCAAAAGAACTCTCATCGAGTTTAGCCTTACATCATACAATGAAAGAGATAGAAATCTCTTAATGCCTCCTATTGGGCTTCCAATACAAAGAATCACCCAGCTAAGATAGAACCTCAAAGGATGGTTTCTGGTGAAATCACTTTCAAATCCCAGAGAGTAAAATTTTGAAATTGCTCTTATTCAAAAAAGGATGGTTTCTGAAATCCCTTTAACACAAAGCTAGCCATACCCTATAGCTTCCTCGAGCTTCATACAAGGACCTCGATGACCCTCGATGACCCTAATGCCTCTTGGGCTAATAACAAGGACCCATGGGCTTTTTAAAAGCATACCTTTAATCCAATCAATTTCTCCTTGAGATTTAGACATCTATCATCTCTATGGAAGAAGTATCTCATCTATCACATCACATACAACAAAACTTTTCAAAACTTTTCAAACTCTTTTCAACAAAACATCTCTTAACAAGAAGTGGTAACGCTTGTATACTCAAGCAAAACACCAATGCTTACAGCTTAAAAGATTCAATAATCTTTTTCAAACATCTTTCTTAAACATGTAAGTGGTAACGAGACACTCAAGCAAAACACCTAATACTTATGATGAAAGATTTCAAACAATCAAACTTTTCAAAAATGTATGATGACATAGATTAGATACATTTTCATTAAGATGACATTGGTCTGTCTCTTACTAACATCCCATGCTTCCACTAGCATAGTGGGAACTACGATTGCTCCGATTTTCTCAACATCCTTTCGAGAATACGTGAGCACAAGGTCTCATCCTTGTCGAGCAAATTTCTATCTCCCCGCACGACCAAAACCATAGATCCCTTTAGATCCAAGGTACAAATGCTCCGATTCCCACTAGGGGATATGTATGCAAGATCCACGATCTTTTGACAGCACAATAATACAAACATTAGATCCCACATAATCCATCGCTTTCTTAAAAATCCCAAAGGAGAAACTTTCCCAATCATAGAAATAGCAATTAAAACACACAAACATATCAAATATATTCATATAAGCTATAGATAACTATATATATTTAGGTGCTCCATCTATTCTCTTCATATAACAATCCCCTTACTCAGAATCTCCCAATGCTATGCCTAGTTTGCGCTAGTCGTTACGCATACCAATATCAATTGAGGGTATTTCAAATTTTCCCTTTTCATAATCATTAAATCATCTTTCTTGTGTTGAAAATAATAAAGCTTGATGCTCTCATGCATCTTTATAAACAAATCAAAAGATTAAATTGTTTCTAGCCGGAGAATCAACTCACGTCGCATCCCCAGGCCACCTTTAACGCTTGAATGTGAAGCTCTAATGAAGGTACAGACAAGCTTATGAGATCACGATGTGACTACATACCGGTTTGAGGTATTGTCGCCAACATAACGATTTTGTAATAATCTAAGTTTCATTGATGAGGAACTTCAGAGGAAGGGAAAGATCAATTTGGCTCTGCCTATATCTCGATGATTTGTCACGATTCCTTGTCCAATGTATTAGTGGATACGGTTCATCTTTGAACGTAATGCCAAAAACGACATCGCTGCTTAACTTACAAAGGGACACCAATGAAGTTCAATGACATAGTGGTAAGAGCCTTTGATTGTCACGGAAGTCAATTATCAGTCGATCTCCGATGACAATTGGTCCGCATACTTTCCGATCACTTTCCGTGTCAGGACGCGCTACCAAGCACAGCTTGTTTACTAGAAGACCATGGATCCATCGGCAGAGCGTGACTTCCACTCTCCATCGAATGAAATTACATGAAATGGGAAGCTAGTAACCATCATCTGTGAACAACAAGCTACTCATAAGCCATTTGTCCGGCTTTCTTTCATCACACCAACAACGCTGAAGGACACTCCCAGACATCCGTAGAAGATGAATCTACTAGCAAAGTAGATCATCTATCTCTTCTTATATAGAAGCAACAGAGATAGAAAGATGGCATGTCAAGGTCGGGACAAGTAATCAAACCTCACAACAACGAGACAAAGTCTTGACTCGGGTTTGCACCAGATTCTCCAAAGACAAGCAAAAGGATGAAGCACTTCGTCCAATCAAAGAAGTATTCGGGGCCAAGGTTTCTTAAACCCCGCCTTCCAAGAGGTTAACGTTGTTACCATTGAAGATGATGAAGATGATCTCTAGATCTCAAGAGTGGATCACTTATCCAACACTCGAATATGTGTCTCGTGAAGAATCCTACGCACCGCATTATCCTCCGATCGATCAATTCAAAGACATGTCCCCGCAAAGGCATGAAAATCCACCGTCCTTTCAAGTTTGGGACACCTTGGGAGAACCAAGTGGTAAATTTGACTACATGGTGAAATACACTACGCCAAAAGCTCAAAATCGACCTGTAGACATCCAAGCCCATCGGACGGGTGATTCTTTTGAGTATCCTAGTCAACCGGAAGAGGGTACCCATCTTCCGATCTAATCAACGATTGAGGTTCCAACGAAGATCTCGCTTTAACCCACCCGTGGAATTTGTTAACCAGATCTTGACCTACTACATCAACGTGATCATCAAGATCAAGGATACGACTCGTGATACGAACTAGAAAGTGTCACCGACAATGAGTCCCTTCACCTGTAAGATTGAGGGTACATCCTGCATTCAACACTGAGGCCAACAGAAGCACATATGATGTATCCCATACTCAAGAAGACTTTTAGCAAGACAAAAGGCAAGGTCCGCCGTCTGAATTTCAAAGTCACCACCAACGACCAAAGTCCACTCGAGGATTGCCAAGCAAAATTACCAGAGTACCTTTCCAAGGAGTTTGCCACATCGAAACTCGTGAAGTTCGGACTAACGCCCTAGTTCTAAGTAGTTTATCTTTGCTTTTGTTTTGAACTCGCTTCACCCGCAGCAAAGAGATGTTTTATAGGGTTTAGCTTTTAAATAATTTCTTTGTCTTGCCCAAGACGAATGAGTTTGTATTTTAGGTCCCTGTTTCATATTGTGAATCTTAAATAAAATGCGTTGTTTGATTCCACACTTTGTGTTTGTTTTCATTTTACCCTTTCTTGAAATGATAATCCTAAAAACACAATAAAAATCTTCAAAAAATATAATAATCATTCACTACATTAACTTTTCAAAAAAAAATGAAAAATGAAAAAGTTAATTAATCAAACATAAATCAAATATGCAGATTAATAGATGGACAAATCCATTGAAAGCAATAGCTCTATACTCTCTCCCAACTTTGAAATCCCCTGTGAAGTCGCCGAGGAAGAAGTTGAAGAAGAGATCCAGATGATTTCTCGATTACTTAAGCACGAGGATAAAATCATCCAACCTCACAAAGAGCCCTGAAGCAATCAACTTAGGTTCGAGGAAGACAAGAAGTAAACATCGGAGCTCTACCGACAAGAACGCCAAGGCAAACCGATAGATCTTCTCAAAGAATATGTTGATGTGTTCATGTCCTCCCAAGACATGCCGTTTTAGATACCAAAGATCGTGGAGCATCATTTGCCATTAGACCGAGTGTCCACCAGCTAAGAGATCGAGAGAGAGTTCACCCGAAATGGCCGACAAAATCAAAAAGGAAGTTCAAAAGTAGCTCGATGCAGTTTCCTCGCCACCTCCGAGTATCCTCAATGGCTAGCCAACATAGTGCCTGCCTCCAAGAAAGACGAAAAGGTCGAATGTGTGTCGACTAACGGACTTGAACAAAGCTAGTCCAAAGATGATTTCCCATCAGATATCGACATGCTAGTGGATAGACCGCAAGTTTAACGCCTTTTCCTTCATGGACGGTTTCTCTAGTTACAATCGATCAATGGCTCAAGACATGGAGAAGACATCCTTCATCACGCCACACGTTTTGCTACAAAGTAATGCCGCTTGGATTAAAGAATGCCGAACTTACCGAGAGGGCAATGACTACCTCTTTCATGACATGATGCACAAAGAGATCGATGTCACGAGACGATATGATAGCAAAGTCGACATCAAGAAGAGCATATAAAATATCTCTCAAGTTGTTTCAATGACTAAGGAAATTTCAACATCAATCCTAACAAATGCACCTTTGGGTAAGATCTAGAAAATCCTAGGTTTCATCGCCAACAAAGAGGTATTAAAGTTGACCTCGACAAAGTCAAGGCTATTCAAGAAATGCCTACGCCACATACGTAAAAGCAAGTAAGAGGATTTCTTGACGGTTGAATTACATCTCCATTTATCTCAAATGACCGCTACTTGGGCCGATATTCAAGCTTCTCCGCAAAATCAAGAAGTGTGGATGTAAGATTGCCAAAGAGCCGCTTCACAAGATCAAGGAACACCGTCGAACCTCCAATACCGATTCCTCCAACAAGGAAGACCATTAATCATGTACTACCGTGCTAAGATTCCATGGGTGCGAATTGGATGCAAGATGAAACCGTAAGAAGGAGCATGCCATTTACTACCGAGTAAAAAGTTCACGTGATCGGAAACTCGCTACTCCATGCTCAGAAAACATGTCAGTGCTTTGGTGTGGGCTTCAAACGTCCGCCAATACATGATCAATCATACGACTTGGTTAATCTCCAAATGGATCCAACTGGCACGCTTTGAAAAGCCCGCTTTAACGGGAAGAATTGCTCAATGGCGATGTTATTATCCGAGTATGACATCCAGATCGTGCCCAAAAAGCAACCAAAGGAAGCATTCTCACGATCACTTGGCTTATCACCTCTCAATCGAATATCAATCTCTCAAGTTCGATTTCCGACGAGGATGTTATGTACTGAAGATGAAAGATCAGATGAACCAACGCTCAAGAAGGTCCGATCCGTAATCCGATGGGGCCTAATTTTGATGGAGCGCTAATGTCTTCAAGAATGGAATTCTCATCATCACTCCCAAGGTTCTCATATCCTGCTTTCCGCCGATTGCTATTTGATCGCACCAACAACATCGCAGAATACGAAGCTTGTATCATGGGTATTGAAGAAGCTATCGACTTAAGGATCAAGATCCTTGACATATATGGAGACTCAAAGACTTGTGATCAATCAAATCAAAGACAAGTATGAAACTCATCATCTTGGTTTGATTCCCTACGAGATTATGCAAGACGCTTGTTGACTTTCTTCAACAAAGTTGAATCGCATCATATCCTCGAGATCAAAATCGAATGGCGACGCTTGGCTACTCTATCTTCCATGTTCAAAGTCAACCATTGGAACGATATGCCTAGAATCCGACGACGCCTTGAATGACCCCATATGTATTTGCAATCAAGCAAGATTCGATTTATAAACCGTGGTTTCACGACATCAAGCGCTTCTTCAAACACGAGAGTACGCCAGTATCGATAAGGATAAGAAAACCTAAGGAGGCTTTCTAGAAACTTCTTCCAATGAGGATGTACTATACAAAAGAAACTTCGACATGGTTCGCCGACGCGCCGAAAGATAAGAAGCAAACACGATCATCCATGAAGTGCATGAAGGGTCCTTTGGAACCCATTCAAATGGGCATGCAATGTCTAGGAAAATCTTAAGAGCAGGATACTATTGATAACGATGGAATCGATTGTCAAACACGCAAAAGATGTCACAAGTGCGATCTACGCAGATAAGATCCATGTGCCACCAACTCTACTCAACGCTCTTCCTCCGTGGCCTTTCTCCATGTGGGCATTGACATGATCGGGATGATCGAACCAAAAGCGCCCAACGGACATCGCTTCATTCTAGTAGCTATTGATTACTTCACCAAATGGGTCAAGCAAGATCTTACGCCAACGCTACTGCACAAGTGGTTGTGAGGTTCATCAAGAACAATCTCATTTGTCTGATATGGAGTTCCAAGTAAGATCATTAGGCATAATGGATCAAACTTGAACAACAAAATGATGAAAGAACTGTGTGAGGAATTCAAGATCGAGCATTATAACTCATCTCCTTACTAAAGATGAACGGCACCGCTGAAGCGCCAACAAGAACATCAAAAGGCATAAGGTTTTAAATGAATTTTTACTTCAAATTTTTGAAATAAAAGCAAAATTTTCTTTGAACTCGAATACGTAAAGAACTTCAACAGCTTTTCCATAAGTGTTTCGATCTCGAAGATAGAACAATCACATTAAGTCTTCTTTTCCTCAGCAGAGGTTATCAAAGGACGGTATTCTTATCGAAAAAGAATTTCCAGCAAAGTTGCCAATAAAATGCCTTTCTCCGAAAGTTTAAAACCACAAAGGATCATCTACAAATAAGTGTATATTCAAGCACATAATTTCATATTCTCCCATCATTTTGATGATGATAATACATCTCACAAGGTGGGAAAACAAGAAAATAATGGTAGAAAATTGTAGTGGTTAAATTCCCATTATCAAATATAGAGGGAGTGCACTACTTCCCCTAAGAGTATACTTCTCTCCCTTTGGCATTATTAGAAAGGCGAAAAATAAACACAAGGAAAACTCGCAGACCATGTATACCACATAGAGAAGGAGAAGAAGGAGAAGAAGAATAAGAAGAAGAAGAAGAAGAAGAAGAAGTGGGGGAATGAGAAGAATTCAATATTAGTTACTTAGTTCTTATGAAAATAATTTCTTTAGGAATAAGTTTAATAAAAATATATGTGAGTTAATTTAATTAAGATAAATTTTCAATTATGCAATCCCTTGTTTATACATGATCTATTATGAAATGGTGCTTAACCTCAATGTGTTTAGTTCAAGAATGAATTACCGTATTTTGTGAGGTTTATGGAAATAGTTTTATCGCATTTTATCAAGATAACAATAAGATTAACTTCGAGTCATTAGCGATGTTTCATCTTGATAATTTGCACGGAAAAGCTACCCGAAATAAATATATTTTGCCTCACTTTTAGGATAATGACACACTTGCTTGTTTCTTATTATACTAGAAGACAATTGAGTTACCTAGTAAGTGACAATATAACACCCAATGCCGAACAAGGCAACAATTGTTTGCACAAATGTAACACTAGAGGCGATCGTAATGAGAAGGAACTGAGGTCAGGCATGGAAGGTATGATTAAAGGAATGATTATAATGATTGATATGTACTACATATATCAATAAGATGTAACTTCTTTTCGGTAGGCTAACCATAAGAACTCCATTGTTAATCGTTTTGACTTGGAGTAGTATTACGATGAGGGACCTTTGGGAAGTTTCAAAAATCATATGCATGAGGTCAAAGCATGCTAAAAGACCCATGTTAATTTGTGGGGTCAGGAGTTACAAATAGTGTAAGAGTCATACCTCCCAAATGATGTGCTTTAAGGATAAACCATGCTGAAGTTGGTGGTATGTAACACTGAGGTCGGGCAGGTAGTGGTTGCACCGCATATAACACCCGAGGCGTATTGTACTAAGAGTGGTCTCCGATCGAAATGAGAGGGATCTTGAGGTCATGGAAGGGTGACGTGGTCCTTTTCCCAAATATCTTTTGTCGCCTTAGTCAAAGTATTGTCAGCATACATATAACATTCATGACATTCATACATAATAAGCATCATTCATGCATTTTTGCATTCCTCAAAATGTTTGCTTCCATATCACTGGCTTAAATCACACTTACTCATGTAGGTACGATTATATCCCCAGCAGATTATCCCCAAGCAGAGAAATGCATCTTTTCTCTACCATATCCCCCCAGCTGAGATCATTCCTCGTTTGGAACAAAATCTTGATTGACCGTTTCTTTCCAGTTCATTCCTGGATAGAACCTCGTCTCTAACCAACAAAACAATAAGCAATAGCCTCGTCATCCGAGCCGCTTATTTCCTTTTCATCTTTAAACTTGTCATAAAACAATTGTTCTCCTTAACAAATTCAAATCATGACAGTTTAAAAATTTTCCACAGTTGTCTTTCTGTCTAAAAGAAAACCTGTGTCTTTCAGTCAAAATGCCCGCATCTTCTCGAGAGAGAGATCCCCGGCAAGATTATAGCTTTGAAAATAGAAACTCATTTGAGATCTGTTTTTTCTCACTGTCTGTTATTCACAAAGCTGAATATTCAGTAGTATATCTCAAGATTTACCTTGTTATAGTTATCACTTCACTGATAATTGGTAATATCTTCAGAACTTGTTTGAGATCTGTTTCCATTCTTTGTCTGTTATTCACAAGGCTGAATACTCAGGAATTTTCTTTCAAAGATTTACCTTGTTATAGTTATCACTTCACTGATAATTGGTAAAATCTTCGAGGCTCATTACCATAAACTATCACAAGGCTGATAATTGGTAATATCATCTTCACTTACCTTAAACATGTCACAAGGCTGACTGAAGGTAATCTTTTCGTTTCTCAAGACGAAATGATATTCACATGTTTTGTGAATCTCTTTCCCCAAAGCAGGACATATTGCATGTTTCCCAACAAACAGATCCTCTTTTCTTAAATGATCGAGGCATCCTCACAAATTTTTCCCCACCATGTCATTTCTTTGATATCCTTTGGGTGAAACTTTTACAATCATTTTGCATCACACGATTTTTGGTATCTTAGGTCAAAATTTATGATTTCGATATTTAAGTCTCTTTACACCTATCAAAATGAAGATCTTCATCTTCATATCTCAGGTTAAAGAAACTTAAATAGGGGCATCTGTCATACCCCAATTTTTGACCTAATATACCACCTTACATTTGCATCATTGCATCACTAATAGCTTTAGAATGTAATTAATCGGTGTAGCTTTCTGTGTCAAAATTAGGGTTTCATCAAATTTTCATCCGATTCAAGAGGCAACCAATTAGGGTTTGAGTTTTACTCACTTCATTTTATCTATCTTGATCAAATCATCAACCTCTGATTCTCAGATATCCAATTATTTTCATTGATCTATCAAGGATCGACCAATTAGGGTTTTGATCGAGCATGAGTAATCTCGATTTTCTCGATCAATGGATGACTTTTTGATTGAGATTGATCTTCATATCTTAGATACAATATGTTGACCTAATTTCGATTCAAAACATCACAGAAGTTCACAGGATTCATCAGCCAATTTCTGAAACATCTGATGAAATTTCATCTACACAGAAAAGTCAAACTTTGACTTTTGGTCAACTTTTTCAAAACAAAACTTTTTCAATCATCAAAATACTTCAAATGATCCATCATGATCATAAAAAATCAAGAAATTTGGAAAAGTCAACAAAAAGTCAAAATTTTCAACACTTAGAAAATTTTTCAAGTGTTAAAATTTTGTACTTTTTCCAAACTTCATGGCATTTTTTCACATAGTTCCACTTTGAATTGGAAAAAACTCAAAACATGAAAGTTGTAGCCCTTGAAACAAGCTTTCCGAAATGTCCAAGAACTCTCAAATCCATAGAGTCTAGCTATACTTTTGAATTTGAAACTTAGAGCTCCAAAATCCATAATTTTCAAGTTCAAAGTTCAAAATTATAGGTCATTTTGCATTTTTCTTTCTTTCTAGAAGCATGCCACCTTGCCAATTGAGATGGGATTGATAAAGATCAGAGGAAGGGTAATTATAGCAAGATAAGATCAAGGTAAGAACTAACCATGGTTAAAAGGAAGTTTCCTTTTGCATTTAATGCAAAAATGACTTCCTTGCCCTCTAAGGCAAGTTTGAATTACCAAAGCCAATTCTTTGTACTTACCATTCAGAACTCATGGCCTATAAATAGAGGTCTTGTTTTCCATTCAAACTACACCAAAGTAATGCAAAGACATGCTTTCTCTTTCTTAAAAATCAAGATACATAGTGCATTTTGAGAAATCTTGTGATTTTGAAAACTAGTGAAAATCTTGAGTAATTTGGTGTCTAACATGTTCTAATACCAACATGAAACTTGTTTGAAACATAAAATCAACACTAACCAAACTGAAAATGATTTTGCATTCTATGCACATAAGCTTGCCAAACCGCCTTTAGGATTCGAATTCATAGCTTGGCTCGAGCAACTTGAGTTTTAACCATCCAAACATCATCAACATACATCATAGACATGATGCACCCTTAGCAACAACTGTAATGATCTAACATTGATTTCAAGTTTCAGTTTGAAATATATGCAGGTCGACTGGTAGAATGATTCAAGCAAGCTCATGAAGTGCACCATTCATACACCTTCCATAGAGGCCGTTGGTGCTCAAGCAATCATAAAAACTCAACTGAAACACTCCTTCATCGAATTCGATTCCAGCCAGTAAGGAACTCAAACTCGAACTCTATGATTCTTTGATTCAAATGAAAAACTCATGGCCGCTTTTGTTTCGCACCATCCACGATCATTAACCCTCAATCAATTGAACAATTCATCAAACATACACAATTTCAATTAGATTTTTCAGTTCTAGGTTCTTCATGTTCTTCGAAATTTAATTATGTTTAACTGAAAATAAATGGAATTAACCACTACCATCATGTTCCTTGTTAAAATTGTGCTAGTTTGATGTTTACGCATTCGCTTTCATTGAGAAACAAGAAATCTATGGTCGGTTGAAGGATTGAGGAAGACGAAGATGGAGTTCATGTTTTTCAAAATTCAAATAAAGTTTGTAATATATTTAACGATTTGGCATAAGTTAATGGATGTATCACCAGCCGTTGCCAGCTCACTCTTAAAACTCTCTTGCCACGCCTCGCCCAATGGTCCCGGGTTCGAGTAGCCTTGGGACCATTTTTGCCAAACTTTTTGTTTTTCTCTTCATATTTTTTTCAAACTTTGACTTCTCCAAAACCCAATCAAAACTCCTCATTTTGAGGTGATTTTTTGTACACTTGTCAATTAATGTATCTATTTTGTGATAGTGCAAAAAAATTTCAGAAAAACTTTCATCCGATTATATTTTGATCGAGCCGAAAACGACACTTTGAGCACTTTTCAAAACACCTTTAAAGGTGATTTTTTTCAAACTTTCGAAGCCCGATTCTTTTCAAAACTGTTCATAAGTAAATTTCACTTTTCAAAAACACTTTCAAGTAACATTCTTCAAATTTTCATCAAAACTTGCATCTTTTTCCATGATCGATCCGATTAAATGATAATACCGAATTTGTTTTTTCTCGAATTTCTTAACCGATCATGGGCCTCCTTACTGTAAGTCCCAACATTCTTTATGTACATACATATTTTCTTTGTACATATCCAATTTTTTCATGAACACAACAATTTTACCTGTACATAATACGATACCTTTGTAAATACTCATGCATAAACTTCGTCCGCTTGTTTTCATTTCACTTGTATACATCAATACCATTGGTATTAAAAGGAGCATTATTCCTGTGAAACTGCTTTTAACCAATGGGCCACCCTTATGTAAGTCCCAACCTCCTATGTACATCCACATCTCCTGTACATAAATACTGCTCGTACATACTTACTTCCTTTTACACATTTCAAACTTGTAAATAATCAAGTTTGCTTTAAACGCTCGTTTCACATACACTTGTTTATATTTCCTCAGAAAATCTTATACATAAACATCATGCATTGTTTATATTTCCTTCATAAACTCGTGAATACATATCACACACACACACACTTGTTTATACAACTGCCTAGTTATAACATAACAACTAGTCTAACCAATAGGTTCCCCACAGTTTAGCCTCCGCTTGGGCTTTATACAAGATAACTCTCCCCACAGAGTTAGCCTCCTCTTAGGCTTCATATAAGAAAACTCATTCATCTGAGTTTAGCCTCCGCTTAGGCTTCATATAAGACAACACTCCCCTGTTGAGTCAGCATCCTCTTGGGCTTCGTTCAAAAGAACTCCTCATTGAGTTTAGCCTTCTCTTGGGCATCATACAATGAAAGAGACCATAAAATCTCTTAACAACCTCCTATTGGGCTTCCAATACAAAGAATCACCCGTGTTAGGATAGAACCCAGAGAGTATAATTTCCCGGTGAAATTGCTCTTAATTCCAAAAGGATGGTTTCCCGGTGAAATCCCTTTTAAAGACAAAGACAGCCATACCCTATAGCTTCCTCTCGAGCTTCATACAAGGACCTCGATGACCCTCGATGACCCTCAATTCCTCCTCTGGGCTTACAATACAAGGACCCATGGGCTTTTAAAAGCATCCCTTTAATCCAATCAATTTCTCCTAGAGATTTAGACACCAATCATCTCTATGGAAGAAGTATCTCATCTATCACATCACATACAATCAAAAACTTTTCAAACTTTTTCAAACTATTTTCAAACAAAACATCTCTTAATCGTAAGTGGTAACGCTTGTACACTCAAGCAAAACACCCAATGCTTACAATTAAAAGATTCAGCCATTTTTCAAACATCTTTCTTAAACATGTAAGTGGTAACGCTTGTACACTCAAGCAAAACACCTATAACTTACGATGAAAGATTTCAATCAAACTTTTCAAAATGTATGTGATGAAATAGATTAGATACATTTTTCATTAAGATGACATTTGTCTGTGTCTCTTACTAACATTCTGTTGCTTCCACTAGCATAAGTGGGAACTACGATTGCTCGACTTTCTCAACATCCTTTGAGAATACGAGGCACAAGGTCTCATCCTCAGCAAAATTTCTTTCTCCCTCAATCCAAACAAACCATAGAACCCTTTAGATCCGAGCTACAAATGCTCGATTCCCATTAAGGATATGTATGCGAAGATCCAAAGATCTTTGCAAGCACAATAATAACAAACACTAGGATCCCACATAATCTATCCTTCTTAAACTCCCAAAGGAGAAACTTTCTCAATCATAGAAATAGCAATTAAAACATACAAACATATCAAACGATTCATATATAAAGCTATAGATAACTATATATATTTAGGGTGCTCCATCTATTCCCTTTATATAACAAACCCCTTACCTGAATACTCCCAATGCGTTGGTCTAGTTTGCGCTTAGTCGTTACGCATATCATAATCAATTAAGGGTATTAACAGCTTTCCCCTTTTTCATAATCATTAAATCATCTTTTCTTGTGTTGAAAATAATAAAGTTTGATGCTCGCGGCATCTTTATAAACAAATCAAAAGAGTAAATCGTTTCGGGCCAGAGAATCTGAATTCATATTCGATTCCCTAGCGCGTTACTTTTTACCGCGAACACTACCTATGTTAATAAGATGCATCTTATTTTTGGTAGCCTTACCATAAGAACTCCATAGTTAAATATGCTTAACTTGGAGTAGTATTGGGATGGGTGACCTTATGGGAATTTTTCTAGAAAGCATGTGAGTGAGGTAAAAGCATGATAAAAAGAATCGTGTTGGTTTGTGGGGTTAGTCAAATCTTGAAATTTATATGGGCAAAGATGTACCACTATTGGTACATTTCGATCTAATTTGCATCTAGCAAAATTAGAGTCATATTTCCTAACTAAGATACAATCCCTTTGTGTAACACCCTAAAATTTGTAATTTGTAATTTAATTGATATTTGTGAATTATTTTGATTTTATGTGATGTGATGATATGTGTGGGGTTAGTGGTGTGAAGTAGATATTAACATAGAATTATTTAGATTAAATAAATGTGGTTAGTTGTGGTTAAATTGTGGTTAATTGTAGTTAGATAGTGGTTAGTTGTGGTTAGATTGTGGTTAGTTGCGATTAGATTGTTTAGTTGGTATTTAGTAAATAATAATAATTTAGTTTATAATAGTTAGAATTATTTAATAATAAAATATAATAATTGGTGTATAAAGAAGAATAAGGGCAAGGTGGTAATATGTCGTGATAAGTTAGGGTAGGAGGAATTACCTAAAAGGGTCCTAAGGTTAAACATAAAAAGGAGAAAGAGAAGTTTATTTGGTACGATCAAGTTTGAGAGAACGTGAAAGAAAAGCTAAGGTTCAGAGGAATTGTAGAACGGGAAGAATAAGAAGAAGGAACATACGTTGATAAGAATTAAGGTATTACGTTTAATCGATATTTCTTATGATTGATAGAGGGTTTAGGTGATGTGGGTTTTGTGTGTTATATGTGATCGATGAAAAAAATGATGAATTTGATGATTATGATGATGTTGGGTGAAATTATGAATTGTTGATTTAGAAAATGTTGTAATGATGTGTGTTGATAGTAATGAGATTTTGGGTTTGAATATGCAATATTTCATGAAATTTGGGGTTTTTGAATTGGGATGAAAGTTATTTTCGTACAGCTACTATTGATTTTCGTAAAATTACTTTTGTACACAGTGCAATCGATTGACATACTGGTGCAATCAATTGCACGGTTAAAAATTTGTGAAAAACTGGGTTCAGTATTGGTGCAATTGATTTCGTACTTGTGCAATCAATTTCACATTAAAAAATTTGTGAAAAACTGGGTTCTGTACTAGTGTAATTGATTTACATACTTGTGCATCGATTGCACTGTGTTGAACATGATTTTTGTAAAACTTCAAAAATTCATATCTTGGGTTGTGAGTGTCTGATTGATGCATTGTTTGAATAATAGGAAATTTGATTTAACGTACTCTAATATAAAATATTTTGGTAAGATAATTCCAACTATTCAATGTGTTTAATATGTCTTTGTGTGTGTCAAGTTATGATTGTTTTGTGGAACTCCTACAAAGGCATTATATGTGTTGGTATACCATGATGTTCTGTTTTAGATGTTGAATATGATGTTAATTATGTCTTTCTATTGTGATGATCTATTAGTGATGTTATTGTGATGTAAAAAATATGAATTGTGATGATGTTCCAGTGATATGCATGTTGTAAATATATAATACATGTTACGTGATGACTATGTGAATGATGATGCATTTGACTAGATGTGGTCGAATTTTTATATAACGTTGTTGTGCATCATGCATTCATAGAATTTTGGATGGTGGTCCGCTATTTTGGAATGTGTCTCATTTATGACGAGTCTCAATCCTATTGTGTGGATTGTGTGCTTATGATGTGCTTCGGTTTCAAGGGGATTGATCCTATGGAAGGGATCTTTGAGGGGATGACCAAGTGTTCATCGATGATTTGGTACCACATGCATTTGACTAGCCATGGTCACATTAATATTCGATGTGACATTGCATAATTTCCATTGATGAGTTGTGTTATGTCGATGATTGTGAAGTATTTTTCTTCTTTTAGTTGGAGGAATTTTAGACACTTTCCGTTGATGATCTTCTATCTCATTATTGCAAAAATTGTTTGTCCTATTTTTGTTGCATTTTTCATGAATTCTTTTTCTCCAAAGTTGAATCTGGTATATTCCATGATCTTTGTGATTAGCTTCCGATATTGTAGGCACACTATTTTTTTCTTGCTTCCCATCATGTATTAGATTACTTGGTTTTGCCTAATTTGCCTTGATCTTGTTTTCGATTAACCATATGGCTTCAACATCAAACTAAGTTATAAGACCAAAGTTACTCTTTCTTGGAAAATGTGTGATTAGTCATATAATTAATTACAAAACTATAATGGAAAATGTATCCAGCAGTGAATGAATTTGGTAAGGGGGATGATGAATTTTTCATTAGTGAGGATGCAACAGTATTGAGGTTGAAGTTGTACCCTTTTTCTTCTGGCTCGAGGACAACATCTTCAGGGGGAGAGTTTAGGATATTTACAAATTCTTCTAATAACAAAGTTATTTTGTGCCTTTTTACTTCAGAGTAAATTATTCCATTATTGAAGGAGAGATTTAAGAAAACATCTTAAATAGTGATGGATACACCTTACTTGACGGGCTCTAGATTAAGGTGGATAAATTTGATTCATAAAAAGTTTTAAAGTATTCACATTTTTTAAAATCCTCTAAATCCAGGGAGTGAATTCTCAGGACGATTCTAATGGAAAAATATTTGAGGAATCTCTCTTCTTGTTATTTAGAAGTGAAATCCCTAAAGAGATGATTGGATTAAAATCTCAACCTTTTAGGAGCCATACTAATGATTTTTAGAGAATAATCCCTCATATACAACTAGAAAAATGTTAAGAATGAAACGCAAGAATGAGGAATAAATACCTATCTATGGCATGCTTTATGAAAATTTGAGGGTGTAATAATTGTAAGGCTTTAATGGATATTATGCATATTCAAAATCATATAAAAATCATTCCAAAAATGGTGTGCCAAAATAGGATGGATGATTAGATTTTTCAAGATATTAAATGATTATCATAATGTGAAGACTATGTTTAGCTTGGACTTTATTTTAAACTATGTGCGTCAAGCTTCTCCAATTAATTACCTTAATATCCCAATTGATTGGGATTACGTCACTCAACCTTCTTGGTACTTTTTGGGCCTTGTGCTAAATTTTCTTTTGGCTATTACTTTTATGTGCCCCTGTTCAGCTTATTTTCACCTCCTTTCTTTGAAATACTTAGAAAATCATCAATTGGGTTAGTAAAATTATTTTATTTGATGAGAAAGATTACATTCACTATTTCAAATAATTAATCAGGGTTTTTTGATAATTTCATCTTTAAAATAGTGTACTACCACAAGTATCAATAAGTCTTGATAATTCTTCGTAAAAGGAACACCATCACATTGTGGTACATCATTCTCTCGAATTCTTGGATACGGAGTTGGTTCCAACAAAGATATGGATATGCCCACTAGAGATGTATCCACTCAACCTACTACGAGGTTAGCTGATCGTTGAGGATCATACATATTGAGATATCCTCAAGGAAAAACTTCTATGATTACTCTCGTTGAACATAGTCTTGGATCGTAGACTTCAAAAATATTGTATATTTGAAATTATAATCGTTGCTTTGCACATATTTAATATACAAAACAATTTGAGCTACAAATCTTCCCTACAAAATATATTAGGGTTTCATCTTTGTACTAAGATTTTCTTGGGTCCTAGTGTTAGTTCTTCTATAAGGTCTAAGGTTTTACCTATAGACCTTTTCTAATTATCAAAACAGAAAGGCTTCACTATTCAAACTTCTTGCACTAATTTTTTTTATAAATGGGACGATTCTTCTAGAACATTGGAACTTCTACACATTGATTTGTTTGGACATGTGAAAATTAAGTCAATCAATGGAAAGAAGTATGGATTAGTTAATTTAGATGACTACAATAGGTAGAAATGGGTGAAGTTTCTCTAACACAAGGATGAGTCACATCCTGTATTCACTACCTTTAGTATCCAATTGCAAAATGAGATAAGTCTCAATATTGTTAAGGTTAGAATTGATCATGGTGGAGAATTTGAAAACAAATATTTTGAAAACCATTTAATGAGTATGATATTTCCCATGATTTTTCCTGTCCGAGAACTCCACAACAAAGTGGAGTTGTTGATAAGAAAAATAGTACTTTGCAAGAAATGGCTAGGAACACAATCAATTAAATTGATATGGAAAAACACTTTTGGGCAAAAGTTGTAAACACAGTGTGTTATATCCAGAACATAGTCTCTATTAGACATATTCTTGAAAAGACTCCTTATGATTTATGGAAGAACAAGAAACCCAACATTTAATATTTTCATCTTTTTTGATGCTCTTGTTTTATCATGTAAGACTAAATACTAAATATAATTTGAACAAGTTTGATTTAAAAGCTCAAAGTTGTATCATGTTAGATTTGATGATAAGCTTCACTCTGAAAAGTCAAAGCTAGTTGATAAGCTTGCAGGTGTGGAGATTACCTCTTCGAATCAAGGATACCGCAATGACTATCACATTATGAAAAGACACATTTGGGGTTGATGTCCGTGATAAATTATACCTCAATGAATCTCATGAATAAAATGGGTGATTAGAAACAAACTCGATGATGAAGGTGATCTCATGATAAGACAAAATACACCAGGTCAATATTTATATATTTTCTGACAAAGTACTTATAGACACCTCTTTGTAGACACCTATAGTTAGAAGTTATTCTAACAAGGAAAATGTCAAAATATGGTTAGATATATTCTGTATAAGAATCTCTGCACTCTGGTTACTAAAGGGTCACTTTATTAATTAATGTTGGACTAAACCTATACACTTGCTCACCTGACTAACGTGTGCAAATTAATTATCTGACATATTTGGGAAACTACCTTATTGTAGATGATAATCGTTAGCATGGTATATTAAATTCTTATCATAAGTGTTTGTCTTGTCTTTTGACTCGTGTCTTGGAACTCGTTCATAAACCCCTCACCATAAGTTTTTCATTTATTGAGCTGTCAATCTTCAATTTTCTCGGTAATCTAAAGTGTATCTCTTACTCAGTCAGTTATGTTTTCCTTTCCACTATTTAAAGCCTTGATCATTCTACCCTAAGTATTTCATCTCTCCAAACACCAATTTTCTTTCATTCTCTCTCTCTCTCTATCTCTCTCTCTCTCTCTCTCTCTCTCTCTCTCTCTCTCTCTCTCTCCTCATGGACTCATGAAATTTTCACGAAGACAAATAATAGTTAATTATTAATAATTATTATTTATTATATTATGTGATAATTAATTTAATTGAGTGATTTAAATGAGTATTAGAATTATTTAAATATGTATGTTATTTGAGTCATTGGGTTTTATGAGTAGAAATGATATTATTTAGTGTTGGCCTAATTATAAGAATAGATGTAATAAGGAGGTGTTAAGTGTTAATCCCAATTTGAGTTTACTAGTTTGTAAAGGGTTAGAGGAAAACATAGTTAGTGTTGTCATTTGGTGAAAAGAAAGAAAGAAGAGAAGAGAAGAGGAACCCTAGGAAGCTAAATCTTCAAGAGTTAAGGGGAGAATATTCATTATTATGCATTTGTATGTTGTTGGGTAGTGATAAGTAACATGCTATAGGATTGGGTATCTCAATTTCTAGGTTTCGTTACTCAAATTGAAGTTGTAATTTGGGGTTTTAATGATTAAAACTAGATTTGATGATATGAATAGGTTCCTTATATTGTATACATATTAGATGATGTTTAAATGATGATAAATAAGCATTAAAACTGATTTTGGGAAGGGACTTCGTAGCTGGTGCAGGTTTGTCACAATGCAGATTTTTCTGCATAATTGTTTTGATGAGTTTTGGATTTCTTTTGGATGTGATTTCGATGAATACGTGCTACTTGAATTAGTGTATGTATGTTATGTTTTGGATGAATTATTGAGAATAACATACATTGGCTTGTATGCTATGTGTTATTTGCGATATGTGATGAATGTAAATACCATGTGTATGGTTCGTTGATGATGAAACATGATGTTTTATGCAAATGGTGGATAATTCAAATGTGTTGGATTATTATGATATGCTTGATAATTAAGGTTGGTGGATAATCTCAATTATATATGTTGTTGGATAAATTGCACATGCATTCATGGGGAGTTGGAACTCCATTATTGATTGGCTTGATTCTTGAATGGAAACAGTAGCGGTGAAACTTTGGGTTCACAATGTGGCTTGATCCTTGAATAGAAATGGTAGCGGTGAAACTTTGGGTTCACAATGGTGGCTTTGGTCTTATCCGGATCTGAAGCGTGGCTTTGATTCTAAGTTATTGAATCGAAAGCGAGGTGAGCGGAATGTTCACGATGGTACCACATGCATGAGTCATATTGCATTGTAGTCTCATGAGTCATTAAAGAATGTGTGTTATATGTTGGAAAGTGTGGTAATTAATTATATTGATCATTGAATTGATTGTATTGATGAAATTTATGCTATTCATGATAAATGTGGATATGTTATACGTGGAATGTTTGTATAATCATATTATTTGGAATATCACGTGAAGTGTGTAGAATTCTTTAATAGATATTGTTCTATATTTCTTCCAATTTATATACATTTGGATAATGATGTGAATTTTCACCCTTCTGTTGTGATGTTGCCTCTATGTGGGTAACGTGCAGGCTCCGAGGATAACGGTGTTTCACCTGAGACTAATTGAGGAGTTTATCTAGTTATTCCTTATACTAGGTAGTGAGTCATTGCTCTGGTCATGTAACATGGAGATTATTTAGATTTATGCTTCCATGAGATATTTGTTATGTATTCTCATGTGTTTTGGATTTGTATGTTGAGATACTATGTTGATGTGGCCCCAAGGCCGATGTATGAATCTATATGACTTGATTATGTTATGGATTCATTGTTATTTCATCCAATGGTTATATTATGAGATGTAATCATTGATAATATCTGAGGAAATGGAATACTCCGTTGTGAAATGCATAGTTTTGTTTTAAAACATGAGATTTAAATATGTGTTATGATTATGACCAGGTGTGTAATACGGTGAACTGACTTTGTAGGATTTTTGTATCCAAATCTGCGGATAGCAAGAGTCGCCACCGACTTTTATTTTTATCTAATTAAGGGAAGGTAAAAGTAACAGAAAAAGACCTTCGTTAGATTCTGAGTTCGGGAGAATGGTTATGAAAAGGGAAGGTATTAGCACCCCTTTCCATCCGCAGTTTATTCTACGGGCTCTTAGTTGCTCTAGATCACTTTTTAAAGTTGCTTTCTGTGTGTTTGACAAAAAATGTTTTGAAAAGGGGCATTTCGCTTTGACTTTGTAATGACTCATGTAGGAGTGTATACAAAGTGTTCGGAAATGTTTCGTTTTGAAAAGAAATTGAACTTTGAAAAGAGTGTGTGTGAAAAGCATTTGATTTTTAGAGCAAGCAACTAGAAGACTTATTTACCCACCGTAATTGGTCGCTTTTTGTACTTCTACATTCCTTTAGAATAGCGCTAGCCATACCATTAGTTGGTAGGTAGCTCCATTCGTTGGATGTAAGCGGACATTCGGGACATCGGATGGTCATAGAAAGCAACTTGTAGGGAGTATCCTAGCACATTCGAAGGACTATCATCATTTTCGTAGGCAACAATCGAGGGTCAAGATCATGTATTCGTAGGCGACATCGTGGGTCTATGATCTTGGTATCGAAGGGACTATGATGATTTGTTTTGAAGGCAACGGTGCTAGAATACCTCACGCTCGAGGGACTTGACCATTTTGAATTCGCAAAGGCAACGAGAGAGAATTACCCTAAGGGGTGCGTGTGTGAAAGAAGTGTGTTGATTTCGAATATGTTATCTTGAAAATTAGTGGGCTATGTTCAATTTTAGTCTTGCCATACACGCCTAATTACTAGCAATTTATAGGGTGCGGAAAGTAAAATGCGGAATGTAAAGTGCGGAAAGGTAAATCCTACGCTATTACAAGGCTTTGGGGCAGATACATAATTTACAATGCGAAAAGTAAAATCCTAATTAAAACTATTACATCCCGTATACATTTACATTATTGAAAAATAAAATGAAACGGAAGAATCGTCAATCGGATTAACTCGAAACAAACGAAATCGGAAAATATGATAAAATCGAAATAAGAGAAAATGTTAGAAAAATGCAATTTTTATATGGAAAAATTATTATATAAATAAGTTAAAAAAATTTTTTGGGATTTTTTAGATGCATTTTAGTAATTTAAAATGAATTTACAATGATTTAAATGCTAAATTATAAATAAAAATAAATATGCATGCAAAAATGTATTTTTAAATTTATTAAATTAAATAAAGATTTTCAGAATGTAAATGTAAAAAGAAAATATTTTTTGATGAATTTTAATGCTTAAATAAAATGTGAAATTAATTAAAATAGATGCAAAATATTGAAATATGAAAAATATGAAAAAGTTGAGTTTTGGAAAAAGAAAGGCAAAACTGGTCCTGATGAGGATCGAACTCGTGACCAGGGAGAGTATCCATGAACAGTCCACGCCTTAACCAACTGAGCCAAGTGTGCTTCACTGTTTAGAAACGGATTGAATGGAAAATAACACGCCGCCCCTCCCCTCTCCGCCAAGCTTCGCCTTCAACCTTTGAATTTTTAATCTTCGCCGTTCGACGCTAGGTCCCTGGAAAACATCAAAAACGCAGCACACATAATATAAATTATATCTAAGACCATGGATCGATTCCTCAGGTCATTCCGAATGCAATGGTACAGGTCTTGTTGTCCAATTTTTCCATTTAAGCAAAGCCCTAAATCGAGCTCAGAAACCCTAGCTATGGTATATCACGATTCAGGCCATGGAAACACGATTGGCTTACCCAGATCGCTTGCAAACTTGATTCTAAACATGAACAAACAATCAAAACAGATTAATAATGCATGAATAATGAAAATCGATTTTGAAAGAAGCTTGACAAACCGAAATCGTGTTTGATGAATTCTTGATGGTTTTGAATGATGTAAGAGTCTGGATCGACTCAGAACAACCCAAGGAATGCAATGGAATCCTCAAAAGCAATTGAGAACGACTGGAACTAGGATTACCAATAGCTTGAATGTCACGGTTTTTTGAGCTTTGGAATAGGGTTTCTAAGGCAATTTTTCCGTTCTCTTTCAGTTGGTATGCATCAAGTATAAGTACTGGAAGGATTTGGCATTATTTTGGGAAAGAATTAATCAATAATCAATGATAATCAAATTTGATTTTTTGCAAAAAATCAAATCTTCAAACCTTGGTCAATTTTCAATCTAATCTTCCCATATTGATCCAATTTCGAATTTGCTGGCTTTTAATGAATTGATTGGATCACAAAGAAGAAATAAAAATCAAATTTGCAATTAATTTGGATTTTATACTTTATTTTTCAATTTAATTTGTATTTAAATGAATAAATTCCAAATTAAATAGGAAAATAAAATAAAAATTCGTGGCATTGGGCTTGGATATTCCTAATTGCATGAGGAATAAGTTAGGATGAAGAAAAAGTAGGCCCATTTGCAAAGGATTTGATTTTAGAGTATTTCTCTTGCATTCTTTCAAAATTGCCCAACTTGTGAATGGTGTAACTTGCTCAATTTTCCACATTTTTGAGTGTTCTTGGACTTTTTAGAAAGCTCTAAGAGTCCTCTAACCAACCCTTTTGGTCTCATCTCAATTGGAGTTACCATGCTCAATATATCTTCAAAGCAAAAAGTTGACTTTTTGTTGGCTTTGAAAATGACCTGTAATGTTTTGAGCTATACCTCTCAAATGAAGCATTTTTTGGACATTCTTGTGAGACATGAAATTGTAGAGAATTGAATTTCCTTCAAAACAAGAGGTGGTGGAAAATTTTTTGAGAAAGTATGAGAAAGTTATGATCACCAAAGTTCAGTTGACTTTTCACCTAAACCCTAATTTAGAAAGTTTGACTTTTGAGCAAATCTTGAGTTTTCTTGATGAATCATGATCAACCCTTGATCAAATGATGAATGTAACTTCAAAATGAGGATGTTGACCAGAAATGATGAAGTTTGACTGTATGTTGACCACAGTTGACTTTTTGTCCAATACAACTGATTTTCAACCATCTGAGCAATTGTCTGAGAAAACTTGACTTGTGAAGCTTGAAACTTGACATGGAGAATCTTTGAAGCATATGAGGAGGCATGAAGGCCATTGGAGATGTTGGAAGTTCATCTTGACTTGAGAGATACCAAACCCTAGTTTGGGTTGATTGTCTAAGAGAGAGTTTGTCTGATCAACTCTTGAGGAATCCTTGAGCATAGATGTATGAAATCTCTTGAGTAGATGGAGGGCAAATTTTGGGTATGACAGCTGCTCAATCTTCTTGTACTGGAGGGTTAGATTGACACGCTTGTCTTTCGTGACCTGGAGGTAGAAGATGATTGAACACTCGAGTACACCTGAAAATTTGCACTCGCTGTTGGTGGATGATGCGGGAATGGGCTTACAGATGCCATTTGATACTTCACCGAGGATGAGTCGACGCTAGACTCGAGAATGTTGATAGGAGAATTGACGGAGATGGGCTTAAGATGCCATCCGAAAGATCGATGCCGGGAGTGAGCCGACGCTAGGCTCAGACGCTTCGAAGGAGCATGGAGATGGGCTTAAGATGCCATCTAGAGGAGTCATACGTTAGACTTCGTGTTCATTTTTGAATAAAGTTATTGGTTTGTATTGATTTTTAACCATATATGCAGATTCTGGAGAAATGTTGATAAATGGTCGGAGATGGGCTTAAGATGCCATCCAAGGCAACCGAGTCGACGCTAGACTCTATAGTTGCTGATAATAGGAAGGGTCGAATAAATCTTCGTGTCGATTACTCGAGGGAGATAGTAGTTGGCAAAATGTGGATAGCTTCCCTGTGCATCGGTGTTGATCCATTGCATTCGGAGGATAACCGAGGTGGTCTTTCGGATAGTTTTCCGCTTTCGGGCTTAATCCCGACCACCGGAGGACAACCAAAGGCGGTCTTTCGATAGTTTTCCGCCGATTCGGGCTTAACTCGACCACCGAGGATAACCAAGGAGGTCTTTCGATAGTTTTCCGCCGATTCGGGCTTAATCCTAGACCTGCTTGCGCGGATCACACTGCTTTGGAGAAAACAAGAGGAACTTTGACAGAATATTGGTTAGCTTTATGCAAAGTATGATGCATGACAGTGTATATGAATGACATATGCATGAATTATGACTTTATGAGTAATGTATGAATGATAGATGTTGTGGTATTTCAAAACATATCCATCTTGAAGAAGATGCGGATGCTTTGTTTGAGGATTTCTGACTCCTGCTTGGGGAATTGAGTAGGTGGAAGTCCCTGCTTTTGAGAAAGATACCCTGGATTCCTCCGATGCACTATCTGACCAAGTCTTGGGCCTAGATATTGTTGAGGAAGGTAGAGATTGAGAAGCTCGTTGTTGGAGATCTCATATATAGACCCTGCGGAGGAGAACCTGGGAGGCGATCCGTTGGGGACCTTGTATGTAGATCCTGCTGAGGAAATTTAGGAGGCGCCCATCGGGATTCGGGTGCATCTCACTGGAGAGCATTTGATAGTTGCTGGAGACCGGCTGGAAGAGTCGATCCCGTTGTAATCTCGGGGGAATGAAGATGTAGGTTCCTCCGATGCACTATCTCGACCAAGTCTTGGGTCCGATTCACTGGGGAAAAAGGAACGGATCGAGATATACCGGGATAAATACCTTGACTGGGGTGAGGTGTTACCGCTGAGACCGATGTAACATTTCTTAGTCGAGTGGAATTGCAGCTCGTGGATTCCTTTGCTCACTGGGAAGTTGTGTTGTGAGTGACACCTTGGCAAGGGTCATGCTCGTGGGGAATGCTTTGGTGACTTTCTTCGTCCCAATTCCTAGAGCCGTAGTAAGTACTTTTGTATGTTCACTTTTCGATGTTTGTGATTAGATTCTTATTGTCAAATGCGATAGTCATTCAAAGCAAACGTTGGACTTATTGCAAATAACAACAATGTAAATTGTAAAGAGAAAGAAGTTTGCTTATTTGAAAGGTGGCGTGTGGCCAAGTAGTTTGTACACAAGAAAGGTAAAAGCTATGCGAAACAATCTCGTTAAGTTCCAACTGCTAGTACTCATATATTTCACTATCTCATCCCCTTGTCATGAGAAGGTAGACCGATCTCGCCATTTGAACCTTGAATGCCGATAGTAGTCTGAAGCGTATGATCCGAAGAGACATAGTTGTATGCTTAAATCCCTAACTTTTGCCTAGACCGCCTTTCGGTTTTCACCACCGATACCTTTTTGCCCAAGCCGCCTTTTCGTGTTTTCGACTTGCGGTGTACATGTTTTGTATATATCCTTAATTTTTGCCCGAACCTTTGGTTCGCCAGATGCCCTTATTTTTGCCTAGGTCACCGACCTAGCGGGTCTCTTTATGCGTAGTATTTTTGACTATGTCTCGCGTCATGGTGTGGGAAGTCTTCACCATCCATGGTGCTAAGTATCATAGCTCCGAAAATACTGCTTGACTACAAATGGTCCCTCGTAGGTGGGAGTCCATTTGCCTCGATCACCTTGTGGGAGAATGATGCGCTGACTACTAGATCACCGACTTGGTAGACTCGGTGTTTGACCTTCTTGTTAAATGCTTTGATCATTCGCTCGATAAATGTCCATGGCGATGGATGCGAGTCGCTTCTCATCGATCAAGTTAACCTCAAGGCGAATCGACCCATCGCCTTCGCCTAACTCGCCTCCCGGAGAACTCTAGTTGAGGGTATCCAATCTCGATGGGTAAGACGGCTTCCATACCGTATACAAGAGAGAAGGGTTGCCCTCGATGTTCGTGTCAGACGATAACCATGAAGAGCAAATGGTAACATTTCATGCCAATCTTTGTAAGTCACCGCATCTTCAGATAATCTTCTTAATGTTCTTATTGGCGGCTTCCATCGCTGCTCATCTTAGGCCGATATGGAGAAGAATTGTGATGCTTGATCTTGAATTGCGTGAGTTCGTGATCATCTTATTGTTGAGATTGGAACCGTTATTCGTGATAATCCTTTCAGAGTGCCATACCGATGATAAGATTATGCTTGAAATCGAGCCACAACATTCTTGGTAATGATGCATACGAGGTCCTCTACCCACTTGGTGAAATAATCTATTACCACAAGGATGAAACGATGTCCATTGGAAGTCGGGCTTAATTTCTCCAATCATGTCAATGCCCCACATTGCAAAAGGCCAAGGAGAAGTTAAAACATTCAGAGGTACCGAGGTACGTGCACTTTGTCGGCATAACCGCATTTGTGACAAGATCGAGCGAAGGTGACAATCGCCTCCATGGTGGACCAATAGTAACCGTTTCTCAAAATCTTCTTAGCCATGGTGTGTCCAATCGAATGGGTACCAAATGCGCCTCGTAACTCTTCCATGATACGTATTGCTTTCGTCTACACAATGGAGTAAGCACAAGTCGTGGTTGCGCTTGTATAAGATGTCGCTGTCGAGGAAGAATTTGATGCAAATCTTCTCATGAACTTTATCATTAACAGATGCCCTCGGGATATTCCCGAGTCTCAAGATACCTCTTCACGCATAGTACCAAGGTTTCTTCTGCCAAGCTCATAACAATACGTTGGTTCGTCGAACTTCTCAATGAGGATCCGGGAGCCTCGTTGTCCCATCTAACCTTGAACATAGACGACATAGTAGCTAATGCGTCTACCAACTGATTCTCTTCTCATGGAATGTGATCAAAAGTAATCTCTTCAAGTAGGGATCAAACTCGTAACATGCTCTCGATACGAATGAGATTCGGAGATCCCACTCGCCTTTATCCGATCGATCACTAAAGTGAGTCTCCATACACTTGTAAGAACTTGATTCTTAAGTCAATAGCACTTTAAGACCCATGATGCATGCTTCGCCATGTTATTAGTGCAATCGAAACATAATCCGCGGTGAAAGGAGTATGTCCGTAGGGATGTAATGATGGCGCCAATGCCATTGCTGCGCGTTGAGGCTCCATCAAAACCATGGTCCATCGGGATCCTTGTTCAGTCCTTCGTCCGGCCTCGGTTCTTCGCAATCGGTAACTAGTAAAACATCTTCATCTCGAAATTGCATCGCATAGACCGATAGTCATCTACGGCTTGATGAGCCAAATGATCGGCTACGACACTTCCTTTGATCGCTCGAGAAGTGTACCGATGTCATACTCGGTCAAGATCATTTGCCATCTTGCTATTCTTCCGAGAGAGCTGGTTTCTCAAATATGTATTTTATTGGACCCATCTTAGAAATCAACAAGGTAGTGTGGTCAACATATATCGCCTTAGTCGGCGAGCAGCCAGCCAAAGCGTTGCAAGTTTTCTCAAGTCGAGTATCTTGTTTCACAATCGGTAAACTTTTGCTAAGGTAGTATATTGCATGCTCTTTTCGACCGACTCGCCATGTTGCCCCAACACACACCCCATTGAATTCTCTAGCACCGCAAGTACATGATAAGAGGTCTTCCTTCACGGCGGCATCGAATAGGAGGATTCAAGGTACTCCTTGATTTTGTCAAAAGCGATCCGCAATCGCTCGCTCCATCCCACTACTTGATCTTTCTTTAATAACTTGAAGATTGGCTCACAAGTAGCGCTTAGGTGTGCAATGAATCGCAATGTAGTTTAATCGCCCAAGAAACCTCCGACCTTTTCTCGTATGGAGTCGCATTTCTTGAATAGCTTTAACCTTGGCGGGATCAACTTCAATACCTTTACCATCGACAACAAACCCTAGGAGTTTTCCGGATCCGACTCAAAGGTGCACTTGTTAGGATTGAGTCTCACCATACTTCTTCAACCTATCAAACAGTCAGAGATGATCAAGATGCTCTTCTTCGGTCTCGTGACCGAGCTATCATGTCGACGAGACCTCTATCTCGTGATGAATCATGTCATGAAACAATGTCACCATAGCACGCGATAAGTGGCGCCGCATTCTTCATCCGAACGGCATAACCTTGTAGCGTAAAGTGCCCCACCGTAACAAAAGTAGTCTTTTCCATGTCTTCGGAGCCATTTTGATCCGATTGTAACCGAGAAACCATCCATGAAGGATAAAACCTTGTGTTGAGCGGTGTTGTCAACCGTAACATCAATATGAGGAAGTGGGAAATCGCCTTTCGGACTCGCTTTGTTCAGATCTCGAATCCACACACATTCGCACTTTGCCATCCTTCTTAGGTACGGGTACCACATTTGCAACCCATCGATAAGAGGTGAACTAAAAAACAGCGTTGAACGCTTCATAACTTCTTTGATTTTCTCGACATCTCAGACGATACGATTTAACCTTCTGCTTTCACCGGAGAAAACCTTCTTTGTCGGCAATCGGTGTACCACGATATCAATGTCCACTGCATGTCTTCGTATGACCAAGCAAAACCTCAATATAGTCTCGTAGCATCCGAACCAACCTTTCTTTAACACTGCTCAAGACCCGCCCTATCTTGATCTCTTTTCTGCCTTCGCCAGACTCCAAATTCACAACCTCAACTTGCTCTTCATGTGGCGTATAACTCGCTTTTCTTGTCAGTAGCGCAAGTTCTCCGGCACTTCACAATCTTCCTCACTTTCGCCTTCGGCTTGGTAGATCGGATTATCGAAGTCATATTTAGCACTAGCATAGTCATATTAACGAGATTCGGAGTGATTCTCAGTATCACGTGGGTGTGTAAGAAACACATAGCTTTTTGAAGGGGTGATAAAGTAAAGAAAGAAAACAAACAATTGAATGCAAAAGTCCAACGAATTTATTGAATGAAAATACGCAAACGATGATAATAACCTCGAACGAGCCATGATGCCCGTAAGGCACTAGGCTTTCAAAGTTCATAAAGAAATACGAAAAGAAAAAACAAAGAGCAATTACTCCCGACTAAAGGAGATTGGTATGACGCCTTCGGTCTTCCAATTGTCGAGCCCATGATCCGGAGTTGGGAAGATCCACTTGCTGATGTCGGCCGTTGTCGCCTTTTATAGCATGGATTCCACTGGCCGATGCGGAAGGGAAGTTGGCCGCACGTCGCGTATCATCTTCGACCTTGATGGTGAAGCCTAAACCGCCTTGTCGACGGAAGGGAAGATCGTGGAGCTGTCCCCAAATAGCACTACCTCCTTGTTCAACAGTAGCTTGAGCATCTTTCAGCGAGGCCATCCTAGGCGGAGCTTGTGTAATCTCAGGAGTGACAGGAGAGTCAACATGCATGACTCTGGGTATTGTTTCAAAAGCTTGACAGGGGTCTCAAGAATTCACCCTATCTCAAGGTATCGAATGATAGATGACCGACCATATACTCTTCTTCACCATATATCAGAACAACCTCCCTTTCACCGGTACTTCAGGATGCAAGGTAGAGGTAATACCGCCCATGTATCCAAGGGCGCCAAGTAGGCAAGAGTAGGCTGGACGGATGTCCATGACAAAGAAAGTGGAGTCAAAAGTATGGGAACCGACTTTAACAGGCAGAGTGAGTTCTCCAAGTACTGTTCGCTTGGAACCATCAAAAGCTCTCACGATTATGTCACTGGGTTCTCAGAACCAACCCTTCGACATCAAGTTGATCAAAAGCGCCTTCGTAGGATATTCATAGCAACCGGATCCACCAAGACATGAGATAGTGTAGTGCCCTTGCATTCAACAGAGATGTGCAAGGCTTTGTTGTGTTTCTTCCCGGCAGGAGTCAAATCAGCATCAGAGAAGCCTAGGCCGTTGTTGGCAGCCAGGCTAGCAATACAAACTTCGAATTGATCGGGTAGTGTCTGCGCACATGAGCATTCTTCGTAAACTTCACCAAGGCATTAGCATGAGCCTCGAGCACAAGAGCAGAGCAAGCATGAATATCTTGGACGGAGTCTGTCCCAATTGTTCCACAACATTGTAATCACTCTTCTTGATAATCTTCAAAATTTCCTCCATTTCTTGTTTGGAGGTGTCTTCAGTAACTTCCTTTGGTACTCGTTGAGCGGGATGAGTCACGGTTCTTTCCTCTAGCTTGGGGAATGGGTTGAATCGGAATGCGAGTGGAGTCGCGTGTTTTGGAGGAGAGATATCCGAGAGAATACTCTTCCGCTCGTCACCTTCTGGATCCGTGATGTTGTCGATGTCAGGAATGGTATCTTCAATTGTAAGATCCTTGATAGTCAGAGGGTCTTGCTTGACGCCATGATAGTAAACATCAGCCCCATAGTTCCACGGTATAGCTTTGTTAGAGGAATATGGAACATGTCTGGGAGAAGTAATGATGAGAGGTGCCACTCTAGGCACAGGATCAGCAGAGGAAATCCTAATCGTGTTGACATCAGCAAAGTCTTCTGAGAAGTCGTCTCCCCATCTCGTTGCCTTAACATCTTCAATAGGAATCTTGTAGCTTTCAGGAACGATATACTTCACCATGTAATCGAACTTCCCACTTGGCTGCCCCAAGGTATCTCACACAGATGGTACAGTTTCGTTTGCATTGTCAATCTTCAACTTAGACATTTCTTCACACACCCGCATGTGGTTTCGTAAATAGTATCTCACGGTTATCCATCATGAACCGAACACGTCTTCTCAACCAAGCACAACCATCAGATGGGCACCAACGACAATTCTCGGGCATTCGGATTGACACCGCTTGCAACAAATTCTTCTTAACACCATCGAGGAATGGTCAAGTCATCCGTGTTGAAAACATAAGTATCGTCGCCAACAAAGATTGGAACTCTTGTCATGGTTAGGCATAGGTGCGTTGATCACATTCGAGTCTCCACAGGAGGATCAAACTCAATCGCTTAGCTTCGATCATATCCTCGAATCTTGTTCTCGTGAGCCCAACAATTGTCGTGTCGTGCCCGGCGTTGGAATGGTAAGCACACTTAGCATTAGGATTATACTGGAGAGGAAGTGTTGACATTCGAGGAGGATCCTCAAAGTAATCAACTCGCTTTCAACATGTGTTGCAAGGCTTGCGACAAGGGCATGTTGATCTTCGTAAACTGCCTTCGGGCGCTCGCTATGCGTTGTCTCGCCGAGGTTGTCCGATGTAGGGTTGAGATCACAACCGCCTCACAGATTGAGCACGGTCGGTCTTGGCTCGGCTTTTTGACCATACACAGATTGGCTTCTTTCTTACCACCAAAAGATTTCTTCGCAGTTTGAAGATGTCTCTATTTGAATCTTTCCACTTTGATACCATTCACGCTCATCAATATCAACTCGGTGAATCCGGTGAAGAGTTTCCAATCGGTGATTGAAGAATGGGCCTGTCCCCATGAACATATCAACCAACTCCCTATTAGACAAGGGTGGTTGAACTCACGCTAGATCTCTCCACTTCGAGCATACTCCTTGAACTTCTCACACCCATAGACATGCTTTGTAGTTGCATGCGAGTGGGTGTCAATTCAAGATTGTACTCATCTCTCAGAGAAAGCATCACTAAGTCACCCAAGTACGGATACGGTCATTCTCTAGCCGATAGTACCATTCCAACTGGGTTCCGACAAACTCTCTTGAAAATAGTGCATCCACAACTTTCCGTCATCGGTGGGGATTGATCTTCCGACATAAGACTTCAAATGCAGCTTTGGGCAAGACATGCCATCATACTTAGCAAAAGTAGGAACTTTGAACTTGGGAGGAATCACAACACCGTGAACGAGACTCGATCATCAAAATTCAGCCCGACATCTTCAAGTTTTCCACAAGATTCAGACGATCTTCAAGTTGCTTGTACTTGTCATCTTCATTAGAGTATTGGCCATCATCATAGTTCTTCTCAAGCTCAGCCGACCGCCTTCACCATCACCCTTGTTACTTTCCTCAGTATGGACACTTCCTTCAGAGAGCTCAATACGGCTGACCACCTTAGGACCACCTTTGTAGCGTCTGCCCATGTTGAGGAGACCAACAACCTTGTTCTTCTTGTTGATGAGCTTCTTCAAATCCTTTTGGCCTTGGACCAAGCTGGTAAACATCTCTAAAACCGAGCATTCGAGCTCAAGATCTTTGACAGTCTGTTCAAGAGCCATTTATGCTAAAATAAATAGCGAGCAAATGAGAAAACCAAACTCCAATGTACCTGTGATGCAATGTTATGCTATTCTATGCAATGTTTATGCGAATGCAATGCAATGTTTTCAAGGACCTTAGGAATTTAAATTTGTTAAACAAGCAATGAACAAACATTTATTAGTACTTTTTCATTATTCTTTTTCTTTTTAAGTACAAGAGATAGTTCAAAACAATAAAAGAAAACATAAACATCCTAAAGCTCTAAGTCTCCCATGGGCGCTTCCTCTTGGTGCCGATGTAAGCGTTGATGTTTCGCTCCTCGTGAAGTAGCTTGGTCAACTCTAACACTTTCTTCTCGCTTGCGTAACACTGAGCTTCAAAGGTATCCCTCTCCTCTTTAAGCTGAATCCAGGATCTCTTCAAGTCTTCAAAATCAGTAGGCATGTCAGGATGGAGAACAGTATAGGGTACGTCACCTATAGCAACAGGTTCCATAATTACTGGTAGAACAGGCGTGAATGGCATCATGAGGTTTTGAGCTCGAGCTCGCACCCATTTGAGGTAAGGTTCCCAAGGAATGGAGTTCGGGTGCCCCAAAGTCTTGGTATCAGTCTTCTTTACCATGCCCCAAGCATGTATGAACCTTCGTCGGTAATTCTGGAGATCGTGGTTGTAGTCGAACACAACATCTTGGAGAAGCATATCATGTGGACCGTCTTTTCGAGCAAAACCAAACTGACGTAGAGCTAGAGAAGGGTTGTAAATGATACCTCCCCTTATACCAAGGAGTGGTACATTAGGGAATTCTCCACAACGCTCAATGAATGTGAAGTCCTTTTGAGAGAAAAGATTCCAACGGATGTCGGAATGAGAGAGTGACATTAACCTTTGAGACCATCTCAACCTTTGTTCATTCTTCAAAACTGATGGAGGAAGGTGCGAAATAAACCACCTTGAAAGTAACGGTATACAACACATGAGAGTTCCTTGTCGCTTAGTAGTACGAGTGTGGAGAGAATGCAGGATGTCTCCAAGCAAAGTAGGCACTGGATTGCGGGTAAGGAACAACTTGATGGCATTGATATCGATGAACTGATCCGAGTTAGGAAATAGAACCAAACCATAAATTAGCAAGGCCACAATATTTTCAAATGCATGGAAACTCATAACTTTGAGGAATTCTCGGGCTTTCTTAATTAGGAACTTGGCAAGTAAACCCTTAACTCCACTTCTGGTTTCCCAATTGGCTTCAATATCTGAGCGCTTAAGATGTAAGGCGGATGCGATGTCTTCGAACTTAGGAACCTTTTCCAAACCGGTGAGTGGCATTTGGTCGAGAATAGGTATCCCAAGTAGCTTAGAGAACTCTTCTAAGGTAGGAACCAACTGATAATCTGGAAATGTAAAGCAATGGTGTTTCGGATCAAAGAACTGGAATAGGACATGCATCATATCTTCTTCAAAACCGGGGATAACCAAATCAAGTAGATAACCATGTCTTTTGATGAACGAGCATGGTCGGAATTTCAAACCAATTCTTTGAGTTGAGAAGGGATACCCATGAAGTTGATTCGGATAGTCTTTCTAGAAGCCATAACCCCTACAAAACAGAGCAAAGATAAATCCCTAGGTCCTTGAAATAGTTAGAAATGATATGCAATGCGAATGATGTCATGATGTCATGTTTAGCACACACAAACAATTCACACAATGAGCCTAGGGTTAAGGCTTGCATGAGGTATAGGTGATTACCCTACCAAAAGTTTGAGTTGGTTCATCCTGTCCTATAATAGTAACCGGGTTCTAGGAATCTCACATCATAGATCTTTCTCATAGGCGCTTATTTCAATACGACGGCCAAGTGGTCGATCGAAAATGTCCCAAAAGTCTAATCTCAATGAGCGTAGCATCGAGTATCAACCAACCTCGGTCTACACCAAAGCCGGCCATCTCACTACCTCCTAATGGCCAAGATGGGTCAATTAAGGTTCTAAAAGTTTAGTTAGCGCTTGATGACACCACGCAGAAGCCAAATACTATCTTCAACTTGGGAATGAAGAGTATCGGGACAACCAAAGTGTCACGCTAACGTAGCCATCATGTTGACCGTTTGTAGGATTTTTGTATCCAAATGTGCGGATAGCAAGAGTCGCCACCGACTTTTATTTTTATCCAATTATGGGAAGGTAAAAGTAACAGAAAAAGACCTTCGTTAGATTCTTAGTTCGGGAGAATGGTTATGAAAAGGGAAGGTATTAGCACCCCTTTCCATCCGCAGTTTATTCTATGGGCTCTTAGTTGCTCTAGATCACTTTTTAAAGTTGCTTTCTGTGTGTTTGACAAAAAATGTTTTGAAAAGGGGCATTTCGCTTTGACTTTGTAATGACTCATGTAGGAGTGTATACAAAGTGTTCGGAAATGTTTCATTTTGAAAAGAAATTGAACTTTGAAAAGAGTGTGGTGTGAAAAGCATTTGATTTTTAGAGCAAGCAACTAGAAGACTTATTTACCCACTCAGAATTGGTCGTTTTTTTGTACTTCTACATTCCTTTAGAATAGCGCTAGCCATACCATTAGTTGGTAGGTAGCTCCATTCGTTGGATGTAAGCGGGACATTCGAAGGGACATCGGATGGTCATAGAAAGCAACTTGTAGGAGTATCCTAGCACATTCGAAGGACTATCATCATTTTCGTAGGCAACAATCGAGGGTCAAGATCATGTATTCGTGAGGCGACATCGTGGTTCTATGATCTTGGTATCGAAGGGACTATGATGATTTGTTTGAAGGCAATGGTGCTAGAATACCTCTACGCTCGAGGGACTTGACCATTTTGAATTCGCAAAGGCAACGAGAGAATTACCCTAAGGGTGCGTGTGAAAGAAGTGTGTTGATTTAATATGTTATCTTGAAAATTAGTGGGCTATGTTCAATTTTAGTCTTGCCATACACGCCTAATTACTAGCAATTTATAGGGTGCGGAAAGTAAAATGCGGAAATACAAGGCTGGGAAATCCTAATTAAAACTATTACATCCCGTATACATTTACATTATTGAAAAATAAAATGAAAACGAAGAATCGGAATCTGTGAAACAAACGAGAAATCTATGATAAAATCGAAATAAGAAAATGTTAGAAAAATGCAATTTTTATATGGAAAAATTATTATATGAAATAAGATAAATAAGTTAAAACAATTTTTTGGGATTTTTAGATGCATTTAGTAATTTAAAATGAATTTACAATGATTTAAATGCTAAATTATAAATAAAAATAAATATGCATGCAAAATGTATTTTTAAATTTATTAAATTAAATAAAGATTTTCAGAATGTAAGTGTAAAAGAAAATATTTTTGATGAATTTTAATGCTTAAATAAAATGTGGAAATTAATTAAAATAGATGCAAAATATTGAAATATGAAAATATGAAAAGTTGAGTTTTGGAAAAGAAAGGCAAACCGGTCCCGATGAGGATCGAACTCGTGACTGTGGAGATTATCCATGAACCCACGCCTTAACCAATCGAGCCAAGTGTGCTTCACGCTTAGAAACGGATTGAATGGAAAATAACACGCGTCGCCTCCCGGTCTCCTCGCGCCAAGCTTCGCTTTCAACCTTTGAATTTTTAATCTTCGGCCGGCCCGTTCGACGCTAGGTCCCCGCAAACATCAAAACGCAGACACATAATATAAATTATATCTAAGACCATGGATCGATTCCTCGGTCATTCAATGCAATGGTACAGTCTTGTTGTCCAATTTTTCCATTTAAGCAAAGCCCTAAATCGAGCTCGAAACCCTAGCTATGGTATATCACGATTGTGCCATGGAAACACGATTGGCTTACCCGATCGCTTGCAAACTTGATTCTAAACATGAACAAACAATCAAAACAGAATAATGCATGAATAATGAAAATCGATTTTGAAAGAAGCTTGACAAACCGAAATCGTGTTTGATGAATTCTTGATGGTTTTGAATGATGTAAGAGTCTGGATCGACTCAGAACAACCCAAGGAATGCAATGGAATCCTCAAAAGCAATTGAGAACGGCTGGAACTAGGATTACCAATAGCTTGAATGTCACGGTTTTTTGAGCTTTGGAATAGGGTTTCTAAGGCAATTTTTCCGTTCTTCGGTTGGTATGCATCAAGTATAAGTACTGGAAGGATTTGGCATTATTTTGGGAAAGAATTGATCAATAATCAATGATAATCAAATTTGATTTTTTGCAAAAAATCAAATCTTCAAACCTTGGTCAATTTTCAATCTAATCTTCCCATATTGATCCAATTTCGAATTTGCTGGCTTTTAATGAATTGATTGGATCACAAAGAAGAAATAAAAATCAAATTTGCAATTAATTTGGATTTTATACTTTATTTTTCAATTTAATTTGTATTTAAATGAATAAATTCCAAATTAAATAGGAAAATAAAATAAAAATTCGTGGCATTGGGCTTGGATATTCCTAATTGCATGAGGAATAAGTTAGGATGAAGAAAAAGTAGGCCCATTTGCAAAGGATTTGATTTTTAGGAGTATTTCTCTTTGTGCATTCTTTCAAAATTGCCCAACTTGTGAATGGTGTAACTTGCTCAATTTTCCACATTTTTGAGTGTTCTTGGACTTTTTAGAAAGCTCTAAGAGTCCTCTAACCAACCCTTTTGGTCTCATCTCAATTGGAGTTACCATGCTCAATATATCTTCAAAGCAAAAAGTTGACTTTTTGTTGGCTTTGAAAATGACCTGTAATGTTTTGAGCTATACCTCTCAAATGAAGCATTTTTTGGACATTCTTGTGAGACATGAAGTTGTAGAGAATTGAATTTCCTTCAAAACAAGAGGTGGTGGAAAAATTTCTGAGAAAGTATGAGAAAGTTATGATCAGTCAAAGTTCAGTTGACTTTTCACCTAGAAACCCTAATTTAGAAAGTTTGACTTTTGAGCAAATCTTGAGTTTTCTTGATGAATCATGATCAACCCTTGATCAAATGATGAATGTAACTTCAAAATGAGGATGTTGACCAGAAATGATGAAGTTTGACTGTATGTTGACCACAGTTGACTTTTTGTCCAATACAACTGATTTTCAACCATCTGAGCAATTGTCTGAGAAAACTTGACTTGTGAAGCTTGAAACTTGACATGGAGAATCTTTGAAGCATATGAGGAGGCATGAAGGCCATTGGAGATGTTGGAAGTTCATCTTGACTTGAGAGATACCAAACCCTAGTTTGGGTTGATTGTCTAAGAGAGAGTTTGTCTGATCAACTCTTGAGGAATCCTTGAGCATAGATGTATGAAATCTCTTGAGTAGATGGAGGGCAAATTTTGGGGTATGACAAGGTGCATGTTATATTATGTTTTGTTGGTTTTCCTATGTGTGGAAAATAACATGTGACACCCTTTGTATGCCTCCATTCTATTTTACTCTGATTTATGCCATGATTATTTGAGGTTAGAAAATGGGTGTTACATTAGTGGTATCAGAGCCTGGTTGGTTAGATTTGGCCAAGTCGTTAATGAATTTAACTCCTGTTGTATTTGATTCGTGTATCTGACAAGATCAATGTTGTTGTCTGTTGTTGTTGTTGGATATCTTAGGAAGATGGTTGTGGGGAGGAGTGATGATGCTATTTTCGAAGCCTTGAGGATGTTGGCTGGATCTCTTGGACTGATTTCGTAGGCGAATGCTGGTAATAGAGATGAGGGTGATGAGTTCTGTGATTCGGGGAAGTTTTAGAGGAACAATCCTCCTATCTTTGAGGGTGAGCATGAACCTGACAAGGCTCAAGCATGGCTTAATGAAATTGAGAAGATATTCAGAGTTATAAATTGTACTGATGCGGAGAAGGTGCAGTTTGGTACACATATGCTGGAGAAGGAAGCTGAAGATTGGTGGAGCAACACTGTTCAGAGGTTTGATGAGGAAGGTGTTGATGTTTCTTGGGCTGTTTTCCGTGATGCTTTTTTGGAAAACTGTTTTCCATAAGATGTGCATCATAAGAAAGAGGTGGAATTCCTTGAGTTGAAGCAGAGTAATGGAATTGTGGTTGAGTATGTTGCAAGATTTCAAGAGCTGATTAAGTATTGTCCTTATTACAATACTATGAATGCTAGGAGATCTAACTGTTTGAAGTTTGAGAATGGTTTGAGACTTGATATCAAGAAGGCTATTGGATATCAGCAGATTACTCGTTTTGCTGAGTTGGTGAACAAGAGTAGGATTTATGATGAAGATAGTAGAGAGAGTGCTTCTTACTATAAGAATGTGAATGATAGGAAAGGAAAATGTCAATTTCGTGGGAAGTCGTATGATGACAAGAGGAAAAATCAAGCTAGTGGTGGCAAGAAGCCAAGTGGGGGAATATCTTCTACTCCAATCAAGTGCTTCAAGTGTGGTGTGGAAGGGCATCGTGCTTCTGATTATGGAAGGGATGTTGGAAAGTGCTTTAGGTGTAGAAAGGCGGGTCACAAAGTTGTTGATAGCAAGTTTGGTGCGGATGTGACTTGCTACAACTGTGGTGAGCAAGGGCACATTAGTACTAAGTCCGATAAGCCGAAGAAGGAGCAAGCTAGAGGGAAAGTGTTTGCATTGTCTGGTGTTGAGACTCTGATTAAGGATAGGCTTATCCGAGGTACGTGCTTTATTAATGGTACACCTTTGATTGGTATCATTGATACTGGTGCAACGCATTCTTTTATTTCTTCCTATTGTGTTAAGAGGTTGAATCTTGAATTATCTTATATGCATGGAAATATGATTATTGTTACTTCTGCTATGGGTTCTGTTTGTACTTCTGTTGTGTGTCTGAATTGTCCGTTGAGTATCTTTGGTAGAGAGTTTTGGATGAATTTAGTTTGTCTTCCGTTAGATCAATTAAATATGATTCTTGGTATGAATTGGTTGGGATACAATCATGTTTTTATCAACTGTTTTGACAAGTCGGTTGTTTTTCTTGATTCTGGTATCGAGAATGATTTGTTTTTGTATGCTAATAAAATGGATGAATCTTTGAAAGATGTTTCTGTGTTGTTTGCTTTGTTGGCATAATTGGATCTCGGTGAGAAACAAGTTATGGGTGAATTGCCTATTGTTTGTGATTTTCCTGAGGTATTTCCTGATGATGTAAGTGATTTTCCGCCAGAGCGTGAAGTTGAGTTTTTGATTGATTTAGTTCCTAGAACTAGTCCTATTTCGTTGGATATGTATCGGATGTCTGCTTCTGAGTTGAAAGCGTTGAAGAGTCAGCTTGATGATTTGCTTGAGAAGAGGTTTATTCGTCCGAGTGTATCTCTGTGGGGTGCACCTGTTTTGTTTGTTAAGAAGAAGGAAGGTTCTATGAGGTTGTGTGTTGATTATAGACAACTGAACAAGGTGACTATTAAGAACAAGTATCCACTTCTAAGGATTGACGATTTGATGGATCAGTTGGTTGGTGCTTGTGTTTTTCAGTAAGATTGATTTGAGGTCTGGTTATCATCAAATTCGTGTGAAAGTTGAGGATATTTAGAAGACTGCTTTTATGACAAGGTATGGTCTCTATGAGTATTCTGTAATGCCATTTGGTGTGACTAATGCTCCTGGTGTGTTTATGGAATATATGAATCGGATTTTTCATGAGTATCTGGATCAATTTTTTGTTGTGTTCATTGATGATATTTTGATTTATTTCAAAAGTGAAGAAGATCATACTGAGCATTTGAGGATTGTGTTATTTGTGCTAAAAGAGAAGAAATTGTATGCTAAGCTTTTTAAGTGTGAGTTTTTGTTGAAGGAAGTGAGTTTCCTTGGGCATGTGATTCCGAGTGGTGGTAATTCTATGGATTCTTCTAAGGTTGAGGCTGTATCTCAATGGGAAGCTTTGAAATCTGTTTATGAGATTAAATGTTTTCTTGGTTTGGTTGGTTATTATCGTAAATTTATTGAATTTTTTCTAAGTTGGCACCTTTAATGCAGTTGACAAGGAAAGGTCAAGCTTTTGTTTGGATGTTGCAGTGTGAAGCTAATTTTCAAGAGCTTAAGAGAAGGTTGACGACCTCTCCTATTTTGATTTTGCCTAATCCGGCAGAACCATTTGTGGTGTATTGCGATGCTTCTTTGATGGGTTTAGGAGATGTGTTGATGCAGAATGGGAAAGTGGTAGCTTATGCTTCGAGGCAACTTAAAGTTCATGAGAGGAATTATCCGACGCATGATTTAAAGTTATCCGTAGTTGTGTTTGTTTTGAAGATTTGGAGGCATTATTTGGTTGGTTAGATATTTGAGGTGTTTAGTGATCATAAGAGTTTGAAGTATCTGTTTGATCAGAAAGAGTTGAATATGAGTCAAAGAAGATGGTTGGAATTCTTGAAGGATTATGAATTTGGTTCGAATTATCATCCGGGTAAAGTGAATGTTGTAGTTGATGCTTTGATTAGGAAGTCTTTGCATATGTCGATGTTAATGGTGCGAGAATTGGATTTGCTTGAACAATTTCGAGATTTGAGTTAGGTTTGTGAAGCAACGTCTTCTTGTGTTAATCTTGGTATGTTGAAGCATACTAGTGGTATTTTGGATGAGACTCGAGAAGGTCAAAAATCTGATTTGGTTTTTGTGGATAAGTTGGTGTTGATTAATCAAGGTCGAGGTGGTGATTTTCTGATCGATGAGAATGGTATCATGAAATGTCGTGATAGAGTTTGCATTCCTGATATTGGTGATATGAGAAAGAGAATTCTTGATGAAGGACATCATATTGGTATGAGTATTCATCCTGGTGCTACTAAGATGTCTCAAGATTTGAGGAAATTATTTTGGTGGTATGGTATGAAGAAGGATATTGCAGAGTTTGTGTATTCTTGTTTGATCTGTCAGACGTCTAAGATTGAACATCAGAAACCGTCTGGTTTGTGACAGTCGTTATCCATTCCTGAGTGGAAGTGGGATAACATTTCTATGAATTTTGTTTCTGGATTTTCAAGGACTCCGAGTAGTCATGATGTTGTTTGGGTTATTGTGGATATATTAACAAAAGTTGCTCACTTTATTCCAATTTTGATGGATTATCCTATGGAGAATTTTGCTAAGTTGTATATTGAGAAGGTTGTGAGTTTGCATGACGTTCCATCGAGTATTGTTTCAGATAGAGATTCGAGGTTTACTTCGCAATTCTGGGAAGGTTTGCAAGATGCTTTGGGTACCAAGTTGCGTTTTAGTTCAGTGTATCATCCGCAAACTAGTGGTCAGACTAAAAGGACGATTAAATCATTGGAGGATATTTTGAGAGCTTGTGTTTTAGAGCAAGGAGGTGCTTGGGATAATTATTTGTCTTTGATTGAGTTTACCTATAACAATAGTTTTCATTTGAGTAATTGAATGGCTCCGTTTGAATCTTTGTATGAAAGAAGGTGTAGGACACCTTTGTGTTGGTATGAATCCGTTGAGAGTGTTGTGGTTGGACCTAAGATAGTTCAACAGAATACAGATAAGATTAAGATGATTCAGGAAAAGATGAAGATCGCCCAAAGTCGTCAGAAGAGTTACCATGATAAGAGAAGAAAGGATCTTAGCTTTGAGAAAGGAGATCATGTGTTTTTGAGAGTTACTCCTTTGACTGGTATTGGTAGAGCTTTAAAGTCACAAAAGTTGACTCCACATTTTATTGGTCCTTATCAGATTGTTGAGAAGGTAGGTGAAGTGGCTTATCAAATTCATTTGCCGCAGTCACTTGCTAATGTTCATGACATATTCCATGTATCTCAATTGAGGAAATATATGGCGGATATGAATCATGGTGTGCCTCTAGATGATGTGCAAGTAAGTGATAATTTGACGGTTGAGACTTCACCGATGTGTATTGAGGATCGAAGAGTTAAGCAACTCCGAGGTAGGGAAATCGCTTTTGTAAAATTGGTTTGGGGAGGTCCTGCTAATGGTAATGTGACTTGGGAGCTTGATAGCCAGATAAAGGATTTGTATCCTAAGTTGTTCGCTTGAGGTAATTTTCGAGGGCGAAAATCTTTTAAGTGGGAGAGAGTTGTAACATCCCGATTTTTAATAGTTAATTATTAATTATTATTATTATTTATTATATTATGTGATAATTAATTTACTTGGGTGATTTAAATGAATATTAGAATTATTTAAATATGTGTGTTATTTGAATAATTGGGTTTGTTATACCCCAAAATTTGCCCTCTTATTTTTTAAGATCAAGATGCATCTCCATACTCAAGAATTACTCAAGGGTTGACCAGACCAACCCTCTCTTAAGAAATCAACTCATAACTAGGGTTTTTCTTAGTTCTAATGGCTCAAGTGATTATCATGTCTTCCCATACGCTTCAAAGCATCCTCATATCAAGTTTCAAGCCTCATAACTCAAGTTGCTTAGATGATTGAAAATCAGTTATAATGGACAAAAAGTCAATTGTCGTCAATATACAGTCAAACTTCATCATTTTTGGTCAACATCAATATTTTGATGTTACATTCATCATTTGATGAAGGGTTGGTCATGATTCATCAAGAAAAGTCAAGAATTGATACAAAGTCAAAAGTTTCTAAATTAGGGTTTCTTAAGGAAAAGTAAACAGAACTTTGACCAAGCATATCTTTCACATACTTCATCATAAATTTTTCCATAAAATCTCATCTTAAAGGGAATTCAATTCTCTGCAACTTTATCTCTCACAAGGTTTGTCCAAAAATGCTTCATTTGAGAGATATAAGTCAAGACATTATAGGTCCTTTCAAAAGTCAACAAAAAGTCATCTTTTTCCAAAGAAGTGTACATGAGCATGGAAGCTTAAATGAAGATGAAAGAAAATGGAGCTCTTAGAGGACATCTTGATCTTTCTAAAAAGTCCAAGATCACTCTCAAATGATAAAAATTGAGCAAGTTATGGCTTGAGAAAAATTGGAAATTTTGAAGAAGTGCATGAAGAAAACATTGATCAATCTTGGAAATTTTCCAAATGGGCCTTGGTTTTTATGATCTGAACTTATTTCTAACATGGCCAATGAAATCTAAGCTCAACTACACACCGTCCTTTCATTTATTTAATTTCTTTTTGAATTAAATAATAAAAATTCAATTTTAAATAAAATAAAATGCAAAGAAGAAGTTCAAGGCGTGTTGGGCTTGTTATTTGTATGCCTTGAGGCCTAAGCAAGTCCAAGAAAGCTGGAAAAAATAAATGAAGATTTGATTGGCATGTGATTGAACCAAAAAAGGAAGTATTTCATACAAAACACAAATTAAATATTTTTCATTGAAAGCAATATATTTACTCTCAAGTTTCTGACCTAATTCATTCAATATAAGTATAAGATCAAGGTCAGCCTCAAAAGGACACGAATTCTCTGTCTCAAGAACCCTAACCAAGTTGCAAAAAACCATGGCATTCAAGAAACTTACAGACCAAGAATTCAACTGATTCAGGCCATTCCAAGGTTGTCAATCGATTCCTCGTTGCTCTCTCAAGCTAATTGCATCATCACCATCGATCGAAGCACCCAGAACTGCAAGAACACGATCACGGTTTGCTTTCCAAATTTCAAAATCGGTTTCAATGATTCATGCATATTTAATATAATTTGATTTCATATTTATGTTTGAATGAAGTTTCGATGCTTTCTGGATAGCTTAATTGAAGTTTGAGTACAGGTACAGAGATTCGCCATGGCTAGGGTTCAAAGCTTCGAATTAGGGCTTTTCGAAACAGCCAAAATTGGACAAAATGATGAGCACCATCGTGCTCAGGACATCAATTCCAATCGACCCATGGTCTCCATATAAATTTATATTGCATATTTCATGATTTGTGATTTGCAGGTGCTATATTGACAGACAACATTCATAGGTAAATATTTTAGCAACGAACTGTGTCCGTAGGTAAAAGTCATGTCCAGATCAGCGAAGAAGACGACCCCCTACGCGCGTTATTTCAAATTAAAATATTTTAAAATTTTGTTTTTATTATATATTGTTTTGTTTTCGTTTCATGACAACTAACACCTGCAGCACAGATGGCAAGGCGCGCTGACCAGTCACCTGGGGATCTGGGTTCGACTCCAGCCTCCACCACCTTATTTTTCGTCATTTTTCTTACTAACCCTTTTATTTTCTTTTTTTTCAATTTATTCCTTTTATTAATTTCTTTTCAAATATTTTTCTAAACATCACAAAAAACCCTAAAAGTAATTTTCTTTTTATTTAAATTATTTGTTTAATTAATCATAAATTAACTTTAATTTGTTTTCTTAATTAAAATCAACCACAAAAAATACAAAAATATTTTCCTCTTAGTAATTAGGGTTTTAATTTGCTTTAACCTTAAACATTTTTTTTCAGTAATGAAATTCCTGGCAGCAGATACCTGATGTCACAGAGAATGTTATGACACAGTATTTGACAATTTGTTAACAATTCACGCAGTTAATTGAAACAGCAGTAAAGAACACAATCAATTGTTTACCCAGTTCAGTGTGTAACTACACCTACATCTGGGGGCTACCAAGCCAGGGAGGAAATTCACTATTAGTAGTATTAATTCAAGAATAAACCAACCAGTTTATCTCCTTCACTTAAAGCCTACCCAATGCAACTTTAATCTAAGTCCTACTTAGACCTGAGTTCCTACTCACTCCCCCTCAATCACAGCAGTGATATAAACCTATTGTTTAATAGAATTGTGAAGACACTCTTCAATAAACATACTTGATTTGCTTCAAAGCTTTAATCAAGAGACACATCCATCTGAAACAACTTGAATTTCAGAATGCAAGCAACTCCTAGTAGCAATCTGATTGATTCCAGCCTGGCCACAGGAGCAAAAGTCTCATCAAAATCAACTCCTTCAACTTGAGTGTATCCTTGAGCAACAAGTCTTGCCTTATTCCTGGTGACAACCCCTTCTGCATCTGACTTGTTCTTGTAGATCCACTTTGTGCCAATGATGTTTGTTCCTCTGGTCTAGGAACTAACTCCCATACTTCATGCTGTTTGAACTTGTTCAATTCATCTTGCATTGCTCCAATCCAATATTCATCAGTCAAAGCCTCCTTAACATTCTTTGGTTCAATCTTAGACACAAAACAAGAGTTTGAGATGATTTCTCTAGATCTTGTAGTGACTCCACTGTTAGGATCTCCTATGATGAGTTCCTTTGGATGATCTTTCTGAATTCTGATGGAAGGATCTTTATTGGCTTCCTCTGGTTCAAACTTTGGTGAAGTAGGGATAAGCACATCATCCTTATTGGACACTTGAGGTGATGTCTCAAACAATGTCTCAACATCATATGGGACATTTGTTTCCTCATGGTGATCATCAACTATGACATTTATAGACTCCATCATAACTTTGGTCCTGGAATTGAATACCCTATATGCTCTGCTGTTTGTAGAGTATCCTAGAAAAATTCCTTCATCACTTTTAGAGTCCATCTTTCTCCTTTGTTCACGATCTGTCAAAATATAGCATTTGCTCCCAAACACATGGAAATACTTCACAGTGGGTTTTCTTCCTTTCCATATTTCATATAGGGTGGAGGATGTTCCCTTTCTCAAGGTGACCCTGTTGTGGACATAACAGGCTGTATTCATAGCTTCAGCCCAAAAATGAATAGGAAGCTTCTTAGCATGTATCATTGCTCTGGCAGATTCCTGTATAGTTCTGTTCTTCCTTTCCACAACTCCATTTTGTTGAGGAGTTATAGGTGAGGAGAACTCATGATTGATTCCTTCTGAGGAACATAACTCATCAAACTTGTTATTCGCAAATTCCTTTCCATGATCACTTCTAATTCTAACAACGCATCCTTCTTTTTCTCTTTGAAGTCTCTTGCATAATTCTTTAAAAATGTCAAAAACATCAGATTTTTCCTTGATGAAGTTTATCCAGGTAAATCTGGAAAAATCATCCACAACAACATAAGCATATCTTTCTCCACCAAGACTTTCAACCTGCATAGGGCCCATCAGATCCATGTGCAAAAGTTCTAGCACCTTAGAGGTGGTCAGATGTCTTGACATTGGGTGTGACATTCTGGTTTGCTTTCCAACCTGACACTCACCATAAACTCTCCCTTTAACAATGTGAAGTTTTGGAATCCCTCTGACAGCCTCCATGGATATGATCTTTTTCATCCCTCTAAGATGTAAATGACCAAGTTTTTGGTGCCACAGTTTCACTTCCTTTTCTTCTTTGCCTGTAGTGCACACAGAAGAATAGTTAGTGTCCTCAGGCTCCCATAGGTAACAGTTGTCCTTTGATCTGACTCCTCTCATAACAACTTCTTGTTTTTCATTGATTACAAGGCATTCAGACTCGGTGAAGTTGACCTTGAATCCCATATCACATAGTTGACAGATGCTTATGAGATTGGAAGTCAAACTATTTACCAGCAACACTCCATTTAGGTTTGGAACTCCAGAGCAGTCCAAGTTTCCAACACCTTTGATTTCTCCTTTAGCTCCATCTCCAAAAGTAACAAAACTAGTTGTATGAGGTTTGACATCATTCAGAAGGTTCTTGATTCCATATATGCTTAGAGCATCCATCGTCAAAGTACCGCCTTCCTTGGCGAAACTCTAAGAGAGGTGTGAGCTATCAAGGTCAGCTTCTTCTTCCACTATTGAGTATATGGTACCTTGTTGGTCTTAGGTTTGACATAAGGGATCTGATTAGGATATCCATATAGCCTGTAGCAAAATGGCTTTATGTGCCCAAACCTTCCACAATAATGACATCTCCATCTTTGGAACTTTTTCTTCATGTTTCTCTGATCTTGATGTTGAGCCCTATGTTGTGACATCTACTTTGACATAGGTTTATCAGGTCTGTTCTTCTTCTTGTTATTAGCAAATTTCTTTGCAGCCACATATCTTGAACCAGACACATTTCCTGCCCTATGTTGTGACATCTGCTTTGACATTGGTTTGCTGCTGTTCTTCTTCTTGTCACCAGCAGGTTTCTTTGCATCCACATATCCCAGACCATGCATATTTCCTGCATTTTGTCCAATCTGAAGGATCTCCTCCAACTTATCAGTTCTAGTTGTCAGCATCTTGATAGACTTAGTCATTTGATCAAGTTTGGAATTCAACACTATAACTTCACTATTGAGATGACTTATAGTAGCAGTTGTAATACGGTGAACTGACTTTTTAGTGTTTTGTATCGCAAATGTGCGGATAGCAAGAGTCGCCACCGACTTTTATTTTTATCCAATTAAGGGAAGGTAAAAGTACAGAAAAAGACCTTCGTTAGATTCTGAGTAAGGGAGAAGGTTATGAAAAGGGAAGGTATTAGCACCCATTTCCATCCGTAGTTATCTACGGGCTCTTAGTTGCTCTTAGATCACTTTAAAAAATGTGCTTTCTGTGTGTTTGACAAAAATGTTTTGAAAAGGCATTTTGCTTTGACTTTGTAATGATTCATGTAGGAATGTATACAAAGTGTTCGGAAATGTTTCGTTTTGAAAAGAGTTTGAACTTTGACAAAAGTGTGAGGTGTGAAAAGTATTTGATTGAGCAAGCAACTAAAAGTCTTATTACCTACTCAGAATTGGTCGTTTTTGTGTTATTTTACATTCCTTTAGAATAGCGCTATCCATACCATTAGTTGATAGGTAACTCCATTCGTTGGATGTAAGCGGGACATTCGAAGGGACATCGGATGGTCATAGAAAGCAACTTGTAGGAAGTATCCTAGCACATTCGAAGGGACTATCATCATTTTTCGTAGGCGACAATCGAGGGTCAAGATCATGTATTCGGAGGCGACATCGTGGGTCTTATGATCTTTGTATCGAAGGGACTATGATGATTTGTTTTGAAGGCAACGGTGCTAGAATACCTCTACGTTCGAGGGACATGACCAATTGAATTCGTAAAGGCAACAAGAGAGAATTACCCTAAGGGGTGCATGTGTGAAAAGAGTGTGTCAATTCAGATATTTTATTTTAGAATTATGAGTGAGCTATGTTGATCATTATCTTACCATACACACCTAGTTACTAGCAGTTTATAGGGTGCGGAAGTTAAAATGCGGAATGTAAAGATGCGGAAAGATAAATGTCCTACGCTATTACATGGCTTTGGGGCAGATACATAATTTAAACTTGCGGAAAATTAAAACCTAATTTAAACTATTACATCCCATAAACAGGTACATTATTGGAAAAATGAAAACGGTAAAAGAAACCGTCCGAAACGGAATAACCTGTAAAAGAATGAGAAATCGGAAAATACAAGATGAATCGAATAAGAGAAAAAATGTTAGAAAAATGCAAGTTTTTGAATGAGAAAAATATGACATGCTGGAAATAACATAAATATGCTAAAATAATTTTTTGGGATTTTTTGGATGCAATTTAATAATTAAAATACAATTAAGATTGATTTAAATGCTAAATTATGAATAAAAATAAATATGCATGCAAAATTATATTTTTAAATTTTATAAATTAAATAAACATTTTCTGGAAATAATATAAAAAGACAAAATAATTTTGGCAATTTTTAATGCATGAAAAATTATATTGAAAAGAAATTAAAATGCATGGAAAATATTAAATAAATAGAAAATATGGAAAAAATTGAGTTTGAGAAAAAGAATGCAAAACTGGTCCTGATGAGGCTCGAACTGGAGACCTGAAGGAGCATCTGGGAACAATGAACGTCTTAACCACCAGGCCATGTGTCACCTGGTGTTAAAGATCAGAAACGTGGGATCATGAAGAACACGCGTCATCGTTTGGAGAGGTCAAGGCACAGTCAGCTGGTGGGGTCCTTTGACTTATGAATGAGCGAATCGGAACACGTTATCTCGCCACGCCAGCTTCCTCGCCGGTCAACCAAGTCAGCGACGTCGGAGCCCTAGCTCCGGTCGTCTTCTCCGGCGACTACGTTCCCTGAACCTGCAAAAACAGCGTGAATAAAAAGCAAAGGGCCACCCTTCCCACCTAATTCGATGGCTGCGAGTCCAATGGTACCATCAGTTTCGATTGAAAAGGCTTGTACAAGCCAGTTCGAAGCTTCACAGTTCCTAAACCCTAAACATGGCAATATGCAATCCTGACATTCAAGATGTGAAACGATTGCCCAAATCGGTCATGTGGAGTCTTATAAACATAATGAAAGCATTAGAATCGATTAACACAAGCAGAGTAATAAAATGCAATTTCAAGAAAAATTCAAATATGTATGAATGTATATGGCACGATTTGGCTTGCTTTGATCAATGATAAAAGTGTGTTCTTACTCATACTTACCCCCTGAGCACATTTGGATGGCTGGAAGAGGCTGAGAGTGGCTGCAACTTAGAATTCGAATTTCAAAAGTTTGTGAAATTTTTTGGCAAAATAAGGGTTCTTTCTTGGGCTAGGGTTTCCTCCTTTTGGCTTGTGTACTTGCTGAGCATTTATAGAGGAATTTGAGAGAGGAAAAAGAGTGAAAAAAAGATTTGATTTGGAGCATTCAATATTTTTCAAATAAAATCAATTTTTGAAAGAAATTTGATTTCCTCTTCAATGCATGATCATGCACGAATTTGGCAAGTGTTTTGGGCTTCTTTGGACCTCAAGTTTGGTATAAAATCAGCCCTTTTGGAAAAATATATTATTTTCATATTTTATATAATTTAATTTTGAATTAAATGTTCTAAAATTCAAAAATAAATTAATAAAATAGAAAATTGCCATGGCCAAGCATTTATGGGTCAAGAATAATGTCATGAACAAGTTTGGATCAAAAGATTTTAGGCCCATTTGGAAAATTTTGCATTTTTGACCAAAATGTCCTTTTGTGCAATTGTCCAAAATTGCCCAACTTCTGAATAGTGTATCTTGCTCAATTTTCCACATTTTTGAGTGTTCTTGGACTTTTTGGAAATCTCTAAGAGTCCTCTAACAAACCTTTTTGGTCTCATCTCAATTGGGGTTTCCATGCTCAATATATATTCAAAACAAAATGTTGACTTTTTGTTGACTTTGAAAATGACCTGTAATGTTTTGAGCCATACCTCTCAAATGAAGCATTTTTTGGACATTCTTGTGAGACATGAAGTTGTAGAGAATTGAATTTCCCTCAAAACAAGAGGTGGTGGAAAAATTTCTGAGAAAGTATGAAGAAGTTATGATCAGTCAAAGTTCAGTTGACTTTTCACCTAGAAACCCTAATTTAGAAAGTTTGACTTTTGAGCAAATCTTGAGTTTTCTTGATGAATCATGATCAACCCTTGATCAAATGATGAATGTAACTTCAAAATGAGGATGTTGACCAAAATTATGAAGTTTGATGTATGTTGACCACGCTGACTTTTGTCCAATACAACCGATTTTCAACCATCTGAGCAATTGTCTGAGGAAACTTGACTTGTAAGGCTTGAAACTTGACATGGAGAATCTTTGAAGCATATGAGGAGGCATGAAGACCCTTGGAGATGTTGGAAGTCCATCTTGATCTGAGAATCACCAAACCCTAGTTTAGGTTTGTAACACGGTGAACTGACTTTGTAGGATTTTTTGTATCCAAATGTGCGGATAGCAAGAGTCGCCACCGACTTTTATTTTTATCCAATTAAGGGAAGGTAAAAGTAACAGAAAAAGACCTTCGTTAGATTCTGAGTTCGGGAGAATGGTTATGAAAAGGGAAGGTATTAGCACCCCTTTCCATCCGTAGTTATCTACGGGCTCTTAGTTGCTCTAGATCACTTTTTAAAATTGCTTTCTGTGTGTTTGACAAAAAATGTTTTGAAAAGGGGCATTTCGCTTTGACTTTGTAATGACTCATGTAGGAGTGTATACAAAGTGTTCGGAAATGTTTCGTTTTGAAAAGAAATTGAACTTTGAAAAAGAGTGTGTGGTGTGAAAAGCATTTGATTTTTAGAGCAAGCAACTAAAAGACTTATTTACCCACTCAGAATTGGTCGTTTTGTTGTACTTCTACATTCCTTTAGAATAGCGCTAGCCATACCATTAGTTGGTAGGTAGCTCCATTCGTTGGATGTAAGCGGGACATTCGGGACATCGGATGGTCATAGAATGCAACTTGTAGGAAGTATCCTAGCACATTCGACTATCATCATTTTCGTAGGCGACAATCGAGGGTCAAGATCATGTATTCGGAGGCGACATCGTGGGTCTTATGATCTTTGTATCGAAGGGACTATGATGATTTGTTTTTTGAAGGCAACGGCGCTAGAATACCTCTACGTTCGAGGGACATGACCATTTTGAATCAAAAGGCATCGAGAGAGAATTACCCTAAGGGGTGCGTGTGTGAAAGAAGTGTGTTGATTTCAGATATTTTATCTTGAAAATTAGTGGGCTATGTTCAATTTTAGTCTTGCCATACACGCCTAGTTACTAGCAATTTATAGGGTGCGGAAAGTAAAATGCGAATGTAAAGCGGAAGGTAAATCCTACGCTATTACAAGGCTTTGGGCGTACATAATTTAAAATGCGGAAAATAAAATCCTAAATTAAACTATTACATCCCATATATAGTTACATTATTGAAAAATAAAATGAAAACGGAAGAATCGTCTGAATCGGATTAACCTGTGAAACAAACGAGAAATCGGAAAATATGATAAAATCGAAATAAGAGAAAATGTTAGAAAAAATGCAATTTTTTTATATGGAAAAATTATTATATGCTGGAAATAAGATAAATAAGTTAAAATAATTTTTTGGGATTTTTTAGATGCATTTTAGTAATTTAAAATGAATTTACAATGATTTAAATGCAAAATTACAAATAAAAATAAATATGCATGCAAAATTATATTTTTTAATTTTATAAATTAAATAAAGGTTTTCAGAAAATAAATGCAAAAAGAAAAATAATTTTTGATGGTTTTTTAATGCAGAATAAAATTATGAAAAGAATTGAAATAAAATGCAAAATATTAAAACAATTAGAAAATAGAAAATATGAGTTTTGTAAAGAGAAAAAACCAAATGGTCCTGGCATGGTTCGAACTGGAGACATGTGAGAGCATCCCTGAACAATGCACACCTTTACCACAACGCCATGTGCGCATCCGTGTTTGAAAACCAGATCGAGTAAAACAAAGACAAGTGTCATCTCCTGGTCTCCTCGTCCGCGCGCGAAGCTTCATCGTCCCCGATTTGAATTTTTGAAGCTAGCGTCGGCCATTGCTCGACGCTAAGTCCCTGGCAAACATCAAAAATCCAGAATACATAATATAAATGAATTCTAAAAGCATGGTTTGATTCCTGGGATCATTACGAACGCATTGGTATAGGTCTTATAGTCCAATTTTTCCATTTAAGAAAAACCCTAAAATGTGTTCAGGAACCCTAACTATGGCATCTTGAGTTTCCGGCCATGAAAATGCAATTAAAGTACCCAGAAAGCTTGCAATCTTCCTACTAATCACAAAAACAAACACAAAACATGTTAAAGATGCATGAAAATGAAAATACGATTTTTGAAATTTCAAGAACAAACCAAATTCGGTTTTCACGATTCTGGATGGTTTGGATCAAAGTGAAGGTCTGAATCGATTCTGGAGATGTCAAGGAATGTGTTAGACACCTCAAAATCGATTGAAAACGGCTGGAAGTAGCATTGCCAATAGCTTGCTTGCCACGGTTTTTTCAGTTTGAGAATAGGGTTTTTTGAGCAATTTTTTCGTTCTCTTTCAATTGGTATGCATCAAGTATAAGTACTGGAAGGATTTGGCATTGTTTTGGGAAAGAATTGATCAATAATCAATGATAATCAAATTTGATTTTTTGCAAAAAATCAAATCTTCAAACTTTGGTCAATTTTCAATCTAATCTTCCCATATTGATCCAATTTCAATTTGCGGCTTTTAATGAATTGATTGGATCACAAAGAAGAAATAAAATCAAATTTGCAATTAATTTGATTTTATACTTTATTTTCAATTTAATTTGTATTTAAATGAATAAATTCCAAATTAAATAGGAAAATAAAATAAAAATTCGTGGCATTGGGCTTGGATATTCCTAATTGCATGAGGAATAAGTTAGGATGAAGAAAAGTAGGCCCATTTGCAAAGGATTTGATTTTAGGGAATTTCTCTTTGTGCATTCTTTCAAAATTGCCCAACTTGTGAATGGTGTAACTTGCTCAATTTTCCACATTTTTGAGTGTTCTTGGACTTTTGGAAAGCTCTAAGAGTCCTCTAACCAACCTTTTGGTCTCATCTCAATTGGAGTTACCATGCTCAATATATCTTCAAAGCAAAAGTTGACTTTTGTTGACTTTGAAAATGACCGTAATGTTTTGAGCTATACCTCTCAAATGAAGCATTTTTGGACATTCTTGTGAGACATGAAGTTGTAGAGAATTGAATTTCCTTCAAAACAAGAGGTGGTGGAAAAATTTTTGAGAAAGTATGAGAAAGTTATGATCATCAAAGTTTAGTTGACTTTTCACCTAGAAACCCTAATTTAGAAAGTTTGACTTTTGAGCAAATCTTGAGTTTTCTTGATGAATCATGATCAACCCTTGATCAAATGATGAATGTAACTTCAAAATGAGGATGTTGACCAGAAATTGTGAAGTTTGATGTATGTTGACCACAGTTGACTTTTGTCCAATACAACCGATTTTCAACCATCCGAGCAATTGTCGAGGAAACTTGACTTGAAGCTTGAAACTTGACATGGAGAATCTTTGAAGCATATGAGGAGGCATGAAGGCCATTGGAGATGTTGGAAGTTCATCTTGACTTGAGAGATACCAAACCCTAGTTTGGGTTGATTGTCTAAGAGAGTTTGTCGATCAACTCTTGAGGAATCCTTGAGCATAGATGTATGAAATCTCTTGAGTAGATGGAGGGAAAATTTTGGGGTATGACAGCTGCCCTGCTCAATCTTCTTGTACTGGAGGGTTAGATTGACACGCTTGTCTTCGTGACCGGAGGTAGAAGATGATTGAACACCGAGTACACCAAAAATTTGCACTCGTTGGTGGATGATGCGGAATGGGCTTAGATGCCATTTGGATACTTACGGAGGATGAGTCGACGCTAGACTCGAGAATGTTGATAGGAGAATTGACGGAGATGGGCTTAAGATGCCATCCGGAAAGATCGATCTGGGAGTGAGCCGTATGCTAGGCTCGTAGACGCTCGAAGGAGCATGGAGATGGGCTTAAGATGCCATCTAGAGGAGTCATACGTTAGACTTCGTGTTCATTTTTGAATGAAGTTATTGGTTTGTATTGATTTTAACCATATATGCAGATTCGAAAGTGGAGAAATGTTGATAAATGGTCGAGATGGGCTTAAGATGCCATCCAAGGCAATCGAGTCGACGCTAGGCTCTATAGTTGTTGTTGATAATAGGAAGGGTCGAATAAATCTTTGCCGATTACTCGAGGGAGATAGTAGTTGGAAAAATGTGGATAGCTTCCTGGTGCATCGGTGTTGATCCATTGCTGTTATCGGAGGATAACCGAGGTGGTCTTTCGGATAGTTTTCCGTCGGTTCGGGCTTAATCTGACCACGTCGGAGGACAACCAAAGGCGGTCTTTCGATAGTTTTCCGTCGATTCGGGCTTAATCTGGACCACGAGGACAACCAAGGGGTCTTTCGATAGTTTTCCGTCGATTCGGGCTTAATCTCGACTGTTTGCGTGATCACACTGCTTTGAGAAAACAAGAGGAACTTTGATGAATATTGGTTAGTTTTATGCAAAGTATGATGCATGACAGTGTATATGAATGACATATGCATGAATTATGACTTTATGAGTAATGTATGAATGATAGATGTTGTGGTATTTCAAAACATATCCATCTTGAAGAAGATGCGGATGCTTTGTTTGAGGATTTCTGACTCCTGCTTGGGGAATTGAGTAGGTGGTAGTCCCTGCTTTTGAGAAAGATACCCTGGATTCCTCCGATGCACTATCTGACCAAGTCTTGGGCCTAGATATTGTTGAGGAAGGTAGAGATTGAGAAGCTCGTTGTTGGAGATCTCATATATAGACCCTGCTGAGGAGAATCTGGGAGGCGATCCGTTGGGGACCTTGTATGTAGATCCTGCTGAGGAAATTTAGGAGGCGCTTTATTGGGGATTCTGGGTGCAGATCTCGCTGGAGAGCATTTGATAGTTGCTGGGATACCGGGCTGGAAGAGTCAGGATCCCGTTGTAATCTCTGGCTGGGGAATGAAGATGTAGGTTCCTCCGATGCACTATCTGACCAAGTCTTGGTCCGATATCGCTACCGGGAAAAGGAACGGATCGAGATACCACCGGGGATAAATACCTTGGGGGTGAGGTGTTACCGCTGAGACCGATGTAACATTGCTTAGTCGAGTGGAATTGCAGCTCGTGGATTCCCTTTGCTCACTGGGAAGTTGTGTTGTGAGTGACACCTTTGCGGGATCATGCTCTGGGGAATGCATTGGTGACTTTCGTTGTCATCTCAATTCCGGAGCCCAGTAAGTACTTTTGTATGTTCACTTTTCGTATGTTTGTGATTAGATTCTTATTGTCAAATGCGATAGTCATTCAAAGCAAACGTTGGACTTATTGCAAATAACAAAGAAATTGTAAAGGGAAAGTTTGCATTTATTTGAAAGGTGGTGTATGGCCAAGTAGTTTGTACACAAGAAAGGTAAAAGCTATGGAAACAATCTCGTTAAGTTCCAACTATGCTAGTACTCATATATTTCGACTATCTCATCCCCTCAAGAGAAAGTGAGTAGGATCCTCGCCATTTGAACCTTGAATGCTGATAGTAGTCCGAAGCGTATGATCCGAAGAGACATAGTTGTACGCTTAAATCCCTAACTTTTGCCTAGACCGCCTTTCGGTTTTCACCTACCGATACCCTTTTTGCCTAAGCCGCTTTTCGTGTTTTCGACTTGCGGTGTACATGTTTTGTATATATCCTTAATTTTTGCCCGAACCTTTGGTTCTCCAGATGCCCTTATTTTTGCCTAGGCCATCGACCTAGCGGGTCTCTTTATGCGTAGTATTTTTGACTATGTCTGCGTTCACGGTGTGGGAAGTCTTCACCATCCATGGTGCTAAGTATCATAGCTCGCCGAAAACAACTCCTTGACTACAAATGGTCCCTCATAGGTGGGAGTCCATTTGCCTCTGGGATCACCTTGTGGGAGAATGATGCGCTTGACTACTAGATCACCGACTTGGTAGACTCGGTGTTTGACCTTCTTGTTAAATGCTTTGATCATTCGCTTCTGATAAATCTGTCCATGGCAGATGGATGCGAGTCGTTTCTCATCGATCAAGTTAATCGGTCAAGGCGAGTCGGACCCAATCGCCTTCGCCTAACTCGCCTCTGGAGAACTCTAGTTGAGGGTATCTCGAACCTCGATGGGTGAGACGGCTTCCATACCGTATACGAGAGAAGGGTTGCCCTGTTGATGTTCGTGTCAGAAAAGATAACCATGAAGAGCAAATGGTAACATTTCATGCCAATCTTTGTAAGTCACCATCTTCGTATAATCTTCTTAATGTTCTTATTGGCGGCTTCCACTGCGCCGTTCATCTTAGGCCGATATGGAGAAGAATTGTGATGCTTGATCTTGAATTGCGTGCAGAGTTCGGTGATCATCTTATTGTTGAGATTGGAACCGTTATCTGTGATAATCCTTTCAGGAGTGCCATACCGACAGATAAGATTATGCTTGACGAATCGATCCACAACATTCTTAGTAACAGATGCATACGAGGCTACCTCTACCCACTTGGTGAAATAGTCAATCGCCACAAGGATGAAACGATGTCCGTTGGAAGCTGTGGGCTTGATTTCTCCAATCATGTCAATGCCCCACATTGCAAAAGGCCAAGGAGAAGTTAAAACATTCAGAGGTACTGGAGGTACGTGCACTTTGTCGGCATAAATCTGGCATTTGTGACAAGATCGAGCGTAGCGGTGACAATCAGCTTCCATGGTGGACCAATAGTAACCTGTTCTCAAAATATTCTTAGCCATGGTGTGTCCATGGAGTGGGTACCAAATTAGCCGTAACTCTTCCATGATACGCATTTTCCGTCTACACTGGAGTAAGCACAAGTCGTGGTTGCGCTTGTATAAGATGCCGCTGAGGAAGAATTTAGATGCAAATCTTCTCATGAACTTCTTATCATTAATGCCCTACGGGATATTCACGAGTCTCAAGATACCTCTTCACGCCATAGTACCAAGGTTTCTCTTCGTCAAGCTCACAACAATCTGTTGGTCGAACTTCTCAATGATGATCCGGGAGCCTCGTTGTCCCATCTGACCTTGAACATAGACGACATAGTAGCTAATGCGTCTGCCAACTGATTCTCTTCTCGTGGAATATGATCAAAAGTGATTTCTTCGAAGTAGGGAATCAAACTCAAAACATGCTCTCGATACGGAATGAGATTCGGATGTTTCGTATCCCACTTGCCTTTTATCTGACTGATCACTAAAGCTGAGTCTCCATACACTCGTAAGAACTTGATTCTTAAGTCAATAGCAGCTTTAAGACCCATGATGCACGCTTCGTACTCGGCCATGTTGTTCGTGCAACTGAAACATAATCTAGCGGTGAAAGGAGTATGTCCGCCTATAGGGGATGTAATGATGGTGCCAATGCCATTGCCAAGCGCGTTTGAGGCTCCATCAAAGACCATAGTCCATCGGGATCCTTGTTCAGGTCCTTCGTCTGGGCCTGGTTCTTCGCAATCTATAACTAGTAAAACATCTTCGTCTGAAATTGAACCGCATAGGCGATAGTCATCTACGGCTTGATGAGCCAAATGATCGGCTACCACACTTCCTTTGATCGCTTTCCGAGAAGTGTACTGGATTTCATATTCAGTCAAGATCATTTGCCATCTTGCTATTCTTCCGGAGAGAGCTGGTTTCTCAAAGATGTATTTTATCGGATCCATCTTGGAAATCAACAAGGTAGTGTGAGTCAACATATACTATCTTAGTCGGCGAGCAGCCCAAGCAAAGTTTGCAAGTTTTCTCGTGAGTATCTTGCTTCAATCGGTAAACTTTTGCTAAGGTAGTATATTGCATGCTCTTTCGACCGACTCGTCATGTTGCCCCAACACACACCCATTGAATTCTCTAGCAAAGTACATGATAAGAGGTCTTCCTTGGGCGGCATCGTAATAGGAGGATTCAAGGTACTCCTTGATTTTGTCAAAAGCGATCCGCAATCGCTGCCATCCCACTACTTGATCTTTCTTTAATAACTTGAAGATTGGCTCACAAGTAGCGCTATGTGCAATGAATCGCAATGTAGTTTAATCGGCCCAAGAAACCTCGACCTCCTTCTCTGCGGGAGCGGCATTTCTTGAATAGCTTTAACCTTGGCGGGATCAACTTCAATACCTTTACCATCGACAACAAACCCTAGGAGTTTTCCGGATCGACTCCAAAGGTGCACTTGTTAGGATTGAGTCTCGATCTATACTTCTTCAACCTATCAAACAGTTTACAGATGATCAAGATGCTCTTCTTGATGCGTGACCGAGCTATCATGTCGTCGACGTAGACCTCTATCTCGTGATGAATCATGTCATGAAACAATGTCACCATAGCACGCTGATAAGTGGCGCCTGCATTCTTCAGTCCGAACGGCATAACCTTGTAGCAGAAAGTGCCCCACTGTGTAACAAAAGTAGTCTTTTCCATGTCTTCGGGAGCCATTTTGATCTGATTGTAACCGGAGAAACCATCCATGAAGGAGAAAACCTTGTGTTGAGCGGTGTTGTCAACCAGAACATCAATATGAGGAAGTGGGAAATCGTCTTTCGGACTCGCTTTGTTCAGATCTCTGTAATCCACACACATTCGTACCTTGTCATCCTTCTTAGGTACGGGTACCACATTTGCAACCCACTGGGGATAAGAGGTGACAGCTAAGAAACCAGCGTTGAACTACTTCATAACTTCGGCTTTGATTTTCTCTGACATCTCGGGACGCATCTGACGAACCTTCATTTCACCGGGAGAAAACCTTCTTTTGTCGGCAATCGGTGTACCACAATATCAATGTCCAGCCCTGGCATGTCTTCGTATGACCAAGCAAAAACCCCAATATAGTCTCGTAGCATCTGAATCAACCTTTCTTTAACACTGTTCTCAAGACCCGCTCCTATCTTGATCTCTTTTCGTCTTCGCCCCAAATTCACAACCTCAACTCGCTCTTCGTGTGGTGATAACTCGCTCTTCTTGTAGCCCGGCAAGTTCTCCGGCACTTCACAATCTTCCTCACTTTCGTCTTCTTGGTAGATCGGATTATCGAAGTCATATTTAGCACTAGCATAGCATATTAACGAGATTCGGAGTGATTCTGCAGTTGTATCACATGGGTGTATGTAAGAACAAATAGCTTTTTGAAGGGGTGATAAAGTAAAGAAAGAAAACAAACAATTGAATGCAAAAGTCCAACGATTTATTGAATGAAAATACGCAAACGATGATAATAACCCTCATGAACGAGCCATGATGCCGGGCAAGGCACCGGCTTTCAAAGTTTATTGTTCAAAACATAAAGAAATACGAAAAGCAAAACAAAACAAGAGCAATTACTCGACTAAAGGAGATTGGTATGACGTCTTGGTCTTCCAATTCTTGAGCCCATGATCCGGAGTTAGGCGATCCACTTGCGATGTCGAAGCCGTTGTCGTCGTCTTCTATAGCATGGATTCCACTGGCGATGCGGAAGGAAGTTGGCGCACGTTCGCGGCGTATCATCTTCGACCTTTGGTGAAGCCTAAACCGTCTTGTCAAATTTGAAAGGAAGATCGGGGAGCTGTCCCCAAATAGCACTACCTCCTTGTTCAACAGTAGCTTGAGCATCTTTCAGCGAGGCCATCCTAGGCGGAGCTTGTGTAATCTCAGAGAGTGAAGGAGAGTCAGCAGCATGACTCTGGGTATTGTTTCAAAAGCTTGACAGGGAGTCTCGAAGAACTCACCTTCCATCTCAAGGTATCGGAATGACTGTAGATGACTGACCATATACTCTTCTTCACCACATACTGTAACAACCTTCCCTTTCACCGGTACTTGATTCGATGCAAGGTAGTAGGTACCCCCATGTATCCAAGGGCCCAAGTAGGCAAGAGTAAGGACGGATGTCCATGACAAAGAAAGTGGAGTCAAAAGTCTGGGAACCGACTTTAACAGCAGAGTGAGTTCTCCAAGTACTGTTCGCTTGGAACCATCAAAAGCTCTCACGATTATGTCACTGGGTCTCAGAACCAACCCTTCGACATCAAGTCGATCAACAGCAGTCTTCGGAAGGATATTTAAAGCAGAACCGGTATCCACCAAGACATGAGACAGTGTAGTACCCTTGCATTCAACAGAGATGTGTAAGGCTTTGTTGTGTTTCTTTCCGGCAGAGTCAAATCAGCATCAGAGAAGCCTAGGCCGTTGTTGGCAGCCAGGCTAGCAATACAAACTTCGAATTGATCAGTGGTAGTGTGTTGCGGCACATGAGCATTCTTCAGAAACTTCACCAAGGCATTAGCATGAGCCTCAGAGCACAAGAGCGAGCAAGCATGGATATCTTGGACGAGTCTCGTCCCAATTGTTCCACAACATTGTAATCACTCTTCTTGATGATCTTGAATTTCCTCCATTTCTTGTTTGGAGGTGTCTTGATAACTTCCTTTGGTACTTCGGTTGAGGGATGAGCCACGGGTTCTTTCCTCTAGCTTGGGGAATGGGTTGAATAGCTGGAATGCGAGCTGGAGTCGCGGTGTCTTTTGGAGGAGAGATATCTGGAGAGAATACTCTTCCGGTTCTGGTCACCTTACTGGATCCGGTGATGTTGTCGATGTCAGGAATGGTATCTTCAATTGTAAGATCCTTGATAGTCAGAGGGTCTTGCTTGACACCATGATAGTAAACCTCAGATCCATAATTCCAAGGGATAGCCTTGTCAGAGGAATATGGAACTGGTTTTGGAGAAGTGATAATGAGAGGTGCCACTCTAGGCACAGGATCAGCAGAGGTAATCCGTATAGTGTTAACATCAGCATAGTCTTCTGGGAAGTCGTCACCCCATCTGGTCGCCTTAACATCTTCAATAGAAATCTTGTAACTATCAGGGACAGTGTACTTCACCATGTAATCATACTTTCCACTTGGCTGCCCCAAGGTGTCCCACACAAGTGGTACTGTTTCATTCACATCTTCGATCTTCAGCTTAGACATTTCTTCACACAGCTTCTGCACAGGTGGTTTCAGAAATAGTATCTCACGGTTATCCATCATGCACTGAACACGTCTTCTCAACCAAGCACAACCATCGTGCGATGGGCACCAACGACAATTCTCGGGCATCCCGGATTGACACCGCTTGCAACAAATTCTTCTTAACACCATCGAGGAATGGTCAAGTCATCTATGTTGAAAACATAAGTATCGTTGCCAACAGCATTGGAACTCTTGTCATGGTTAGGCATAGGTGCGTTGATCACATTCGGAGTCTCCACAGGAGGATCAAACTCAATCTGCTTAGCTTCAATCATGTCTTGAATCTTGTTCTTCAGAGCCCAACAATCATCAGTACTATGTCCTGGGATATTGGAATGGTAAGCACACTTAGCATTAGGATTGTATCTCGGAGAGGAAGTGTTGATATTCTGAGGAGGATCCCTCAAGGTTATCAGCTCTGCGTTCAACATGTGTTGCAAGGCTTGCGACAAAGGCATGTTGACCTTCAGAAAGCCTTCGTGGCGCGTTACGGCTACGTCGTTGTCTCGCCGAGGTTGTCTGATGTAGGATTGGAGATCACAACTGCCCCCACAGATTGAGCACGGTCGGTCTTGGCTCGGCTTTTCTGACCATACACAGCATGGGCTTCTTTCTTACCACCAAAAGATTTCTTCGCAGCGTTTGAAGATGTCTCTATTTGAATCTTTCCACTCTTGATACCAGCTTCGATACGCTCGCCTGTCAATATCAACTCGGTGAATCCGGCCGAAGAGTTTCCAATCAGATGATTGAAGAATGGGCCTGTCAGTGTTCCCATGAACATATCAACCAACTCCCTATTGGACAAGGGTGGTTGAACTCTGCCTGCTAGATCTCTCCACTTCTGAGCATACTCCTTGAACTTCTCGTCATGACCCATAGACATGCTTTGTAGTTGCATGCGAGTGGTGTCAATTCACATTGTACTCATCTCGTAGAAAGCATCACTAAGTCACTCCAAGTACGGATACGGTCATTCTCTAGCGATAGTACCATTCCAACTGGGTTCGGACAAACTCTCTTGAAAATAGTGCATCCACAATTTTCTCATCGATGGGATTGATCTTACGGACATAGGACTTCAAATGCGACTTTGGGCAAGACATGCCATCATACTTAGCAAAAGTAGGAACTTTGAACTTGGGAGGAATCACAACACCAGAACGACTCGGATCATCAAAATTCAGCCGGACATCTTCAAGTTTTCCACAAGATTCGACGATCTTCAAGTTGCTTGTACTTGTCATCTTCATTAGAGTATTGGCCATCATCATAGCTCTTCTCAAGCTCGGTGACCGCCTTCACCATCACCCTTGTTACTTTCCTCGGTATGTACACTTCCTTCAGAGCTCAATACGGTGACCACCTTAGGACCACCTTTGTAGCGCCGCCCATGTTGAGGAGACCAACAACCTTCTTCTTCTTGTTGATGAGCTTCTTCAAATCCTCTTGGCCTTGGACCAAGCATCTCTAAACCGAGCATTCGAGCCGAAGATCTTTGACATCTGTTCAAGAGCCATTTCTGCTAAAATAAATAGCGAGCAAATGAGAAAACCAAACTCCAATGTACCTGTGATGCAATGTTATGCTATGCTATGCAATGTTTATGCGAATGCAATGCAATGTTTTCAAGGACCTTAGGAATTTAAATTTGTTAAACAAGCAATGAACAAACATTTATTAGTACTTTTTCATTATTCTTTTTCTTTTTAAGTACAAGAGATAGTTCAAAACAATAAAAGAAAACATAAACATCCTAAAGCTCTAAGTCTCCCATGGGCGCTTCCTCTTGGTGCCGATGTAAGCGTTGATGTTTCGCTCCTCGTGAAGTAGCTTGGTCAACTCTAACACTTTCTTCTCGCTTGCGTAACACTGAGCTTCAAAGGTATCCCTCTCCTCTTTAAGATGAATCCAGGATCTCTTCAAGTCTTCAAAATCAGTAGGCATGTTAGGATGGAGAACAGTATAGGGTACGTCACCTATAGCAACAGGTTGCATAATTACTGGTAGAACAGGCGTGAATGGCATCATGAGGTTTTGAGCTCGAGCTCGCACCCATTTGAGGTAAGGTTCCCAAGGAATGGAGTTCGGGTGCCCCAAAGTCTTGGTATCAGTCTTCTTTACCATGCCCCAAGCATGTATGAACCTTCGTCGGTAATTCTGGAGATCGTGGTTGTAGTCGAACACAACATCTTGGAGAAGCATATCATGTGGACCCTCTTTTCGAGCAAAACCAAACTGACGTAGAGCTAGAGAAGGGTTGTAAATGATACCTCCCCTTATACCAAGGAGTGGTACATTAGGGAATTCTCCACAACGCTCAATGAATGTGAAGTCCTTTTGAGAGAAAAGATTCCAACGGATGTCGGAATGAGAGAGTGACATTAACCTTTGAGACCATCTCAACCTTTGTTCATTCTTCAAAACTGATGGAGGAAGGTGCGAAATAAACCACCTTGAAAGTAACGGTATACAACACATGAGAGTTCCTTGTCGCTTAGTAGTACGAGTGTGGAGAGAATGCAGGATGTCTCCAAGCAAAGTAGGCACTGGATTGCGGGTAAGGAACAACTTGATGGCATTGATATCGATGAACTGATCCGAGTTAGGAAATAGAACCAAACCATAAATTAACAAGGCCACAATATTTTCAAATGCATGGAAACTCATAACTTTGAGGAATTCTCTTTCTTAATTAGGAACTTGGCAAGTAAACCCTTAACTCCACGGTTTCCCAATTAGCTTCAATATCGAGCGCTTAAGATGTAAAGCGGCGATGTCTTGAACTTAGGAACCTTTTCCAAACCGGTGAGTGGCATTTGGTCAGAATAGGTATCCCAAGTAGCTTAGAGAACTCTTCTAAGGTAGGAACCAACGATAATTTGAAATGTAAAGCATGGTGTTTGGATCAAAGAACTGGATAGGACATGCATCATATCTTCTTCAAAACCGGATAACCAAATCAAGCAGATAACCATGTCTTTTGATGAACCGAGCATGGTCGGAATTTCAAACCAATTCTTTGAGTTGAGAAGGATACCCATGAAGTTGATTCGGATAGTCTTTCTAGAAGCCATAATCCCTACAAAACAGCAAAGATAAATCCCTAGGTCCTTGAAATAGTTAGAAATGATATGCAATGCGAATGATGTCATGATGTCATGTTTAGCACACACAAACAATTCACACAATGAGCCTAGGGTTAAGGCTTGCATGAGGTATAGGTGATTACCCTACCAAAAGTTTGAGTTGGTTCATCCTGTCCTATAATAGTAACCGGTTCTAGGAATCTCACATCACGATCTTTCTCGTAGGCGCTTATTTCAATCGACGCCAAGTGGTCGATCGAAAATGTCCCAAAAGTCTAATCTCAATGAGCGTAGCATCGAGTATCAACCAACCTCGGTCTACACCAAAGCCGGCCCTCACTACCTTCTAATGGCCAAGATGGGTCAATTAAGGTTCTAAAAGTTTAGTTAGCGCTGATGACACCACGCAGCCAAATACTATCTTCAACTTGAATGAAGAGTATCGGGACAACCAAAGTGTCACGCTAACGTAGCCATCATGTTTACCGTTTAGTTATACGCTAACGGTCGCGATGATCTAATGCTACTTACCTAAAAGGAAACCGGATCCGGTGTAGGATCCCCAACAATATAATACCCAAGCAACCCTTAAAGATAAAGCATACAAGTCAAACAAAAGCAAGAAAATGATCTAGAAATCCCTAAGGCAATTCTCTCTTTTAGGGTGTACTCCCCAGCAGAGTCGCCAGTTCTGTAACACGGTGAACTGACTTTGTAGGATTTTTTGTATCCAAATGTGCGGATAGCAAGAGTCGCCACCGACTTTTATTTTTATCCAATTAAGGGAAGGTAAAAGTAACAGAAAAAGACCTTCGTTAGATTCTGAGTTCGGGAGAATGGTTATGAAAAGGAAAGGTATTAGCACCCCTTTCCATCCGTAGTTATCTACGGGCTCTTAGTTGCTCTAGATCACTTTTTAAAATTGCTTTCTGTGTGTTTGACAAAAAATGTTTTGAAAAGGGGCATTTCGCTTTGACTTTGTAATGACTCATGTAGGAGTGTATACAAAGTGTTCGGAAATGTTTCGTTTTGAAAAGAAATTGAACTTTGAAAAAGAGTGTGTGGTGTGAAAAGCATTTGATTTTTAGAGCAAGCAACTAAAAGACTTATTTACCCACTCAGAATTGGTCGTTTTGTTGTACTTCTACATTCCTTTAGAATAGCGCTAGCCATACCATTAGTTGGTAGGTAGCTCCATTCGTTGGATGTAAGCGGGACATTCGAAGGGACATCGGATGGTCATAGAAAGCAACTTGTAGGAAGTATCCTAGCACATTCGAAGGGACTATCATCATTTTTCGTAGGCGACAATCGAGGGTCAAGATCATGTATTCGGAGGCGACATCGTGGGTCTTATGATCTTTGTATCGAAGGGACTATGATGATTTGTTTTTTGAAGGCAACGGCGCTAGAATACCTCTACGTTCGAGGGACATGACCATTTTGAATCAAAAGGCATCGAGAGAGAATTACCCTAAGGGGTGCGTGTGTGAAAGAAGTGTGTTGATTTCAGATATTTTATCTTGAAAATTAGTGGGCTATGTTCAATTTTAGTCTTGCCATACACGCCTAGTTACTAGCAATTTATAGGGTGCGGAAAGTAAAATGCGGAATGTAAAGTGCGGAAAGGTAAATCCTACGCTATTACAAGGCTTTGGGGCAGATACATAATTTAAAATGCGGAAAATAAAATCCTAAATTAAACTATTACATCCCATATACAGTTACATTATTGAAAAATAAAATGAAAACGGAAGAATCGTCTGAATCGGATTAACCTGTGAAACAAACGAGAAATCGGAAAATATGATAAAATCGAAATAAGAGAAAATGTTAGAAAAAATGCAATTTTTTATATGGAAAAATTATTATATGCTGGAAATAAGATAAATAAGTTAAAATAATTTTTTGGGATTTTTTAGATGCATTTTAGTAATTTAAAATGAATTTACAATGATTTAAATGCAAAATTACAAATAAAAATAAATATGCATGCAAAATTATATTTTTTAATTTTATAAATTAAATAAAGGTTTTCAGAAAATAAATGCAAAAAGAAAAATAATCTTTGATGGTTTTTTAATGCAGAATAAAATTATGAAAAGAATTGAAATAAAATGCAAAATATTAAAACAATTAGAAAATAGAAAATATGAGTTTTGTAAAGAGAAAAAACCAAATGGTCCTGGCATGGTTCGAACTGGAGACATGTGAGAGCATCCCTGAACAGTGCACACCTTTACCACTACGCCATGTGCGCATCCGTGTTTGAAAACCGGATCGAGTAAAACAAAGACAAGTGTCATCTCCTGGTCTCCTCGTCCGCGCGCGAAGCTTCATCGTCCCCGATTTGAATTTTTGAAGCTAGCGTCGGCCATTCCTCGACGCTAAGTCCCTGGCAAACATCAAAAATCCAGAATACATAATATAAATGAATTCTAAAAGCATGGTTCGATTCCTGGGATCATTACGAACGCATTGGTATAGGTCTTATAGTCCAATTTTTCCATTTAAGAAAAACCCTAAAACGTGTTCAGGAACCCTAACTATGGCATCTTGAGTTTCCGGCCATGAAAATGCAATTAAAGTACCCAGAAAGCTTGCAATCTTCCTACTAATCACAAAAACAAACACAAAACATGTTAAAGATGCATGAAAATGAAAATACGATTTTTGAAATTTCAAGAACAAACCAAATTCGGTTTTCACGATTCTGGATGGTTTGGATCAAAGTGAAGGTCTGAATCGATTCTGGAGATGTCAAGGAATGTGTTGGACACCTCAAAATCGATTGAAAACGGCTGGAAGTAGCATTGCCAATAGCTTGCTTGCCACGGTTTTTTCAGTTTGAGAATAGGGTTTTTTGAGCAATTTTTTCGTTCTCTTTCAATTGGTATGCATCAAGTATAAGTACTGGAAGGATTTGGCATTGTTTTGGGAAAGAATTGATCAATAATCAATGATAATCAAATTTGATTTTTTGCAAAAAATCAAATCTTCAAACTTTGGTCAATTTTCAATCTAATCTTCCCATATTGATCCAATTTCGAATTTGCTGGCTTTTAATGAATTGATTGGATCACAAAGAAGAAATAAAAATCAAATTTGCAATTAATTTGGATTTTATACTTTATTTTTCAATTTAATTTGTATTTAAATGAATAAATTCCAAATTAAATAGGAAAATAAAATAAAAATTCGTGGCATTGGGCTTGGATATTCCTAATTGCATGAGGAATAAGTTAGGATGAAGAAAAAGTAGGCCCATTTGCAAAGGATTTGATTTTAGGGTATTTCTCTTTGTGCATTCTTTCAAAATTGCCCAACTTGTGAATGGTGTAACTTGCTCAATTTTCCACATTTTTGAGTGTTCTTGGACTTTTTGGAAAGCTCTAAGAGTCCTCTAACCAACCTTTTTGGTCGCATCTCAATTGGAGTTACCATGCTCAATATATCTTCAAAGCAAAAAGTTGACTTTTTGTTGACTTTGAAAATGACCTCTAATGTTTTGAGCTATACCTCTCAAATGAAGCATTTTTTGGACATTCTTGTGAGACATGAAGTTGTAGAGAATTGAATTTCCTTCAAAACAAGAGGTGGTGGAAAAATTTCTGAGAAAGTATGAGAAAGTTATGATCAGTCAAAGTTCAGTTGACTTTTCACCTAGAAACCCTAATTTAGAAAGTTTGACTTTTGAGCAAATCTTGAGTTTTCTTGATGAATCATGATCAACCCTTGATCAAATGATGAATGTAACTTCAAAATGAGGATGTTGACCAGAAATTATGAAGTTTGGTATGTTGACCACGTTGACTTTTGTCCAATCTGTGATTTTCAACCATCGAGCAATTATCGAGGAAACTTGACTTGTGAAGCTTGAAACTTGACATGGAGAATCTTTGAAGCATATGAGGAGGCATGAAGGCCATTGGAGATGTTGGAAGTTCATCTTGACTTGAGAGATACCAAACCCTAGTTTGGGTTGATTGTCTAAGAGAGAGTTTGTCTGATCAACTCTTGAGGAATCCTTGAGCATAGATGTATGAAATCTCTTGAGTAGATGGAGGGCAAATTTTGGGGTATGACAGGGTTGATTGTCTAGGAGAGGGTTTGTCTGATCAATTCTTGAGGAATCCTTGAGTATGGATGTATGAAATATCTTGAGAAGATGGAGGGCAAATTTTGGGGTATGACAGCAGTGTCTGCATTCTTTTCAGCCTCCAACTTCACATTCTCAGCTTCCAACTTCACAATTAGCTTTTTCTGTTTCTCATTTTGCTGACATACTTCAGAACTTCTGATACACAGCTTCTTGTAAGTGTCAACAAGTTCTTCAAATGTCACTTCCTCATCACTGGAATCATTATCAGAGTTACAAACTCCAGAGAGAGAAGTAACTAGTTTGGCAGATTCTTCTTCAGAGTCACTTCCTGAGTCACCATCAGACCAAGTGACAGCCATTCCTTTCTTCTGTTTCTTTAGAAAGGTAGGACATTCAGCTCGAATGTGCCCATATCCTTCACACCCATGGCACTGGATTCCTCTGCTTTGACTTCCCTTTTCTTCAGACATGGATCTTCTGTTGGAGTCATAAGTTTTGCTAATGTTAGATGGGATGTTCTTGACATTGGACCTTGACTTTGGGTCAATTCTCTTGATGAGTTTGTTGAACTGCCTTCCAAGCATAGCTATTGCTTCTGAGATCTTCTCTTCATCATCTTCCTTGCCTTCATCTTCAGTATTGGATACAAGGGCTATGCTCTTGTTTTTCTTGTCAACATTGTCACTGATCCCCATCTCAAATGTCTAAAGTGATCCAATAAGTTCATCCACCTTCAAATTGCAGATATCTTGAGCTTCCTCTATAGCAGTCACCTTCATTGCAAACCTCTTAGTCAAGGATCTGAGAATCTTTCTCACTAGCTTTTCTTTTGACATCTTCTCTCCCAATGCTCCTGAGGTGTTGGCAATCTCTAAGATGTTCATGTGAAACTCATGAATGGTTTCATCTTCCTTCATCTTCAGATTCTCAAATTTGGTAGTGAGCATCTGAAGTCTTGACATTTTCACCTTGGATGTACCCTCATGAGTGGTTTTGAGAGTGTCCTAAACATCCTTGGCCAGATCACACTGATGTACAAGTCTGAAAATATTTCTGTCAATTCCATTGAACAAGGCATTCAATGCTTTAGAGTTTCCCAGTGCTAGCTCTTCTTCTTATTTGCTCCATTCTTCCTCAAGTTTCAGGCTAGTAGTCCCATCTTTCTCAAGCATGGTGGGATGTTTCCATCCTCTGTCAGCAGCTCTCCAAGCCTTGTTATCCAGTGACTTTAAAAATGCAACCATACAAGGTTTCCAATAATCATAGTTAGATCCATCCAGAATAGGTGGTCTACTCCCAAATCCTCCTTCCTTGTCCATAATGCCAGAAAATAATATCCCTAGATCTCACCCAGAAATAACAGGGTGCCCGCTCGATGCCAATTGAAATTCGGCGCGGATACGATGTCACAGAGAATGTTATGACACGATTCGACACTCTAACAATTCACACGCTAATTGAAACAACAGTAAATAACACAATCAATTGTTTACCCAGTTCAGTGTGTAACTACACCTACATCTGGGCGCTACCAAGCCAGGGAGGAAATTCACTATTAGTAGTATTAATTCGTGAATAAACCAACCAGTTTATCTCCTTCACTTAAAGCTACCAATGCAACTTCAATCTAAGTCCTACTTAGACACGAGTTCCTACTCAATCCCCCTCAATCACAACAGTGATATAAACCTATTGTTTAATAGAATTGTGAAGACACTCTTCAATAAACATACTTGATTTGCTTCAAAGCTTTAATCAAGAGACACAATACTCGTGCTTCAAAGCTTTGAGTGATAAACAACCCTTACAACCAAATCCTAGTCCAAGGCACTTATCAAATGATAATTGCTTGGCTCACAAGAGTAACTAGAATACACAAATAAACAACCTGCTAGATCTTCAATACACCCAAAAGCGTAGAGAATAAGGGTTCTTTTCCTATTATAGAAGCGATCCTTTGACTTTGGGCTTCCATAATTATAGCTAGGGTTCACTTAATTTAACCTAAAGACTTGTTCTTTTTAACAAACCAATTTAGGGTTAACTAAGATTAATCACAGAGCCACGTGAGCATGTGATCCAATTACATTAATTCATAACAAAACAGCTCAACAGAAATCCTGAAAATTCTCAGGAAAAAGAATCTGCAAAACAGCAAATGTCACACAGAATGTCATAACATTGTTTATGACATCACCATTCTTCTGAGATTTCCGGAAAGACTAACTCCCAACTGAAATGTACTTGAATTAATCTTCTTCTGCAGAATTTATCTTCAACTCTGAATGTCATAACATCAGTCAAGACGTTGACATATACTAGTTTTACCAAAAATTAAGGCCAACATAAAAACACTTACAAGTAACATTAAAAACCTTTTTCTGACATTATTTCTTTATTCCGATTTAATCCTTTTCTCGCTATTTTTCGATTATGTAACTGTTTCCAAGTTGTAATAGCTAGGTTTAAAATTCTCGCGCATTTTTTATAATTATGTATTTGCTCACATGATTTAATAGTTTAATTAGGGATTTTACTTTCCGCATTTACTTTTCTGCACCTCCTATTATGTATCTACCCCAAAGCCTTGTAATAGCGTAGGATTTACTTTCAGCACTTTTACTTTCTGCATCCTATAAACTATATATATTTAAATTCTAGTAACTAGGGTTTGTATGGAAAGGTTAAAAGCAATCTTAGAATAACCCAAAATCAAGACAAATATCTGAATTGAACACACTGTGCATACTCACACCCTTAGGATATCCTCTCATGTTGCCTTCGGAAAAACTTGGTCATGTCCCGTGAACGTAGGAATACCATTAGCAAGGTTGCCTATGAATAAAATCATCATAGTCCCTTCGATATAAAGATCATAGTCCCTCGATGATCATACGGTGACCCTACGCATGTCCCTTCACATCCAACGGATATAGTTACCTACCAACTAATGGTATGGATAGCGTTATCCTAAAGGAGAAGGAAAATAATAAGAACGACCTTTTAGTGGGTAGATTTCTCTTAAATTGCTTGCTCAAAACAAATACTTTTCACACCTCATATTTTTCAAACAAATATTTTTAAACACTTCGTATACATTCTTGAGGACTGATACAAGAATCATTACAAAGTCAAAGCAAAATATATTCAAACAAATCACACGCACAAAGACAAGTTTTCAAAAGTGAGCTAAGCAATTAAGAGCCCATAGATAACTACGGATGGAAAGGGTGCTAACACCTTCCCTTTTCATAACTTACCCCCCGAACTCAAAATTTATCAAAGGTATTTCCTGTTCTTTTTACCTTTCCTTTATTGGATAAAAGAAAAGTCGGTGGCAACTCTTGCTAACCACAACATTTGCGATAAAACAAAAACAAACAAGTCAGTTCTCTCACCGTGTTACAATTTTTATGAATAGAAATAAGATTATTTAGTGTTGGGCCTAATTATAAGAATAAAAGTAATAAGGAGGTGTTAAGTGTTAAGCCCAATTTGAGTTTACTAGTTAGTAAAGGGTTAGAGGAAAAACATAGTTAGTGTTGTCATTTGTTGAAAAAGAAAGAAAGAAGAGAAGAGGAAACCCTAGGAAGCTAAATATTCAAGAGGTAAGGGGAGAATCTTTATTATTGCGATACTTGATGAATGTAAATACCATGTGTATGGTTCGTTGATGATGAAACATGATGTTTTGTGCAAATGGTGGATAATTCAAATGTGTTGGATTATTGTGATATGCTTGATAATTAAGGTTGATGGATAATCTTAATTGCATATGTTGTTGGTTAAATTTCATATGCATTCATGGGGAGTTGGAACTCCATTATTGATTGGCTTGATCCTTGAATAGAAACAGTAGCAGTGAAACTTTGGGTTCACAATGTGGCTTGATCCTTGAATTGAAATCGTAGCGGTGAAACTTTCGGTTCACAATGGTGGCTTTGGTCTTGTCCGGATCAGAAGTGTGGCTTTGACTCTAAGTTATTGAATCAGAAGCGAGTGAGCGGAATGTTCACGATGGTACCACATGCATGAGTCATATTGCATTGTTGTCTCATGAGTCATTAAAGAATGTGTGTTATATGTTGGAAATTGTGGTAATTTATTATATTGATCATTGAATTTAGTGTATTGATGACATTTATGCTATTCATGATAAATGTGGATATGTTATAATTGGAATGTTTGTATAATCATATTATTTGGAATATCACATGAAGTATGTAGAATTCTTTAATAGATGTTGTTCTATATTGCTTCAAATTTATATACATTTGGATAATGATGTGAATTCTCACCCTTCTATTGTGATGTTGCCTCTATGTGGGTAACGTGCAGGTTCCTATGATAGCGGTGCTTCGCATGAGACTAGTTGAGGAGTTTGTCTAGTTATTCCTTATAATAGGTAGTGAGTCATTGCTCTGGTCATGTAACATGGGGATTATTTGGATTTATGCTTCCATGAGATATTTGTTATGTATTCTCATATGTTTTGGATTTGTATATTGAGATACTATATTGATGTGGCCTTGGTGTCGATGTATGAATCTATATGACTTGATTATGTTATGGATTCATAGTTATTTCATCCAATGGTTATAGTATGGGATATAATCATTGATAGTATCTGAGGAAATGAAATACTCCGCTGTGAAATGCATAGTTTTATTTTAAAGCATGATATTCAAATATGTGTTATGATTATGAATAGGTGCATGTTATATTATGGTTTGTTGGTTTTCCTATGTGTGAAAAATAGTATGTGACACCCTTTGTATGCGTGCATTCTATTTTACTCTAATTTATGCCATGATTATTTGGGGTTAGAAAATGGGTGTTACATAAGGGACATCCACTATATAAGTTCTCTGACGATATTGGAAATCTAACCTAAATAAAACATATGACGCGCTTGAAACCTAAGGATAATTGGAAAAGTTCTCTACGATGGATTGCAAGAGAAGAAAATCATTTGGGTTCAAGGTTTGTTTTCTTAAATATTTTTTCATTATTTTATTATTTTATTTTTGTTTTCTTAAATATTATTTTATTATTTTATTATTTTAATTTTGTTTTCTTAAATATTAATTACCTTACATTTTTTTCATCAGAAACAATTACATGTAAGATCTAACATAAGGTCTTCCTCAAGGTTCAATAATACGAAATTCTAAGTCTACATATTGAGGGAATTTGTTTTTCTATCTTGTCCACCCTAGGAAATTTGATTTTTATCTTGAACCACCCTAATGAGTTTGACTTTTATCTTTATTTTATGGATAAACAACATAATATTCTAGGTAAACAATGTTCTGTGTAAACAATATAACAACTTTAAAAAAAATTTAACCCCTTAGTTTTTTGGAGAAACAGAGATAGAAGATACAATAGTTATGAATATAATAAAAGTGTGTCTCCTGGTGTTCAAACTTATGTTCATATAACTATGCATCTCGGGTTTTGAAAAGCTGAGGTTTTAAGTGGAGACTTTTCTTTACAACCTTATTTACCTCACTTCTATTGCTGAGGTACAACGGTTTTCGCGTCCGACGTTAGAAGCGTTATTTGTAGTAGTGTCTAATGAGATAAAAGCAAAACAAAACTATAAACACTGAAAGTAATATCATACAAATGAAACCGACAAAATAAAACCATTTGTAAGTTCTATCAGTTGGACTGATATTCTGGTATTAGATATGAGATGTCAAAGGTGATGTCACGACACTAATATGTGTTATGATGAAAAACTAAAAACACAGAAAATAAATGAAGAAACTAAATAACATAGTGAATTGTTTACCCAGTTCAGTGCTACACACCTATGTCTCGAGGCTACCAAGCAAGGGATGAAGTCCACTATTAGCAGTATTAATTTAGAGTTAAACTCCCCATTTACACCCCTCACTTAATCACTACCCAATGATCCTTCTACCTAAGATCCCCTCTTAGATATGAGAAACACTCTCAATCCCCACAATCACTCGCGGTGAAAATTAACAATAACACAAATAGTAGAAGACACACTTCAACGACACATAATCATCATTGCTTCAAAGCTTATTGATGATTAACAATTTAAAACTCAACTAACGTCCACTTCAATATTAAACGATACTAGAGTGGCTCATAATTAAAAACCAACAAAGACTTAAAACCAACAATTAAAACAGTACGCTTAAACTTCTTCTAGAATGGCCAACTCTGTAAATAGGGCTAGCAGCCTTTAAATATGATGACAGCAACTAGGGTTGCTTCACAGTTAGTCTTCACAAACCCTAAACTTTCTCCACAGAAGTAGGACAAAAGCTCTCCAAGAATATTGTTGAAGAACATTACATAGCTTCCTTAATCGAAGCATACAAAATAAAAACAAACAGACTCCTAATAATTCTGAACTTAAAAACCAATCCAGTTCAGTTTAACATGTCAGGACATCTGTTGTGACATCTTCATAAAATCTGCTAATACATTAAACTTCATGGAATTTTCTGAGCAGAATGTTTTACCAAAACTGCTTCCAATCTAAAGAACTAACAAACTCCCCATTTTGCAAATTTTGGCTATAACATTACTTGAGGGTATAAGCCATACAATTAACATCAGCACCACAATCAAATCAGTATCACAATCAAATCAGCATCACAATCAATAATTAAGCAGATACAACACGAACATGGATGTCAGCTTCACACAATTCATCAGAGCAACATATTTAGCACAACATAGTTAGCATCACAGTTCATCAGAGATACAACGGGAAAAATTAATGTTCAAACATTAGTTAAAACATCACATCACAAATGCATAAACAAAGTCACACAGTTAAGTTTCTCCCCCTGCAAACAACATCAGTATATTTAGATGCACGCAATTAACACATAGTCAGCTGCTCCCCCTCAACATCAGCATATCAATGTTAGTCAGTCAGTCTCAGGCAATTCACAATTAACATATAGTCTGTTGTTCCCCCTTAACATCATCATAGGCAATTCACATCACTTCTCTCCCCCTTTTTAGACATAATATGCCAAAGCTATAATTAACTCATAAAAGATGACAAAATGAAATTCTAGATTAAATATCATTCACTGTAACCTATAGTTAATTGTTAGGGATATTACAGACCAAAATAAATTTCATGAACATTAGTGCCAAAATTATACAAAAGATAATTAAAAATTCACACTTAGATTCATTGGAAACACAATTAACACATCTTCAGGGCAATTCAATTCTCTGCAGAATCAGCAGACCCACCAGTTCCATCACTTCGTGGTCCACCTTCAAAAGAGCCTTTATTCTCACTTGCAGAGCTGCTTTCTTCTCCCTGCACCTCCTATGATCAGTTGCAGCAGCAGCCCTCTTTAGAGCTCGGATGGTTTCTTCAAATTTCAGCTTTCTTGCTAAGCTGATGCATATAACCTCATCTAATTCTTTGCAGGATTTTGTTAGCTTAGCAATCATATCACCTTTTCTTGTGGTCTTGTTTTCAGCACCTGCAGATGTTGAAACAATGTCTGGGACATGTTCCCCTGCAAACTGTTTCTGGTGGAGTGATTAGGGAGATCCTCTTTTACTACTAGAGTCAAGGGTGGATAGAATTCCAGGGTGTTGTTGAAGAATGATACCACATATCAGAGTAGGAAAGGTAATGGTCAATTTTGTAGCATAAGTATCAGCATGTTTGATTATTTGATCAAAGATGTAAGTACCATAGTCAAATGGCTTCTTCATGCCAACAACATAAATGAATCTTCCCAGCCCTATTGAAATTGTTGAGGTTTTATTTGTGGGAACTCAGTTGGGATCTCCAATCCTATGCAAGATTTCATACTTAACACTCAACTTCCCAGCTGATAATTTTCCTTTTATAGGCCAAGCACTCACTTGGTGAGTAGTGATGGTCTTGTAAACTTGATTGTTAGTTGTTTCAAGCTCACTTTCCTCATTCTCACTTCTTCCTATGTATTTGTTGATAACAGCAGGTGAGAACTCAACACACTTTCCTCTCACAAATACTTTCTAAAAGTCCTTGCTCCTTTTATCAGCACAATCCTCAAGGATGTTAACAATAAATTCATTGACCAAATCTCATAACATTTAGGCATCTTGGTTACATTTTTCATCAAACCATCATCAGAGATTAACTTCATGTTTTCTTGTACTCTAAGGCATCTCTTCCTAATTCCCTTTCCAAGGAAATTCTTCTCTGATAAATATACTTCCATCTCGAGACAAAGTTGATGGAGTGGAAGGATATGTTGTCTGTTGGTGCATCAGGTATATCATCAGAAGGCCTCTTAATGATAGACTTCTTCACATGTGTAATGTCCTGGACATCATCCTCAACATCATAGTTTGAGTCTGAATCAGACCTGATCTTCCTCTTGCTTGATGATGGAACTACTTTTCTCCATGCCTTTGAAGGTCCGTACATAACCTTCTTCTTAACAGTCTTGGAAGGAGTGCTTAAAACGAAAGTTTTACCTTTTCTAGTCTTCAACCTCTTGGCTATACCAAGATTCACATTGACAATCAACTCATTGTCAGACAGTTCATCTACATCTACAACTTCTTCACACTTCTTGTTTTTAGCCCTTGTTGGACTTATATCAGCATTCTTGCTAGAATGAACTTCTTTCACAAGTGATGTTTCAACGTTAGGTGTGACTTTTTCAAGATCAAACTTAGTTCCCTTTCCAAGACTCCCTTCAGTATTTTCTTCTTCCCTTACAGATGGTTCAATAGGCCTTTTAGGGGCAACCTCAGCAGGTATATGGGAAAGAGGGATGGTAATCCCTTGAACAGGCATTCACACATTCAGAGTCTTAGTGATTAATCTCCTTATGGCCCTACCAATATCTATAGTATCTTGATCTGGTTCATTATCTATAGGATTAGAAGTATTACCTAAAATAGGGGATGAAGTTCCTCTTGGACGTCTTGCATGTAAGGTGAGGAGATTTTTAGGTCTTGTCTCCTGACACTGAATCATAGTCAGGGAACCACGTCTAGGGTTTCATCTATAGTGATGTTCTCATTGAGAGCTTCAGTGTTGGACGCACAGAAATCGATCTTGCTTGGAGCAGATTCATCATGTTGAGACATCTTTGAGTCTTTGAGAATGGAAGATTGAAATTTGTTTTTCCGGTGGTAGAAGATGAGAGTATAGTAGATGATAGATTTTGAGTAGCATGTGAGAGAGATTTAAAATTATTGCACTTGGTATTGGCTCTTTATATGTTGAATGTCATGTTTCAACAGTGTTTACTGATATTTTAAAATTTCAAGCCCTATAATGACATTCCCACACGCTCTTAATTGCTATAATTTCTCTAGCATACATACCCCTTGTTCACTTCTTGGAATTCTATCTATATTCCATCCTCTTGAATGACAGTTGATTAAGTTCATCTCAGTAAGTTTCTGGTTTAGGTCCACATTCACGTTTTTAACAGACTACCCATTAATGATCTTTTCAGAGTTATATGATGTTATGACATCCTGTGGAACATTGAGATTAGTTACCATATGTTTTTTCTTCTTCACATGGGATCAGTTGTCTTTAATCTGTTTGAGTTCAACACATGTGGAGTAGCTTGTGTTATGGGGATCCTATAGATAGCAGTTGTCCTTGGTCCTCATACCTTGCATAACAACTTCACCTTTCATATTAGAGATAATACATTCAGACCTTGTGAAGTTTACTTTAAATCCGTGATCACATAGTTGGCTTATGCTAATCAAAATGGATGTTAATCATTTGACAAGCAACACATCTTCAATGTTAGGAGTTCCAGGACAACTTGTCTTTCCTACTCCCTTGATTTCACCTTTTAATCCATCTCCAAAGTTTACATATCTAGTTGCATATACTTGAATATTCACCGGTAAATATTTGTCCCCTATCATATGCTTTGAACATCCACTATCAAAATACCAATCATCTTTGGCTCTCACAGTTGGTGACGTGTGTGCTAAAAGACATGAAGGTCAACTTTGGGAATCCATTGTTTCTTTTTTTTGTGCTAGTTCTAGTCATATTTTGTTGATGCGTAGAGTTAGGGTAACCATACAACTTGAAACAGAAGGGCTTTATGTGACCATATCTTCTACAGTAGTGACATCTCCAGTGCTAAAATCTTCTTTTGGGTTGCATGCAGTTACTTCTTTTATGATGTTGAGACATTTGATTCAACATCTTTTGTTTAACCTGGATTTGAGTAGGTTCTGTAAAATATTCCTTTGATTCATTGTATCCTAGACCACTCATATCTCCTGCTACTCTTCCTTGAAGGATTTTACCCAGTGTGTCAGATCCATTGTTTAGCATCTTGACAGACTTGGACATTTTATCAAGATCAGATTTTAGCATAGTTACTTCACTTTCCAGCTTACAGATAGTCTCCAGATGCTCCTTCTTTTTATCTTGCAGTTAAACTATGAGCTTCTTCTGTTTTTCACTCTCCAGGCATACTTCAGCACTTTTAATACATAACTCTTTGTATGTAGCAGCCAGCTCCTCAAATGTTAACGCCTCATCAATTGAATCTTCATCCGAGATGTATGTACCAGTCAGAGCTGTTACATATTTAGCATATTCTTATTCCAACTCATTTTCATAGTCCTCACCAGACCAAGATACATTCAGTCCTTTGCCTTGTCTTTTAAGGAATGTTGGACACTCAGCTTTAATGTGACCAAATCCTTCACATTCAAACCACCTTACTCCTCTACTTTAAGTGGACCTTTCCTCAGCTTGTGCTTTCTTACCAAAGTTGTTTGTTCTGCTGATGTCATATGGGATGTTTGTAACACCCCATATTTTTAATTATTACTAAATTGGAATTTTAATTATTTAATTAATTAAAATTTAATTTTTGGGAATTATTGGAATATTAGAATTATTGGAAAATAAATAAAGGAAAAGAGATTGGGCTTATGTGGTGATTAGTATAGGAGAGGGGTGTGAGGAGTAAAAGCCTCTAATTATTTTGTTATTATTATTCTAATAGAATAATAAGAAAGAAAAAGGAATTGGAAACCAAATTGGGAGAAACAAAGGAATCGTACTAGAAGCGAAAAGAGCAAAGGAAGAGGAAAACCTAAAGCTTGAGGAATTCAAGAAATTGGCTAAGGTAAGGGGTGATTGCTCTAATTATAATGTAGTTATGAGTTTTGAGAATGATAGAATATAGTAATATATTAGGAATCCCAATTAAGGATTTTTAGGTTTATGAGTTTTGACCCTAAATGCATGATTTTGACATTCTTGATGCAATCGGTGTTATAGAGTTGTTGTATGATGTTGTGGTGTGTTGTTATGGCATTGGAATCTTGTATTGGGATTTGTTTTGGTGTTAATTATGTATGGGTTCGTAATTGGAACTATTGGATGGATTGGGAATGAAGAATACTGTCAAAATAGTGATTTTCTGCTACAGGGGTCGTGGAACCCGGTTACCCTGTGGGGGAAATCGGTTACCATTGTGTATTTTATGTAAAAATGGGAATTTTGGGTTTGGGAACCGGTTCCCCTATCGGATAACCTGGGTTCTCAGTACATTTTCCAGCAACGTGTTTTCACATGGTTGTGGGAACTCGTTCCCCCCTGGAGGAACCCGTTCCCATTGTTACTTTTTGAAAAATACTAAACTTTAAAAATTCATAACTTTCAAACCGTAAGTCCGTTTTAGTCGCCGTTTTGGAAGTTGTTTCTTAAATTAAATACTATATTTTATAAAATGAATAAAATAACAGTAACTTGATTTTATTTCGAAAAGTATTGATTTTCCGACTTGTGGTTATTCATATTTTGTACACTTGGTTGGTAGGCAATGGTATGTTGTTTTGTGATGATGTATGTGTGCATATCAATGGTTGTATGCTTATGTTGGTGATAGAATTCTTAATTAATGAGTAATTGGTTTGCATGTTATGCTATTGGTGGTGTACAGGATAAATAATTGTATTATGTTTTGGTTGATGATGTGCACGTTTATGCGATTGGATGTGTTCATGATAAATGATTGTATCATGTTTTGGCTGATGATGTTGCATGCTTGATGTTGTACATGTTTATGCGGTTGGATGATGTTCATGATAAATAAAGGTTATCATGTTTTGGAGATGATGTTGTAGTAATTTCTTGTGCATGTTTATGTTGTTTGATGATGTTCATGATAAATGATGGTTATCATGTTTTAGATTGATGATGGTTTATGATATATGATGTTATAATAACCTGTGTTGAATGTTTCATGATTTTATGATGTGCGTGCATATACAATTTGGTGGTAGCTAATTCCCATTGTTTGGAATTAGTGAGTATTGCCAATAACCGTTCCCGGGTGATTATGGGTGGTGAGGCTGGATTCATGTTCGGGTGATTACGGACGAATCGATGTAACTGTATCCGGGTGATTATGGATCAGTGTGTGACTTAGTTCACTTTTGGTACCACATGCATAGAGTCTTGCATTGCATTTTTTATGGATTATAACATGATATGATGATTTCCAGTGTTATAATTTGGTTGTTGTGTTTGATGCATGTTCACGACTTGTGCTTTTGTGGAATGAAGGATTGAACCTATTATGCTAAATAGGGTGAAGTAATAGCTTATGAAGTTCTATTTATTTTATGAATTTATAATGCATGTTAATTATGATGTAGTCTCACCCTTACTTTGATGATTTCAGATTGAAGCTTTAGCGGCTTTGAGTTAGTGAGGATAGCTCGAGTGTGTTTTTATTTTATCGTGTGTCAATGTCATGCTCTGATTTGTAACACTGGGGAACATTTATCTTTAGAGTTACTATTAAACTCTTAAATTATTTAATTATTTTAGTTGGATAATTATTTTGATGGATTAAGGTGTTGACCTTTTGGTGGTATTTGATATTTTGAATTAGCCGAGTTTTGAATAAATAACTTCGCTGTGTTATACATGTAATTCATTTTTAATTGAGCTATGTTTCCAATCAAAGCATGACATTGTATTGGAATTTTATTTTTAAATCAATTGTGACGCCCTTGTATGCATGTTAAACTCTGAATTTAACATATTATTCGCGGGGTATTTAGAAGGGTGTTACAATGTTCCTGACATTAGGTCTTGAATTCCCTTCCATCTTCTTCAACACTTTATTAAATTGTCTTCCAAGAAAGACTATAGTATTAGATATCCCTTCCTTAGTGTCCAAATCATATTCCTCTTCTCTTCCTTTAGTATTTGACACAAATGCTATGCTTTTGTTCTTCTTCTCAAACAAGTCATTAATACCCAACTCGAATGTTTGAAGAGACCCAACAAGTTCATCAACCTTCATGATGTTGATTTCTTGAGCTTCTTCTATAGCAGTCACTTTCATGTCAAATCTCTTGGGGAGAGACCTGAGAATATTCATTACCAGCTTCTCCTCGAGTATCTTCTCTCCTAAGGCACTGCATGCATTGGCTATCTCAAGGATGTTCATGTGGAATTCTTGAATACTCTCTTCTTCTTTCATCCTTAAGTTTTCAAACATGGTGGTTAATAGCTGCAGTCTTGACATCTTTACTTTGGAAGTGCCTTCATGAGTAGTTTTGAGAATTTCCCAAGTATCTTTGGCCACTTCACATGTATGTACCAATCTTAAGATGTTTTTGTCAATTCCATTGAATATAATATTCAAGGCTTTTGAGTTTCCAAGAGCTAGTTCATCTTCTGCTTCAGACCAGTTCTCCTCAGGCTTCAAAACACTAGTGGGGTGATTGTCTTCCCCAATAATAATAGGATGAGTCCATCCTTTCAGAACCGCTTTCCAAGCCCTATTGTCCAAGGACTTCAAATATGCCACCATATGTGGTTTCCATAGATCATAGTTAGTACCATCCAGAATTGGTGGTCTCACAAATTTGTTAGAATAAAGTTTGTTTCTAATAATATATATTAAAGTTTTGATGATAACAAGCATACTAAATTTTGTATGAATGAATATGATACTCTGACGTGTACATGTTTCATTTCAGAAGATGTTCTGACTCTAGCGCAAAAATGGAAAATATATCATGCTGAGCAGAAGATGAAGTTAGAAGCTCTAATGAGAGCATAACTTCTGGACAAAGCACACTCAAAGCAACTGCTGACAGAAACACGCTTTAGAAGTTCAAATGAGACTGAACCTCTGATCAAGCACGCTCATAGTAACTGTTGATAGAAACACGCTTTAGAAGTTCTGAGTGAGAACTTCTGGAAGACACGCTGAAAAGAAAGCCTCTGAAGTAAAGAATAAAATACAATTTCTGATGGAAGCAAGCAAAGCGTAACCTCTGATAAGAAGCACCAAAAATATGTTATGAATAGAAGATGTTAACAAGGCTAACAAAAGATCATGAAGTATTAGAAGTTCTAACAAAGATAGAACTTTTGATAGAAGAAAGCATAGCGAAACTTCTAATAGAAGCAAGCACAACGCAACTTCTGATGGAAGCACCAACAGAAGTTCTGATGAGCAAATATTTAGAAGATCATTATCAATATGTACGTTATCTTTTAAGAGACAAAACCTGCTACAACAATGTTATCCTACTAAGCTAAAAAGGCTAAGTACTTGAATGGCACAACTTCCAAGGTTCATTGGCTAAACAAAATCACGTGGAGATTAAGCAAATTAATTATGTTTCCCATTCTTCAAGACACGCTACCTCCAACGGAAAGTTTTCCTAGAAAGCTCTACAAAAAGTCTTCAATTCAAAAAGGGAAAAAGATATATATAGTACAACAAAGTACATCAATCCAACAACACTGTATGAAAAGAACTTATGCAAGAACACTGTACGAACAACTCACATCAACTTCTAACAGCTTGCAAAAATCATTTCCAAAGTAAACTCACGCTGCAAGTACAAAGAATTATTTTTTGTAAATTAATTTACTATTCATTGAGCTTAAATTTTTTGTAAACTTCACTTAGTGAATAATAGCTTTTCTAGAAGCATTATTGTACACAGTCAGTCAGACTTAAGATTCTGATAGTTGTTCCTTGAGAAGACCAGTTTGGGTCAGAATTCTTGAGAGGGCTAGGACTAGTTGAGTCTTAGAGGTGTTAGTCACAATGTTTCGTTGTGGGGTTTGTTCCTTAAGAAGACCAGTTGGGTCAGAATTCTTGAGAGGGCTAGGACTAGTGAGTCTTAGAGGAAGTTAGTCACAGCAGTTGGGTAGTGCACTCTGTAATCGTTGATTATAGTGGATTAATTCCTCGTTGAGCGAGGCGAAATCACCTTCGCGGCTGGACTGGAGTAGTTTGAGTTTCAAACGAACCAGGATAAAAATACTTGAGTATTTTATTTGTTGTTTGGGGGAAAGATCTAAAAAGTAAGAAAACCTTATTCAAACCCATCTTCTAAGTGTTTTTCAAGCCTTCAATTAGCATCAGTGCTCTTGGTTCTGGGTGCACAACACTTAACCATGTCAGAAAAGATCCAGAAGGGAAGAACACAATGGCAACAAATCAAAGTAACAACAATGCAAAAGCTCAAATATTTGATAGAGAAGATTTTGAATATTGGAAGGATAGACGAAATTTTTATTTCAAAGTTATGATCCCGATCTATGGGATATGGTGTTGGATGGTTACAAACATCCAAAGGATGCAAAAGGAAACAAGATAGATAGAAAATCTATGGAGAAACAACAAAAGATTGATTACAAAAATCACCACAAGTCCGTACATTCTTAAGTGCTATATTAAAAATGGAGTATGAAAAAATCACAAATAAAGACACATGACATTTTTTAGTGACTCAGAATGTCATATGAAGGGAACGCTCAAGTTAAAGAGACTAAAGCTTTGGTGATGATCCAGAAGTATGAGGCATTTAAGATGGAAGAAGGAGAATCAATTGAGGCTATGTTCTCAAGGTTCCAAACTCTAACTGCTGGTCTAACAGTTCTGGACAAACGCTATACAAATGTTGACCATGTAAAGAAGATCATTAGAAGCTTACCCAGAAGATGGGCGCCTACGGTGACTGCCTTCAAAGTGTCAAAGGATCTAAATGTAATCTCCCTAGAAGAACTCATTAGCGCTCTGAGGAGTCATGAGATTGAGCTGGATGAATTTGAACCCCATAAGAAAGGTAAGTAAATTGCATTAAAATCCACAAAAATTTCTAAGGTTAATACTTTTCAGGTAGAAGATGGAAGTTCTGAAGATTCGGAGTCAGAAGATGAATTATCCATGATCTCTAGAAGGATAAATAAAATGTGGAAATATAGGCAAAAGAAATTCAAGAACCACAGAAGATCTGAGGATAAAGGAGAATCTTCTGGACATAAGAGGTTCTGCAAGAAAGGCATCCAATGCTATGAATGCAAAGAACTAGGACATGTCAGAAGCGAAATCCCCAACATACAACAAGAAAAACCAAAGAAAAGGTTTGAAAAGAGAAGAGCAATGATGGGCACGTGGGATGACTCAGAATCCTCTAAAGTTGAAACCGACTTAGAAGATGAACGTGCAAACCTTGCTTTCATGGCAACTACAGTAGATGACTCTGCCTCTGAGTCAGAAGAGGTATTTTCTGAACTAACTAGAACTGAGTTAGAAGATAGTCTTTCAGAATTTCTGGAAACCTATAGTCAACTCAAAATCAAATATAAGAAACTCAAAAAAAATCTTGTATCTGAAATTGAGCAACTTAAGGCAGAAAATTCTGAACTTAAAGAAAATAATAATAAACTCAAAAATGATTTTCAAAATGCTAAACAAATTTCCATCTTAGAAGATGCTTCAAGTTCTAAAAATATTTTGAAAGAATATGACTACAATTTTTAGAACTTTCTAGCTAAAAGCATACACAGAAGCAAGATGGCTTCCATGATCTATGGAGTTTCTAGAAACAATAGAAAAGGGTTAGGATATAAAGCCCCTAGAGGGAAAGAAATATATAAAACAAAATTTGTTGATGAAATGAAAATCACATACAAACCATTATACAAACAATTTGAGTTTGGTCACACACACAACATTAAATACACGTCATACTCTGAAAGTTTTTTTGTTAAACCAAGGTTCAAACAGAACCTTAGAACTTCTAACCAGAAAGGACCCAGAAGGATATGGGTACCTAAGGAGAAAATAATTTATGTTGCAGATATTCTTAATAGCCAAACTACAACACCAGTCATGGTACCTAGACTCTGGCTGCTCACGTCACATGACGGGAATAAGGTCTATGTTCCAAAACCTCGAACTTAAATCTAGAGGAGACGTGAAGTTTGGAGGCAACCAGAAGTGAAAAATTATTGGTTCTAGAACCATTGGTAATGGTAACCTCCCTTCCATATCTAATGTTTTCTAATAGAAGGATTAGCTCATAATTTATTGTCCATAAGTCAATTAAGTGACAATGGTTATGACATAATATTTAATCAAAAGTCATGTAAGGTTGTTAGTCAGAAGGATGGATCAATCCTATTTTCTGGAAAGAGAAAGAAAAACATTTATAAAATTAATCTTTCAAATTTAAAATCCCAAAATGTAAAATTCCTTCTGATCGTTCACGATGAAAAATGGGTTTGGCACAGAAGATTGGGACATGTTAGCATGAGAAAAATTTCTCAAATTAACAAACTCAATCGTCGAGGACTTCGATTTGAAGTTCAACTAAGTTCGTGAAGCCCGAAGGGAAAATTTTCAAAACCATCTTTTAAACCAAAAAACTGCATCCATCAGAGGCAAGAAGTATGGATTGGTCATTGTAGATGACTACAGCAGATGGACATGGGTAAAATTCTTGAAACACAAGGATGAGTCACATTCTGTGTTCTTTGATTTCTACAATCAAATTCAAAATGAAAAAGACTTTAAAATCATAAAAGTTAGAAGTGATCATGGTGGTGAATTTGAAAACCAATTTTTTGAAAAATATTTTAAAGAAAATGGCATTTCACATGATTTCTCTTGTCCTAGAACTCCCCAACAAAATGGAGTTGTAGAACGAAAGAATAGGACTTTACAAGAAATGGCCAGAACCATGATCAATGAAACTAATAAGGCAAAACATTTTTGGGCAGAAGCTGTGAACACAGCGTGTTACATTCAGAATAAAATTTCTATTAGACCTATTCTTGAAAAGACTCCTTATGAATTGTGGAAGAATAGAAAGCCCAACATTTCATATTTTCATCCATTTGGATGCACGTGTTATATTCTTAACACAAAAGATCATCTGAACAAGTTTGATTCTAAAGCACAAAAGTGTATTCTGCTTGGATACTCTGGACGCTCAAAATGCTATAGAGTATACAACACAGAAACTATGATTGTGGAGGAATCAATCAAAGTAAGATTTAATGATAAGCTTGGCCAGCAAATGCGAAAGCAAGTTGAAAATAATGCACAAGTTCTATTACTAAACTCTGACGGAACAGCACAGAAGGAAATCTCAGAGGTTCACATGTCAACTTTTGAAGACTCAAAAGTAAGCCCAAGTTCGACCATCAAGAAAATCAACAATGTCGAAAATCAAGAAACTTTCCACATAAAATATCCAAGAATTACCTCAGCTCATCCAGAAGATGTCATTATAGGAAAGAAAGATGAACCTATCAGAACTAGGTCCACCCTTAAAACAAAAGAAGAATTGTTGTTTGGACTAGTCTCCATGATTGAACTAACTTCTCTATATGAATCTCTGAAAGATAATGATTGGATTATATCTATGGAAGAAGAACTCAACCAATTCTCCAAAAATGATGTATGGGGTTTAGTTCCAAAACCAAAAGGATTTAACATCATTGGAACAAAGTGGGTGTTAAGAAACAAGCTAAATGAGCAAGGAGAAGTTGTTAGAAACAAAGCACGACTGGTTGCACAAGGGTACAGACAGTAGGAAGGTATTGATTATAATGAAAACTTTGCTCAAGTTGCCATGTTAGAATCCATTAGATTATTAATTTCTTTTGTTGTACAAAACAATATTTCTTTATATCAAATGGATGTTTGAAGTGAATTTTTAAATGGGTATATAGAAGAAGAAGTTTATGTCCACAACCTCCTGGTTTTGAAGATTCAAAATTTTTAGAACATGTGTTTAAATTGAAAAAAAATCTCTTTATGGTTTAAAACAAGCTCCCAGAGATTAGTATGGGCGCATTAGTAACTTTAGTTTAGAAAAAGAATTTATCAGAGGGAAAGTGGACACAACCTTATTTAGAAAAACTTTTAAAAATGACATTTTAATTTATCAGATATATGTTGATGATATTATATTTGGAACTTCTAATGTCTCTCTTGGAAGAGAATTTGCCAAGTCGATGTAGGCAGAATTCGAAATGAGCATGATAGGGGAGCTGAAATTCTTTCTGGGAATTCAAATCAATCAATTCTCAGAAGGTACCTATATACATCAAACGAAGTATGTGAAAGAACTTCTAAAGAAATTCCAGTTGTCAGAAAATAAAGAAGCCAAGACTCCAATGCATCCCACATGCATCTTGGGAAAAGATGAGGTAAGTAAGAAGGTAGATCAAAAGCTCTAAAGAGGTATGATTGGCTTTCTTCTATATCTAACTGTATCTAGGCCAGATATTCTGTTCAGAGTATGTTTATGTGCTAGATTCCAATCAGATCCTAGAGAATCTCACTTAACTGTTGTTAAGAGAATTCTAAGGTATATGAAAGGTACTGCTAATGTTAGTCTATGTTACAGAAAATCCAAAGATTTCAATTTAGTAGGAATTTGTGATGCTGACTTTGCTGGAGATAGAGTGGAACGTAAAAGTACTTCTGGAAGTTGTCAATTTCTGGGCAACAACTTGATATCATGGTACAGCAAGAAGCAAGCCACTATAGCACTCTCAACAACAGAAGCAAAATACGTTGTTGTTGCTGGCTGTATTACCCAGATGCTCTGGATGAAGAGTCAATTAGAAGATTATCATTTGTATGAGAGTAAGATCCCTATCTTCTGTGACAGTACTTCTGCTATTTTCCTTTCTAAAAATCCTATTTTACACTCAAAGGCAAAGCATATTGAAATTAAACATCATTTCATTAGGGACTATATTCATATAGGAATTTTGAATTTAAACTTTGTTGATACAGACCATCAATGGGCTGACATTTTCACAAAACCACTTTCTGAAGATAGGTTTAAATTTATTTTGAAAAATTTAAGTATGGAAAATTGCCCTAAATGAAATTCTGTTCAATATCAATTTAGTCAGAAGTTCTGTGTTAAATGAACCTCTAATTAATTAACTCTTCACAAGTGAGAAGAGAAGTTAAATTAGAAACCATATCTAGAAGTTCTGAAACCTTCAAACGTTTCAAGTTCTGATTATGGTCAGAAGTTCATTAAAGTAAAACAGTTGTAACGTTGTAACCCAGAAGCTGAACACGGGTTTAGAAACTTTTGATAGGTTACTTAACATGTGTGCTAGCTATTGACAAGAAATTTCTTAGTAATTGTTGATATTTTTTCAAATCTCAAGAAATCCCTCCAGTGTCAGATGCTACTTACGAGTGATGACTGCTTTGCTCTTAAGTTTTTTAATATTTTGGTTTTTGACAAACCTTCAGTAACTATATTTTTAAAGTCATCAGAACTTCATTTCACTTTACATTTTTTTTTTAAATGAATTTTTGATTATGAAAAAAAGGGGGAGAAAACAGAGATTTTGAACTGATTCACTATAACATGTTGCTGGAACAAAATGTCAAACATTTCTAACAAAATATACAAGTGTACTTTTTTGCTTCTAAGTGATACAGAAAAGTAAACTATGGATGAAAAGAATTAAGCAGAAGCTCAAAAGACCAAGTGCTGAAAGCAAACTCTGAAAAGTAAACTATGGAAGAAAAGAAAAACTCAGGGAAGTTCTACCTTGCAACTTTCTCTTTTCAATATTTAGTTCAGGGAGAGACTATTAATTTCAAGGGGAGATTATTAATCTCAGGGGGAGATATTTTTTTTACATATACAAAATTTCTTAAATCAAAATCTAGATAGTTTTGTCATCATCAAAAAGGGGGAGATTGTTAGAACAAAGTTTGTTTCTAATAATATATATTAAAGTTTTGATGATAACAAGCATAATAAATTTTGTATGAATGAATATAATAATCTGACGTGTACATGTTTCATTTCAAAAGATGTTCTGACTCTAGCACAAAAATGGAAAATATATCATGTTGAGCAGAAGATGAAGTTAGAAGTTCTAATGAGAGCAGAACTTCTGGACAAAGCACGCTCAAAGTAACTGCTGACAGAAACACGCTTTAGAAGTTCGAGTGAGACAGAACCTCTGATCAAGCACGCTCATAGCAACTGCTGATAAAAACACGCTTTAGAAGCTCTGAGCAAGAACTTCTAGAAGACACACTGAAAAGAAAGCTTCTGAAGTAAAGAATAAAATACAACTTCTGATGGAAGCAAGCAAAGCGCAACCTCTGATAAGAAGCATCAAAAATATGTTCTGAATTGAAGATGTTAACAAGGCTAACAAAAGATCATGAAGTATTAGAAGTTCTAACGAAGACAGAACTTCTGATAGAAGCAAGCACAACGCAACTTTTGATAGAAGCAACCACAACGCAACTTCTGATAGAAGCAAGCACAGCGCAACTTCTGATGGAAGCACCAACAGAAGTTATGATGAGAAAATATTTAGAAGATCATTATCAATATGTACGTTATCTTTTAAGAGGCAAAACCTGCTACAACAACGTTATCCTACTAAACTAAAAAGGCTAAGTACTTGAGTGGCACAACTTCAAGGTTCATTGGCTAAACAAAATCACGTGGAGATTAAGCAAATTAATTATGTCTCCCATTCTTCAAGACACGCTACCTCCAACGGAAAGTTTTCCTAGAAAGCTCTACAAAAAGTCTTCAATTCAAAAAGGGAAACAAATATATATAGTAAAATAAAGTACATCAATGCAACCACACTGTATGGAAATAACTTACGCAAGAACACTTTACGAACAACTCACATCAACTTCTAACAGCTTGCAAAAATCATTTCCAAAGTAAACTCACGCTGCAAGTACAAAGAATTATTTTTTGTAAATTAGTTTACTATTCATTGAGCTTAAATTTTGTGTAAACTTCACTTAGTGAAGAATATCTTTTCTAGAAGCATTATTGTACACAGTCAGTTAGAATTAACATTCTGATAGTTGTTCCTTGAGAAGACCAGTTTGGGTCAGAATTCTTGAGAGGGATAGGACTAGTTGAGTATTAGAGGTGTTAGTCACAACGGTTGGTTGTGTGGTTTGTTCCTTGAGAAGACCAGTTGGGTCAAAATTCTTGAGAGGGCTAGGGCTAGTGAGACTTAGAGGAAATTAGTCACACCATTTGGGTAGTGCACTCTGTAATCATTGACTATAGTGGATTAAGTCCTCGTTGAGAGAGGCGAAATCACCTTGGTGGGTGGACTGGAGTAGTTTGAGTTTCAAACAAACCAGGATAAAAATACTTGAGTATTTTATTTGTTGTTTGGGGAAAAGATCTAAAAAGTAAGAAAAACTTATTCACCCCCCCCCCTCTAAGTGTTTTTCCAAGCCTTCAAAATCTTCCTTCCTTGTCCATAGTACCAGAAAGAATCTTCCCTAGATCTCACCCAGAGGCAAAGCAGGATGCCTTCTCTGATACCAATTGAAATCCTAGTATTAGATTTGAGATGTTGAAGGTGATGTCATGACACTAATATCTATTATGATGAACAACTAACAACACAGAAAATAAACGCAGAAACTAAATAACACAGTGAATTGTTTATCCAATTCGGTGCTGCACACCCACGTCTGGAGGCTACCAAGTTAGGGATGCAGTCCATTATTAGCAGTATTAATTTAGAGCTAAACTCTTTGTTTACACCCCTCACTTATTCACTACCCAATGACCATTTTGCCTAAGACCCCCTCTTAGATATGAGAAACCCCTCTCAATCCCCCACAGTCACTCGCGGTAACAATTAACAATAACACAAATAGTAGAAGACACACTTCAACAACACATAATCATCATTGCTTCCAAGCTTATTGATGATTAAAAATTTATAACTCAACTAACGTCCACTTCAAGTATTAAACAATACTAGAGTGACTCACAATTAACAACCAACAAAGACTTAAAACCAACAATTAAAACAGATGCTTAAACTTCTTCCGAAATGGCCAACTCGTGAATGTGGTTATCAGCCTATAAATATGATGACAACAGCTAGGGTTGCTTCATAGTTAGTCTTCACGAGCCCTAAGCTTTCTCCACATAAGTAGGACAAAAGTTCTCCAAGAATATTGTTGAAGAACGTTACATAGCTTCCTTAATCAAGCATACAAAATAAAACAACCGACTCTAATAATTCGAACTTAAAACCAGTTTCACATGTTAGACAGACTTCATAAAATGTTGATACATTAAATTTCATGGCATTTTCGAATGTAATATTTTACCAAAATTGTTGTCAATCTAAAGAACTAATATAGACCGAGAAGAACCATGTCCAAATCATCGGATTTTCCGAAAAAGGTTTCGACATCAAAATGTTCCAAATGTTTTGGACCCGTAAAGGAATCAACAACCTAGATACATTTTATTTACAATGACACTCGGATGCTCCATTTCTTTCTGAACAATGAATTAGCTTGGAGGAAACCACAAAGAATCATCCATTGTTGCATGTCCAAGTAAAATGATATTTCAGAACAACATTCTCCCAAAAATCTTTACATATTCAAAGACTCCAATAAACCATATCTTTAGAACCTTACGTATTCAAAGCTTATAGCAAATCATGCTCAAACCCTACAAGTTTGAAGCTTCCAATGAACCATATGTTCAAAATCTTACATATTTAAAGCTTCTTGCAAGACATATCTTAAAACCCTACAAATTTGAAGCTTCTAACGAATCATAAGTTTAAAATATACAAACTTAGAGTTTTCTAAAAAAAGAACCTAATATTCTAATCTCGCAAATTCTAATTCTTAGCATAGCATTACTAAAAAACCTTAAACATACAATCTTTGAGAATAATCATTTAAAAAAGAAAATCATGTCGGAATATTTTAATTATTTGACTAAATATTAGCATTCCAATAATTGTATGGTATAATATATTTATTTAATTATATTAGATGTTTTATCAAATAAATTGTCTTAAATATTTATGTGATCAAATAATGTTAAAATAGACTATTTAGAGTTTAGTTAGGAATTATTTAATTAATTAATTAAATAATTGAGTATGTGCTCAAATATGAGTCGATGTCAGGATGACCCAATTTGAGAATAATGAGAACCCTAATTGGCCAACACACTATATATAAGCTTTAGTCCCCAATATAACGTACATAAACAAATTATCTCTTCTCCCCATCTGAAGAGTATTCAAGACATTAAGAATACCGATTGAGGAAGAAACACACTAGCCATCACTCTCAGGATTACCGCCGACAGAAACTTTCTCGATGGATCCAGGTATTTCTAAAATTATTTTATCGATCCTTCAATTTTATACATACTTGTATGACTATCAGATTTCCGTATAAATGATATATTATATTTTATGAACATGTATATCTGACTGATTATTGGGTCTCTTAATTCTAACAAATGATATCAGAGCTAAATGTTTAGAATTATAATTTTTTTTGGTTTATTAACTACGATTTATTTTTTTCTGGGATACGAAAATCAAATTATTTTGGCCGTTCTTTTGAATTGAACTAAAATTGTGCAAAATCGATGCATTATATATTCTTTAATACTATATGAAATTGGTTCACTATGCCAAAATTGACTTTAGACAGCGCTTATGCCAAAAGCGCTGCTATATGTTCTCAGAAAAAAATTAAAAATTTTGAACAGAAGCGCTGCTAAAGGTATACTTTAGACAGCGCTTCATATAAGCGCTGCTATTAGTTTGAAAATAAAAAATTTAGAATAAGCGTTGCTAAAGGCTTATTTAGACAGCCATTTACAAAAGCGCTGCTAAAGGGTATACGTTAGACAACACTTTCCAAAAGCGTTGCTGAAGGCATTATTCTAAAAGCGTTGCTAAAGGTAATACCTATGTCAGCGCTTTTAGAAAGCGCTGCCTTAGGTGATTAAAATATTTCTAAAATTCCTAAATTAATCAGAAAACCCTCGCGCTGGTAAATTTTGTTCTTCGATTTCTCAGACAGAAACCCTCGGCGACGACGACTAACCACCAGAAAGTGAAGAAGGAGAACTCAGCATCTTCAGTAGAAACATTTCACCGTCACCACCGCCGTAGGTAACTCACGCTGGTAAATTCTTGTTTCTGCTACTGTATTGTTGTTTGAGTTCTTGTTTCTGCTATGAATGCTTCTGCCATTATTAAGTTTAATTCTTGTTTCTGCCATTCTTGTTTCTGCCACTGTTTCTGCCATAACTTATTCTCAATTTCTATAGTACTTGATTGTTAGGAACTAGCATATATGTGCATACATTACTAACTACAGGAACTAGCATTTTTGCCATGATAGTGTCACATAAGGCATAAGAGGTTAAGTTTTTCCTTGTTTATATTTCTCTCAATCCTAGTAAACCATTTCAAAAATAGAAAATATATTTTTAACAAAAATAAATAGATATAACATATAAACTAAAGAGATAGAGACACAAGTGATCCAACAAACACACAAATCATATGATTTGTTTATGCTTTTTTCTCATCTCGCCTTTCATTAACTCTATTTTACTAAAAATGTCTTTTGAATTCTAAAATACAGAGTAAATTTTAAAGGTTTTCGAATTCTAGAATACGAAATCATTAAATCAATAAATAACATGGCAAATACCAATAATAAATAAGAATAACTAAAAGCATCAATTAAATACATTATCATTCGATTCGTGCTCTTCATGATAAGTTCACAAATATCGGAAGGCCATAAAGGGCAGCAGTTGATGAACTTGCTTTTGAGTGCCAATAAGCATTTTATACATTCCAGCTGGTGCAGCATCACCAAGTCTTTGAACCAACACATCTATGCATATCTGCATTAACATGTATTACCATTTTGTGTACTTATTAGGAAATACCTTTAAAATATAGCATATTAAAATTGTCATTTTTCAAATTTAACTGGGAAGACGAAAAGTAAGCTCAAGATCCACAATGACTAATTCATTTAAGGGTTAAATATGTTTTAGTCCTTATAAATATGCGATCTTGTAATTTTGGTCCTCTAAAATATTCCTTTAAATAATGATCCTCGAAAACTTTTTTTTTTTGCAGTTTTAGTCCTTCATTATTTTCTAAAATTTTTAAAATGGTTTAATTACCCTTAGATTTTTAAATTTTTGAATAGTTTTTTTTCCATATGTGTTCAGAATACTATACAATATTTATTTACTAAATTTTAGAATTTTTTAAAATGAGAAGAATTAAATATGAATTTTTTAAATTTCAAAAGATATTTATAAAAGCAATGAAAATTTCGATTTAGAAATCAAATTTTGAGTTCTTTTTTTTCGAGGAACTTTTTATAACGTTCTACACACGTCTGTAAAATCATCATTCAAAAATACACATCGGTTTAATGAAGAAGAACTAAAACTACGTGCATAATAATTTTGTGAAGACCATTATTTGAAGGAAAATTTTAGAAAAGCTAACATTACAGAGTCGCATATTTATAGAAATTAAAAACATATTTAACCTTTGATTTAATATTTATGATAGAAAGAAAACTCTAAGAAAATGTCATACTTTAGCTTTATACTTTTCATCCTCTGTGAATATGAATATACAAAATATAAACAATTGTTAATTGTTAATTTAATCAACAATGTTCTGTTTTATACCACGTGGTCATAGACTCAGTTATGAATCCTTCAAAAGATGAATATAATCAATAAGAAAACTGTTTAAAGCTAGGAAAGAGAAGCACATGCCAAAAGTGATTGTAAGAACACTATTTATAACTAAAAATACAAATCCATAAATGATTTATATGTATCATAAAGCAAACCTATATGGTTATATACACTTTTATTACTTCGTTTGAAGCTAAGGCATATAGACAAGCTTATTATTAGAATTGTAACTTTGGAGTACTAAAAAAGACCCGGGCCTAAGAACCAAAGCTCAACAGCATTATGTTGATCAAAGCTGTTCTTTCCATTCAACTTTTTTATGGTGATGGTAGGAAGACCCAAAATAGTAAAGAAAACCAAATTATTTTTTTGATGATTCAACCATTGGAGTAACCATTTGTTGTATTATAGGGAATTATATGTACAGATTTTATTTATTTAATTTTAGGATAGCTATTAATAGAACTTGAGCCTTAGTCTATATATTGCCTTTTGGCACTGTACATTAATATATTAAGTTTTCTCCATATTCAAGTCCAGTCTTGTGGAATATTCAACCCTGATAAAGTAAACATAGGGTTGAAAACGGTAAGATAGAGTTGTTAAATTCTGTTGAAATTATGATGTTGTTATTAAAAGTTTTCTTTCCTTTGAATTATCAGTGTTTTCCGGCCTAGATCGACGTACAACGCTCATTCCCCGCGTTTCTCTGAATTCGAGATAAATTTCCTCCTCAAATTACTGGTTCTGATATGCGTAGCTTACTAAGTAGTAAAATCATGGATAAAAAATGGAGGTTTAGCTTAAATTACTTAGTGTTTTTGAGGTAAATTTCTTCCTCATATTAATTAGTGTTTTTGTTTAGCTTACTAAATAGTAAAATCATGGATAAAAAATGGATGTGTGTCGATTGATTTTCAAAAGAGTACGAGAATGAGGTATTAGAGTTCGTTAAGTTTGTTGTTGAACACGCTGAAGACCCGAATAGAATGAAATGTCCTTCCTTGGGTTGTTGTTATATGGGTCGGGTTGACGCAGATGGATTGAAATAGCATTTACTGATGCGTGGAATTGATCGAAGTTATACGTGTTGGATATTTCATGGTGAGAAAAGCAGTGAGAATGTTGAACCGGGGGTGAAAAGTAATGCGACCTATGCTTCATACGACAATGTCACGGATACATATGATTGTGATCGAGTCGAAGAGATTGCAGAAGCACTTGAAGAAGATCTTTAGGATTGTCCCAAAATGTTTGAGAGTTTGGTAAGCGATGCGGAGAAACCATTGTATAAAGATTTCCCCAAATTCACAAGATTGTCTGTGGTATTAAAATTGTACAACTTAAAGGCGCGAAATGGATGGTCGGATAAAAGTTTCACAGAGTTATTAGCCTTTTTGAGAGATATGCTTCCTGAGAATAATGTTCTTCCTAATCGAACCTACGAGGCCAAAAAATGTTGTGCTCTATTGGCATGAGCTATGATAAGATACATGCATGTCTAAATGATTGCATTTTGTTTCAAACGAATATGCATCGTTGAATGAGTTCCCTATGCGCTTTATCTCGATATAAGAAAAAATTATCTCCAATGAAAGTCTTATGGTATTTTCCTATTATTCGAGATTTAGACGTGTTTCAGAGTGAAACCGATGCTAGACACTTGACTTAGCATGAAGATGAAAGAATTATCGATGGAAAGTTTCGACATCCGGCAGATGCACCACAAGGAAGAAAATTGATAATGATTATCCCGATTTTGGAGGAGAAACAAGAAACCTTCGCTGGCATTATCTACGGGTGGAATGAACCCGCATGGTCTTCAAAGTATCTCACATTCCACATGGTCAATGATTATTATGATTTATAACCTACCTCATGGCTATGTATGAAGAGCAAGTACATGATGTTATCTCTGTAATTCGGACCTAAACAACCTGGAATGACATAGATGTATACTTGAAACCTTTAATCGAAGATTTGAAGATTTTGTGGGAGAACGGTGGAGGTTTAAGATCGATATAGGAAAGAAAATTTCAATTTGAGGCGATGTTGTTTGGCACAATTAACGATTTTCCAAAGATATGGAAATCTATCGGGTATAGCATTAAAGGTGAAAAAGTGTCATGTCCGTGAAGATGGAATCCGATACAACGTGATTGAAACTTTATCGAGAATTTCTTTCGGTCATCTTAGATTCTTAAATTCTAAACATCAATATCGTGGATGGAGAAAAGCGTTCAATGGAGATACCGAACAATGTAGAGCTCCACCTGGATTTACAGGTGATCAAATTTTTGAAAAGGTGATATATGTGAGTATTCAGTTTGGCACGCCTTTTGCACATAAAGTTGTCACGTGTGGGTGGAAGAAGAGGTCAATTTTTTTTGAATTGCCATATTGGAAATCTTTGTACGTAAGACATTTTCTTGATGTTATGCATATTGCAAAAAATGTATTTGAAAGTGTTATTGGTACGTTACTCAATATAAAAGGAAAGTCTAAGGATGACCTTAAAGTAAGGGAGGACATGGTAGAGATAGGAATAAGAACTGAATTAGGACCCGTGAAGAAAGGAAGACGAACATATCTACCACCTGCTACTTATACTCTATCTAGAAAGGAAAAGAAAATATTGTGTAAGTTTTTGAGTGAAGTTAAAGTTCCAGAAGGTTACTCCTCATACATTAGAAGACTCATGTCTATGAAAGACCTTAAGTTAAAGAGTTTGAAGACACATAATTACCATGTCATAATGGAACATTTTCTACCAATAGGTATACGTTCTATTTTGCCAGAAAAAGTAAGAAGCGCTATAACTAAATTGTGTTTTTTCTTCAAGTTAATTTGTAGTAAGGTGATCGATCCTGAGATCTTACCAGTATTGAAAAAATAAATAGTTATTACTTTGTGTGAACTTGAAATGTATTCTCCTCCATCTTTTTTTGACATTATGGTACATCTTGTTGTTCATCTTGTGAAAAAGACACAATTGTGTGGATCAGCTTATATGAGATGGATATACCCTGCTGGACGTTATTTGAAAATATTAAAAGGGTACGTGAAAAAAGGAAGTCGTCCAGAGGGTTATATCGTTGAGCGATACGTTGTTGAAGAAGCAGTTGAGTTTTGTACTGAATTTTTGTCCAATGTGCAATCCATTGGACTCCCCAAATCTCATTTTTTCGAAGAAAAAAAAAAGAAGGTAAAAAATTAATTGGAAAAGAAATTGTGACAGTATCAAGGGATGAATGGGATCAAGTACATTTGTATGTTCTGCACAATGACAATGAGGTTGAGCCGTTTGTTGAAATGCACAAGGCTATACTCCGAGGTGAGAATCAAAGTAGAAATGAAAATTGGATAGTACGAGAGCACGATCAAAGTTTTATACAGTGGTTTAAGGATCATATATATTCAAAGTTTCATTCAGATCCCGCTTCAATATTAGACATGTTGAGATGTTTGGCATATGGTCCAAGTTCGATTGTGTTTTCTTATAGAGGATACGCAATTAATGGATACACATTTTATACCAAAGAACAAGATGATAAAAGTACTATGCAAAATAGTGGTGTCATAGTGGTAGCTGAAGCAATGCACATTTCTAGTATGAAGGACTTAAACCCCAAATATGAAAATCATTATATTTTGGGGTTATCAATCACATTTGGGTGTTTGATTACGAGAAGTTTGATTCCTATCTTTGGTTGCAAGTAATAATAGTGGCATACGAATGGATAAGTCGTGGTTTTTCAAGTGGATCTTAATAGGGGGGGTACAAAGATGAGCCTCTTATTCTAGCCTCTCAAACTAAACAAGTGTTCTATGTCACAGACCCGAAGAGTACGAAATGGTCTATAGTGCTTTTATCTAACAAAGTGATTGATGATAAAAGTGTAGATCGAGGTGATGTTGATGTTGAGAATGAGTCGTATATTAGAAACGATCGAGATGAAAATACTACAATGGATGAATCATATATCATAAAAGATCATGATGAGGGAATTTGGATCAATCCTCCATCCGCGTTTTAAGAGACAAGTAATTCAATCCAACCAAGAAAAGAAAGAGATGTTAGTGAAAGAGGTAATATAGTAAAATGTTATATATTCTGTCATTTTCAATAAAATTATATATTTGTCATTTTATATACTCAATTGATTATGGAATTAGATATTTGGAATTAAATATTTGTCATTAGATATTAATGTTTTTCTTTATTACAGGTTAAATGGCTAGTAACGAGGATCACCTACACGATGATTCTATTAATGATGGAGACAATGGTGGAGGCAAATCCGATAAGGGAGTGGGAAAAGAAATTAAATGAGGAAAAACTATTATGAAGAATATCATTCGTGATAGAGATAGAAGCATAAAATACGATGTGCATTGGAGTCCAAGTGACCAATTAATTGAGCCTAATGGTTCTAAATTTACAAGTTACATTAGTACAGTTGTAAGGAGAGAAATTCCAATTACTTGTGATGAGTGGAGAGATGACAAGTTGGATGACGCTAAAACAAAATGGAGTGAGATATGTACTTTAAATTATGTCTTTAAATTACGATTATGTATTTAAATTACTTATACTAACGCACTCTGTGTATCTTTTTTGTAGAGGTCTTTCAATATTGATGACACAAGAAAAGATTATTGTCTTGGATTGGCCGACAAAATACTAAGAGGGTTTAGAACATATTTAAACAGAAAATATCTTAAAGATGCCGAAAAATTTTTTGTTGATGCAAAGTGTCCAACAGAATATGTAGATGTGATTTCACTTAAAGAATGAGATGTTTTTAAAGCCAAATGAAAAACCCCAAAATTTCAGAGTGTAAGTGACGTAAATCGCCAAAGAGCATCATCTCCCGCATATCCATACAAAAAATGGCGTTTGGGATATGTACGATTAGAACAAAAAATTGTAAGTATTTATAAATTGCAATGATATACTTGTTCATCAAGAGTTATAACTGATCTTACTTTTTGTGTTAATGTGTAGTTAAAAGAGGAGAATAGTTCTGAAACATCTCTTCCGAAACATGTTTTGTGGAAGGTTGACCGTGTGGGTAAGGATGGAGTTCTTAAAGAAGATGTACAACAAATTTTTGAAAACTGCATAAGTATAATATTAATTCTAATTAAATCAAAATATTATTAACATATAATATTCATGTTTTTTCGACATTCATATGAATTTCAGGAGATTCTGTCTCAGTCTACATCTCCACCAGATGACTGCAAGAGCATACTTAGTCGAGCATTAGATGTTCGTGAGTATTCTGGTCGGGTGAGGGGTAAAGGACATGGGGTTACTCCAACGTCCTTGAAAAAGAACAATCCAAAGAAAAAATCTGCTAGCAATAAAGAACTGCAGGCAAGGTTGGATGCATTAGAAGCTGAAGTTCTTGAATTGAGGAAGGAAAAAGCAAGACACCAATCAAAAAGGGAAGCTTCGGGTGTTAAAGAAACTAGTGACATAGCTAGTGTCAATTGTGCTGTTCAACTGAGTATTCCCGAGGTAATTACATATATTATTATGAAATTAAATTAGTGTAATTTATTTAACTGACATATATACACATTAACGATGTCATATTTATTATTGATTTTAGGGCATTTCACTTTGTCAACTCTTTTCAGAGACACTGACTTATCGCATGGCTGGCAAGGAAAAAGTCCGTAACACTTTGGGAGAAGTACTTCATCATAAACCGCTCCCTTCTGGATATTTGAAAGTATCAATTGATATTGTTTTAGAGGAGGGTGCGTTATTACCAATCCCAGACGAAGTTTCAGATGCAACATTGGTTGGAGAGGCAATAGGAGCGTATGTTGTATGGTCGTCAAGACTCATTCGCATAGAGGATGAGGTATACTTAAAACCATTATGAACCTTTGAGTACTCAAATTTTTTACGTTCATTTTACTTACATTTTTTTTTGCATGGTAATGTTAGACTCCTACAAAACCCAAACCAAAAGATAAGGGGATTACGCAGCCAATCGAGTCAATGGCATCAAAAAAATAGGTACAACACAATTATATGATATTTATGCTTAGATAATGTTAATTTGTCGACCTATACTTGACCACTCTAATTTTATGATATTTAGATTATTTCTGCTAAAGAGATTGAAGCTATTAGTAGGGGTAAAGAGCCTGTAATTAGCAACATTCCCACAGAAATAAAGAGTGTTGCTAAGAGGACCAGAGCTAGAAAGAAAACTACTTCACAGTATAGGTCGTGCCTTCAAACATATATAAGCTTCACAACTATTTCGCAAGGTGGTACTAGTCTTATACCCTTGGATGAAGGGATTTATGGTTCTGAAGGCATGACAACAATTGGTAAGGAGGATTTGGAACACGTTTTTGGACACTTGACATTAGGCGTCGCTATTATCAATACATACATCAGGTATACTCCAATTAACTCTGTTTAATTATTGATAAAAATTATTGTTTAATCAACTTCATTTTATCAATAAAAGTCATTATTCATACACGGTTCATTTAACACTATTCACCAAACGGTTCAAAACACTATTTACCGATTAATCGTCACGCATTATTCATTTTTAATTTTTAAAATATATATTTTAAAATAAAAATTGTTCACCATATAAAAGTGAATAGTGTTTGATGTACGATTTAGTGTACCATTTAGTATAAATTAAATAGCAAAGCTGCGAAAATAATATCAAAGGGTGAGTTAGAAGAAGTGTCTTTCTTTTAAATCTATAGTTAAAAATTACTTAAAAATGGTCTAAAATAAGAAAAACTAATGAAATACACATCCAAGAAAAACCTCCCAATAACCAGATGTATCAAATTTGTTTTCTTGTTACTACTTAGTTCTCTCTTTGTACATTCCACTAACTCCATTAACTCAAACTTATTCATAAATTTTTTATCCGTAAATGATCAAACTACACATCTCTTTTTCTATATATAATAATTTAGATATTTATTCTTCTTTAGAGTTTGGAATGTAGAAGACCGTGGGGGTTAGAAGAAATTGGAGGGTTAGAAGAAATATCTATCAATTCATATGCGGTATTTATTTTTTCTTAACTTTATTGTTATTTTCTAAATCTTTACTATGTTTTTTATTTTTTTTTATTTTTTTTTATTTTTTTTTTTTGTATATTTTGAAGCATTTTAGATGAATTTCTCTCATTATAGTTTTATTTATCATACAAATATTTTCAAAAACACAATAACTTTAATATTATAATTTTTTTTATTTTTCTTGCTCAATTTTAATTATGCTTCTTTTGTAAGTGTATAATTTGAAGCATCACAAAAATAATATCAAAGGGTGATTAAGAAGAAGTGTCTTTCTTTTTTAAATCTATAGTTTTTTATTTTTCTTTCTAACTTTAGTATTGATTTTTAATTTTAATTATGTTTTATAATGTAGCTGTTCTCTTCTTAATTATTTTTGTTGTTTTTTAATTTTAATTATATATACTTTTTGTAAGTGCATCAAAAAATAATGTTAAGAAATAGAGTTATAGGAGGGGTGGAATAGAAGAAGTATTTTCATTTCTAGATATATAGTTTTTATTCTTCTTCCTAACTTTATTGTTTGTTTCTATTTCTTAATTATATTTTTTATGTACATACTTTAAAATTGACGTTGAAGAATGAGTTATAAGAGAGAGTTAATTACAAATATACAGTTTTTTGTTTTTAAAATTATTTAATAAAAAATAATATCCGACTAAGTAATTATTTTTTTAATGAGTAAATAAATATTAAGGAGGTGTTTATTTCATGTTTAAGAATTAAGTTTTATAGAATAATTTTTAGAAAATGATTATATCCATATTTGTTAAGAGTTTGAAGAAAATTTATTCTTATGTATAAAGGTTTGAAGAAATAAAATAATTTAATTTTATAATTTCAATAATTTTTAATTTTTTAAAACTTTTTTAATTACGTATTTTTTAATTATTTATTAAAAACAACCTTTCTCTCATAATTGGTTAATGATCATATAACATAAATATAGCTTTACAGATGTTTTATATAAATTAAAATGTTTATATTATTTTCACGTTTTAGTTAAAAAACCATTAACAAGAAGAAAAATCAGCCAATATAAAAAATTACCTCTAAAATTTGTTTTATAATATAGACAAAAAATTAGTTTATATTCGCAATATTTTATCATAGTTATAAAAAATATTTATAAAATATTTATCAAAAACGTCTACATTCATAGCGAAAATTAAACTCTTAACTTATTGTGAGTCAACTTTATGAAAAAATCAAAGTTCTTTGATTATTTTTTTGAGATTACATAAAATGTTTAAATAAGATTTATTATTATAAATTTATATTTAAATTCTTTAACTATTTATTACAACTATTATGTATAGATATTTAAGTAGAGAAAGAATAACATGTTATATGTTATACAATATGATTATAACATATCAAAGTTATGATAGTTGTATATCTCATTTCATTTTGATAAATTACTATATTCATATATTATATCAAAACTTAATTAAAAATATAATTAATTAAAATTAAAATTTTATTAAATATATATTAAAGTAATTAATTTACCAATACTAGTTGACATATAAATTTGAAAAGGAAAAAATACATTCGTTGTTAAAATGAACTACAAGTGGGATTCAAAGAGAAAAATTCTGTAGTAATAATCACAGTATTAATTATTAAAGTGCTCCAAGGCTCTAGGAGCGATGATATGGTCAATATTCAATGATACACATTAAATGGCCGATATACGTTGAAAAGAATTTAAAGCCCTTTATTGAACAGAAAATATCATTTAACAACACACCAACTATTCCAACAACATACTAATAATTCCTCTCCTTTAAGCAAAATTATCTATTTATAAATACACACATATATAGATTATGGAGTATTTAGAATATAAATAAATGTAATTCAAAAATATTTAGATGAAAATGAAATGATAAAAGATTTTTTCAACTTAAACACAAGTTTTTTATTTGAATTCAGTACTCAGAAAACAGCCATTTTATTTCAACAAAAAAGAAGAAGAAAGAATTTACATGTCTACTACATATTAGATTCAGCCTTTTCAAGCTACTATTTATTTTAAATAATTTTGTATAAAAATTATTTTATTAAATTATATTTTGTATAAAACGTATTTTATCAAATTATATAATGATAAAATTTGTTTTATTATACAATAATAACACTTTCTTTTATCAAAAAAAGTTATACAAAATAATTCAATATCCCATTTATATATACTTTGTACATTATATTTTTAAGAGGGGGCCAACTGATCATTCCGCTATGTACTAGAGATGCCATTAATATTTCTTCACGAGCGCTCCTTCATTTATTTCTCGCAATAAATGTAACCGTGTAAATGTATTTGTTAAATAAAATGTGAGTTGTTCATATTGAACGCTTTATTCATAGTCATTATCAAAAGAGTAAAGATTCCACCACCTTACCATAAATAAATAAATCAAGGTCCAACTTCTCACTTGAGTTAATATTTTCTGTAAGATTTGTAAGAGAAGTGAAAATATGAAGTTTGATTAGAAAAATAAGTAAAATTTGGACACTATTATTTTACACATAACTATGCAACTATCATAATTTGATTATATTAGACACTTTCAAGGTCATATAACATTTGTTAATTAACTTTTAAAATTTTGAGAAAATTTATAATGAGAAATTTAAAAATAATTATTAATTTTTTTTGAGCAAAACATACTTAATTCATATCATTTAACAAACAATATTGAATACAAGGAGGAATATCATGAAAAGAACTATGTTTAGGTCATGAATTAGCCGCCTTCGCTAATAACTGGACAACTAAATTTGCTTGACATTTGATAAACTTGACGTCAAAGTTGGGGAAAGATGTAACAAAGTTTTAAGAGACATAATAATTAAACTAAACCCAGAGCAACCTTTATGGTTTGTGTGGAGGGCATTGACCACCTTTTGGGAATCACTTTCAAAGATAACATTATGCAAGTTAAGGAAAATAACGGCATGAATTGCTTTAGAAAGAGCCATAAATTCCGCTTCTAGGATAGAATAAGGACCCACATCCCATAGCGTGTCTGCACTAATAAATCTACCAAGATGGTCTCGAACACACCAACCTGAACTAATCATACTTTGACAATAATTAAAATCCGCATCTACATTGCATTTGACCCACCCAAAGTTGGGAGAAATTCAAGTTTTTTAATCTCTATCATTTAGTAATGGAATTAGATATTGAATTTGTCTGTTCAAATAGTGGAGAAAGCATAGAGAATGACATTCATGGGTCAGACTCCTTCCTCTCACTACGCCAAAAATGAAAATAGACAGCGCACTTTAGACAATTTTTTCCCCTGAAAGCGCTGCCTAAAGCTAAAAAAAATAAATACCGAAAATTTTGAAGAAATTTCAGCAAAAACGCTGCCTAAGGGTTACCTTTAGACAACGCTTTTTAAAAGCGCTGCCTAAAGATCACCTTAGGCAGCGCTTTGTAAAAGCACTGCTAAAGGACCACCTTAGAAAGTGCTTTTCAAAAAAGCGCTGCCTAAGGTTATTTCAAAAAGCGCTGCTAGAGCCACCCCCTTAGACAACGCTTTTAAAAAGGGCTGCTAGAGGCCCACCTTAGACAGTGCTTTTTGAAAGCGCTGCTAGAGCCCCCCTTAGACAACGCTTTCTGAAAAAGCGCTGCCTAAGGCCTTTTATTTTTTTAAAATGAAACAGAAACACTATTTTTTTTCATTCTTTCTTATATTCTGGAAAATCCTTTTTCCCTGCAAAACCCTTCTTCCTCCTTCTCATAACCTATCCATCTTCTTCACCTTCCTCACAACGACCGTTCATCGCTACAATCACCCTCTGAATATTACCTTCTTCAACCTCCATTCATGCTTCAAACTAACCTCCAAACAACCGCCTTGTGGGTAGTACCCTCTGACTCCATGCTCGTGATGTTGAACCCATGGACCCCCATGTTTGTGATCTTTGTGTGTGATTGTTGCATCATGCATTCATGCACCCATACATATTTTTTCAGAAAGTTGTTTAAGGAACTTAATTTTGACCATTTGGAAATATCTCAGGTATACTTTGACCATGGATTATGGAAAGAGGAGGACTCTGAAATACAGTTTCAAGGAACCTAAGATTGAGGATTGATGAGCTTGATTGATGACATTGTGAGTCTAGAGGATTTTCGAAAGAAGTGTGAGACTATTATATCTTTGATGAAGACGAAGATGAAGGATGGTTTCCTTTTCACCTTGGTTCATTTTTATGATCTGTTATACCATTTCTTCACTTTTCCTGGCTATCAGTTAGTTCCTACCTTGGAGGAGTATTCTTATTTGTTTGGTCGACCTATTACTAGTGTTGTTCCTTTTATTGGTTTGGAGGAGGAGCTTGATTCTCATGAGATTGCTGCTATTATCCATCTGAAGAGGTCTAAGATTGAAGACAATATGACTACCAAGGGGTGTATCAGAGGATTACCGACTGCATTTCTTTTGAAGAAAGCTCATTATTTTGCTGATATGAAGAGTATGGAGGCTTTTGAATCCATTTTGCCTTGCTTGCCTATGGTTTGTTTTTGTTTCCCAATGTTGAGAACTTTGTTGACTTTAATGCTATCAGGATCTTCATGATTGGAAATCCAATTCCCATACTTCTTACTGAGACTTATTATTCTATTCACCTTCGAAACTTCTGTAGAGAATGAGAGATTATTTGTTGTACGTCATTGCTATACCATTATTTTGTTTCTCACTTGCCTACAACTGATGCTTTTTGGAGTCCTAGAAGGGAACCTCGTTTGCAAGATCATTGCTCTCACTCATTCTGATATTGTGTGGTATTGTCAGGTTTATTATGATGTAGAGATTATTGACAGTTATGTTAGATTTCCCAATGTGTCTCTTCTTTGTACAAAGGGATGTATTAGCTACAATCATGTTCTTGTGCGTCGTCAACTTGATTATCCGAAGGAATAAACCAAAGAGTATTCATGTGAGTGGCTTTTTTCTTAAAGAGGGTGAAGACCACAGTGCAGCTAGAAAGGATATTGAGAAATCTAGGCGTCATATTCATAGGAAAGGAAAAGAAAACCTAGGGCAGAGAGGAGTTGTTTCTTTGGAGCCTTATCTTCTATGGGTTCAAGAAAGGGCTATTGAGTTGAAGATTCCATATTCTCGTGAGGAGTCTCTTGCCGATTTGTTCTTAGCTACTACTTAGGATTCATATGACATAGAGGATCTTCAGCTGGCTTTGGTTAGGATGCAACAAGAGAAGGAATCTTGGAAGAACAAGTATCATACCTTGAAGATGTCTCATGCAATAGAATTGAATGGAAAAGATGATTTGATTGAGATTCTTAAGAGTCGTGTTGTAGAGATGATGGAGAAGCAAAATGATTAACTTTCTTCTAGTGTTCACCCAGTTCTTAGTGCTCATGTTCATTCTCATACTTATCCCGAGTCTGGTGCTTGGAAAGGTTATGTTGACAGGTATGTAGTGGAGAACGTGCAGCTGAAGGAAGAGATCAGGAAGCTTAAGAGGAAACGTTCGTCTGAAGAGGGGTCTTCTACATATTTGATTCTTTAGGACTTGTAGTTTTACTTTGATTTTTCTCTTGTACTTGGGATCATTGAAACTTGTATTGAAGATTTATAATCCTCAAGATATTTTATTAATGATATGAGTTTATTTCAGTATTTAAAATGTGTTATACTTTGAGATATGCAAATTAAATTGTCTTTATTAAGTTCCTTGAATAATAAAAATAAAAATAAAAAATAAAAAATCATATGCATTGCATGTCATGCATCATGACACACACATTCTTGCATTTTCATTCTTTCCCAAGTATCTTATCCATTTCTCTGTTTCGTTCAGTCTTCAAGCTGTTGCATCGGTATAACACTCGAGCCAACTCCAAGAAGAAGATGGAAAATCTAGAGAAAGAGAATCACGAGTTGCGCAAAGAGGTTATCTCACTGAGGACCGGTATGGCCAATTTGACTACTATGGTGGAACAGTTGGTGGCTGGTCAGAATCAGCCACTACCTCCTCCGCCTTCTCCCCGTATCATTCCACCACAACCGACAACTATTATCTCCGAGATTCAAGATGCTCATGTTTCTGGTGTGCCGGTGGTTTCTACTATCCAACACCGTATGCCTCCTGGTTATCCTTAGGGAATGCTAGATAATTTCATGCCTGAAGGTTACAATCTTGCTGCTCAAGTGACGTCCTTGGCCCAACCAGCTGTTGCTTCTGCACCTCCTATGGTGCATGCTACTCCTGTTTTCATGAAAGAATTTGACAATCCATTCCCTCCTCTAAGTGAAAGCTTATGCTTCTATGATCGAATGAATGGTTTCTAGGAACAGTTTGACAAGATGCAGAAAGAGCTGAAAGCCCTCAAAGGGAAAGAGCTTTTTGGTGACAATGTTAATGATCTGTGCCTAGTTCCTAATGTGAAAGTGCCTGCTATGTTCAAAGTTCCAGAGTTTGAGAAGTACAAGGGCAATTCTTGTCCCCTTGACCATTAGATGATGTGCTTAAGAAGGATGTCCACTCATACTGAAGATCAACGTCTGCTCATTCATTTCTTTCAAGATAGTTTGACTGGTGCAACTTTAAGAAGGTATATGAATCTAGACAGCAGTGACATTGTCACACCTGAAATTTCGCCCAATTTTTTTCAAGTTATATGACTTAGGCTTCGCATTCATCTACATATGCCTCCATTAGATCATTGTCATTAAACAATCATTCACTCATCGCATATGCATCATTAGACATATTTAAGTTGACCAAAAGTCAATTTAAATCGACATCTGCACCGTTTTGTAGTTGTAAAATACCCGTTATTTTACTTCATGCATTTTTATCTCTCTACCTATTTTTTGCATCGTGTTAAATTGATTATATATCGATAATATTAAATTTTCGGTTTTAAAATGCACCGTTAAAAGCGCCGACACTGTATGGAAAATTAGCGGAAAATATTTCAAGTTTTCAACTTTAACTCATCGCTTTATGAATCTACATGTCGAGATCATGAAAATGTCTCTCTAATTTTTCGATACATTTTTAGTCTCGCTTTTAATCACAAGTGTTTTACAACCGTATATTCTTTATTATCATTTTATTTCGTTTTTTTTTAATTATTTTAATAATTTTTCTTTAACTTTTGAGACTCGTAGTTTATTTTAATTTGCTCATTTCTTTTTTTTGGATAATTTATTGTCCAAATTTTTATCGTTTTTGACAATTTTAAATGTTTAATTTTTATCTCCAAAAATCAAAACAAAAATGTTTTCGGATAATTTATTTTTTACACTTTTGGGTTTAATAGTCCATTTTATAATTATGGTCATTTTACCCATTATAAAAATTGTCTAAACCTAGTTGTTGGTATATATATACACATATGTTATAATTTGTTAAAGGCAGAAGGAGGAAACGTGAGACAGAGGCGGAAAGTTATCAAAGCAAAGCTTCATCTTAACATCATCTTCCTACCCTTCATCTTATGCTCGTTCCATCTCCCTGCCAACAACACTCTGCCTCTCCATATCCCACTCTCGTCACACTTATCCAACAACACCATCCGCCGCTCACGCCTCTCTCAATCGTGAATCACTGTGAGTTTCATTGATTTGATGTTTAAATTTCATTATTTTAGTTTTTTTTTTTTTGTGGATTGTGTTTTGTTTGTGTTGATTTGAAAAGAACAAAGAGAAATAAAAAAAAAAATCTGAATAATTTAAGTTGACCGGTTGATACAAATGTATACATACATAAATAATAAAACATGACACATAAAGAAAATTTGAGAATTGTTTTTATTTACTTATTTTGGGCTTAACTACAATTCAGACTGGGCCTAGGGTTTTTTTCTATTTCATACCCCCTTTGCTAGATCCAAATCTGACATTATAACTAGAATTAGTTCAAACTTAAATTCGGTAATGTACCCCCTGTTTCCATGCAATTCAATTTCGCTTGTAATTTCGATTCTTTTGACTCATAAAAAATACATAAAAGTAAGTTTTTGACATTTTAATGTGTTAGGAAATTTTTGACGTTTTTTGTGAAATTTTAATAATTAGTTTTCATTAGTTTTTAATCGATTTCCGATAATATGTTTAGAAACAACTTTTTCTATAACACTTCAAATTTCTTTTTGCACATGACACCTAACACATGTTCTAACTTGTTGCAATTCATTTTATTTCTCCCACATTTATGTTACTAACAAATTTACTATTTGTGAAGATATCCAAAGATTGTTCAAACATTCGTATTCAATTAACACCTCCACATTTGCTCATAGCATTTTTATATTGAATTGCTATTTTTTTTTAGTAATGTATTTATAATTTTGTAAGTATATAAAATACTTTATCATTTTTACTCTTATATTTAGTATTGTAAATATATAATTATACATATTACTTTCATTTTTATACTTTATCATATTCATTTGTAAATGAAATTATATTGTAATTATCATCATTGTGTTGTGATTTCAAATTTGGAATTCAATTTGACTTTTGAATGCGTATGAACACAAATATACCGGTTGCTTTCTTAGAATTGATTTCTACATAAATTTATTCTAATTAATCTAATAAAATACAATGGTCGATACTTGAGCTTTGCAAGCTTCTCCGCATTGGTTTTGTTTGTATCTCGTGCAATGTAGGGATCTTTATCTTATATTCATCTGACGTGCCAAGCTTTATCCGATCTTGAAGTTTACTTGAAGTTTCTTTTCTCGTACCACGCGATGAAGCTTACTTGATTATTCGATTCAATTTGGTTGTATTGTTTGTTTATTTAAACTTTTAACCGCACATTTCAATTTGATATATCCCCATTCATAAACTTGTACCCTCATCCCCGCATGGTCTGTAATAATTTAGGATTTTATTTTCTTGTGTCATAATTATTGCTTAATTACGCGTTTGTCATCATATTAGAACACATAGCCTCCTCTTGGGCTCCTCATCAATGAGTAGGTAAACATACACAGTGAACACTCGCGCACATTCTTAGTTTGGTCCTCGGCTTTTCTACAGTGACAACTATCCGATCGATTGTTCCAGTCGGTCGTTTAGAATACTAGCGCCACGCTAGTCCCACTTTCTAGGAGCATACATATAGCCACCTTGTATGGGCTCACTTGTTTTTCTTACCTCCTTATTCCTTCAATCGGATTCTTATATCATGTTGGTCCATATACTAATTGTCCATGCACAAGGGTTTCATAGTTGGGGGTAGGAGCACCTATCCTCACGAGATTAATTAAGTCCATATACTTGATTAATCATGACACAAATCAAATCTTCTCTCATTCACCGCTTTCATAATAAATTTCCAAACCTCGATCCAACGTCGAGTGTCTTTTCAAAAATTCTTTTTCACAATAAATTCCAAGTTTTTAAATCGTTGGACGCTAGGCCAATTGTTTAAAAACTTGTGTCAAATGAACTCCTAGTCTTTAAGTCGTTGGACGTTGGACCGATTGTTTAAAGACTCCTAAATAACGTGAACTTTGTTTCACCTCACTTTTTTTCATAAGAAAACCTTTTTGGGTGATAGACGACTCGTCTGAGCATTAGCTCCTCTGGTGTCTAGTATTTGAATCGTAAGACGATAGTCTTATTGTTCGGTACTTTTCACCCATAATTAAAATCAATTCAACTCATCAAACCTTGCCCACGTGCAAGTCCTTTTTCAAACTTCGCTCACATGCGATTTCCATCGCCCACATGTGACACCCCAAAATAATTCGATAATTAAATAATTATGATTTTTAATTATTAAATTAATTGAGAACATAATTTATTAATATATTGGATTATTAAGATTAATTATGGAAATATTGGAGGTGTGTTGAGTAAAGTGGGGTGTGGGGAGTAAAAGACTCTACTACATTAATGAATTTATTTTATTTATGTTAATAAGGAATAAAAGGAATAAAATAAGGAAAGAAGGAAAATAGAGTCATTTTGGAGAAAACAAGAATACGTGAAGTTGAGAAGAGGAGAAAGAAGGAAAAAGACCTAGAAGTGTCAGAATTCGAAGAATCCACAAGGTAAGGGGTGATTTCGATTGATTATTTCGTATTATAGGTTTTGATTTTGATACTATAGATCATAGCATGTTAGGAAATCTTAGGTTGGGAATTTCTAGGTTTCTATGGGTGTATACCTAATGGTGTCAGATTGTGTCAGATTGTAGAAATTCATTGAGTTGTATGATATAGGATCATTGATGATGAATAAAACATGTTATATGGTATGTTATTGATGATGAATGAGTGATTTCATGGTGTCGGAACATGTGGGCACGTTTTTGGATGAAAAGGAAAATGGTTTTGGGAACTAATGCTGTCAAAACTGAGTTTTTGGGTCTGAAGGTCGTGGGAACCGGTTCCCCAGTGGGAGAACCCGGGTTCCAGCTTTTAAAATGGTGAAAAATGGCATTTTTGAACTCAGGAACCGGTTCCTGAATGGGAGGAACCGGGTTCCACGTTAATTTTTCCAGAAAATGTGATTTTTATTTCTGGGAACCGGTTCCCTACCTGGAGGAACCGGGTTCCCCATACATTTTTCCAGGGCCTTTTTCGAATGGGAACCGTTACTCTGTGGAGGAACCAGGTTCCACTGAAATATTTTTGAAAATTTCAAACTTTAAAAATTCATAACTTTTAAACCGTAAGTCCGTTTTGAGCGCCGTTTTGGACGTTGTTTCTCAAATTTAATGCTCTATCTTATAAAATGATAATATTTTCAAAAACTTGAAATTATTTTGGAAAGGAGTCGAATTTCAAAATAAATGATTTTTAATTGACACATAATGATGTATGTGTAGCAGAGAACCTTTGGTGATGGATATATTGGTATTGTGTAGATGTAAAGCATGTTTATGCTGATGTTAATTGTATGCATGATTTGGTTGAAATATCATGATGATTGGTTGATTCAGTTATGTTAAGTTGATGTGTTACATAGACTGATTTGATGTTGCATGCTAGAGATGTGCGTGCATTTGCATTGTTTGGTGAAGTTAATTCCCATTGTGCGGAATTTGACTTGGATTGCCGATAACCGATACCCGAGTGAGGATGGGTGGTTAGGCTGGATTCGTGTCCGGGTGGTTATGGACGAATCGATGGTACTGTATCCGGTTGATGATGGATCGCTTGGTGACTTGTCACGTGGTACCGCATGCATTGAGTCCGATTTGTGTTTGCATGGAATTGTAACATGTTAGGATGTCTTCCAAAGGTTGCAATTCTTTTGTTGTCTATTGATTATGCATGATGACTTATATGAATATGGTTGTGTTGAATTCAATTGTGTTAAGTGGGTGAAATGATATGCTTGTAATATATTGTTAAATGAGAAGCTTATAATATGTTTTAATTATGAGAAGTCTCACCTTACTTTACAATTTCGATTAAAGTTAGCAATCGAGGAGTTGGTGAGGATGACTCTAGAGCTTATCTTTAAGTCCGCGTGTCGTGTCATGCTCGATTAGATTGTAACATCGGGGAACGTTTAGTTAAGAGAATTGTTATCGCTTAATTGTTTATTTGGATTCTTTGAGAACCATGAGGGTTTATTAAGTTTTGGTTTTGGTATTTCCACTGTAAGACATGGTCTTGAATTGATTGAATTATTTGGATAATGATCCTCAAAAGCATGGCTACTGCTTAATGGGAGTTTTATTTTATTTATTAATTGTGACATCCCTCATTTTCCGTGTTAACTCGATTAAAGTTGATTTAGATATTAATTTAATTAATATATTCGGGTATTTAGATGGGGTGTTACAATAGTGGTATCGAGCATAGTCGGTCTTGTCTTGTGTCGTTATCCCTTTTAGTATGCGACTAGTGTAAGTAACATCGCCGATACTTGTGTGATGTAGATTGTTTTGTAATGTTACGTAACAATGGTGGAAGAGGTAATGGAAGGAATGATGATGCCATTGCCGAGGCTTTGGGAATGTTGGTGAGTGCTCGGAGGGAACCAAGAGGAGTCCGATTGGTGCCGACCGACAATTAGGGAATTTTCGAGGAATAATCCTCCATTGTTCAAGGGTGCACATGATCCCAAGGTGCTCGGTGGGTGAAGGAGATCGATAGATCTTCAGTGATTGATCGCGTAGGGGTCAAGGTGAGATATGGAACTCACATGTTAGCGTAAGGTCGATGACCGTGGGTTGCTACCGTAATTGAACTGAAGAAGATGGCGTTGCATTGAATCAGTGTTCGGAGGGCTTTTCCGAGGAGGTACTTTCCTGAGGACATCAGAGGTAAGAAGGAGATTGAGTTTCTGGAACTCAAGCAGGGTAACAAAACTGTCAATGAGTATGCTTCGAAGTTTACTGAGTTAGCGAAGTATTATGCTCATTACCCTAACGATGCAGATGGAGAATTTTCCAAATGTATCAAGTTTGAAAATGGTCTTCGTGATGAGATTAAGGTGGTATTCGACGCGTATCCAAGATTTTCCGATCCGTTGACTGTAGTAGGATTCTAGAAGAGGATCTTGCTAACACTAAGTCGAATGCTCGAGGGTATGTTGATAGGAAAGGTAAGTGAAATTCCTGGCAGCAGATACTTGATGTCACAGAGAATGTTATGACACAAGATTCGACATCGTGTTAGCAATTCACACAAGAAATAAGGCAGAAATAACACAATAAGTTGTTCACCCGCCGGTTCAACAAACCTACATCCGGGGCTACCAAGCCGTGGAGAAAGTTCACTATTAGTAGTATCAATTCAAGACCCTACACCAACACACCACGATGCCCTTCTCACTTAATCACTACCCAATGACCCTTTTACCTAAGTCCTACTTAGATATGAGTTCCTACCACTCCCCTTAATCACCGCATGATATCAACCTATTGACTAATTGAATTGTGAAGACACACTTCAATAAAATATCTTGATCTTGCTTCAAAGCTTCAATCAAGAGACAAACACTCGTGCTTTAAAGCTTTGAGTGATAAAACTACCCTTACAACAAATCCTAGTCCAATGCACTTATCAATTGATAGTTGCTTGGCTCACAAGAGAAACTAGAATTACACAATACCAACCACATTAACCTTAACAAGACACAAACAAAAGCCTTCAATGTCTTCAATGGAATCCAGAGGCGTAGAGTAAGGGTTGAATTCTTTATATAGAAGCAGTCCTGAATCTTCAGTTTTGGGCTTCCATAAAGATACCTAGGGTTCACTTAATTTTCTCCTAAAAACATGGTTTGTTCAACAACCAATTTAGGTTTAATTAAGATTAACCTAGCAGCCACGTGAGCATGCTTTCTAATAACAGAAAAACATAAATAAAGTGCTCAACAAACTTCCTGAAAAATCTCAGGAACAAACAGATTCGACAGAGCAGAATGTCACACTGAATGTCATAACATCTCATAACATCACTGCTCGCATTTCAAAGACTTTTAGCTTCCGAGTTTTTACCATCCTTAGTGGATTTATCTTCATCTCGAATGTCATGACATCCATCATGACATTGCTAAAGCCTAGTTTTACCAAAATTGATGCCAACTTAAAACACTAACAAACTCCCCCTTTGGCACATTTTTGGCTAAAACTACTAGACCTATCAGAGTACAAAATGCAGCAGAAGACTAACAACCTAGTTCTAAGTTTTCCTAAGCTTTCCTAAGCTTTAAGAACTAGAACTTAGAGAAGATAAATTCTACCCATACACAAGTCCCAAACTTCCCACATACAATTGCCCACTTTAAACTCCCATACAGTTTCCCAAACATTAATACTTCCCACAGTATAAAACAGGCCATAAAATTTCAGGCCATACAATCCCCATTCCCCATACAGTTTCCCAAACATTAATACTTCCCACAAGATTTCTCCCTTTAGCCACAAAGGGCCAAAGGAAACCATAAAGCTCCCAAAACTTTTAAACAAAAGTGTCAACAACAAAAAAATTATACCAAAGTAAGTAATTACCAAGTATACAGGATACATCTCAGACAATGTTTACAATCCAAAAAGAAGAACAAAAGGAAACAAGAACCAAAGCGTAACATTGATAAACAATAATGTGGAAATGAAATCAACACAGAAGAAAAGGGAGACATCAAGTGCTTTCTTCTAGAAGAATCGTGGAAGGAAGCATCTTCGTAACCTTCTTCACCATCGCCCATCCGAACATCATCATCTTCAAGATCACCAACAACATCATTATCGCCTTTCTTCATCCTCAACCTTGTGTCCCGCCTAGTTGAGAGATAAGCTCTTCCGCACTTTGCTTTCTTGCTTCAAGCTCCTTGCAAGTTGCTCTTAGCACAAGAATGACATTTTCCTTCCGAGAATTTTCTTTGACAATGATGTCTCACAGATGTCATGACAATGTCCGGGACATGCTTCCTTGAATAGTTTGTAGTGGAATCCAAGAGCATGGGCTCTTGCGATCAATCTTACCAAGAATGTCCGGATGTCGATCAATTATAATTCCACACAGGAGGAAAAATTGGACCTTTGATAGCATAGTGTAGCATGCTTGAGTGTCTCGATCAAATATGTAGGATCCATAGTCAAAGGAAGCTTGAGTTCCTACTGATAAATGAATCTTCCCAATCCATTAGAAATAGTGGATTTGTGATTGGTTGGGACCCAAAAGACCGATCTTATGCAAGATGGAAAATTTGACACTCAATTTGTCGGCCGAGAGTTTTCCTTTAGAGGCCATTGTCCGACTTGTTTGGCGTTGATGGTTTGACAAATCTTGTTGTCGCTTTTCCACCTCCGGCCGAGTGTTAGCAGCTCTACCTAGGAATCTATTGATCACATTTGAAGAAAACTTGATTTTTCTCCCTCACATAAATTCTGGTAATCATCGAATTCCTATCTCTATTTGAGAGATTGACAATAAACTCTCTTACCAAAGTTTCATAACAGCTTGAGAGTTTCTCCACTGCTTTCATGGCCCCGCCTCCTTAATCGATTTACAATCTCTTTACACCCGAGCACTCTTATTCAGCCCTCTCCAAAGCAATCCTCTTCAGAAAACATACTTCCATCTCCCAAAGATTCTCGTGATGATGGAATGAGATGTTGTCAATGGCCACTTCGTGCACCATGGGCGCTTCCGTGAGTTGCCTTCTTCCTTGATGGATGTCGTGACATTCATTTCAACATCAAACTCGTAATCTTGATCCGACTCTGAAGGTTCAGGTATTTTTCTTTTCTTTACAATTGGTGTCCTCTTGGGTCTGGAGCCACCACCAACAGTTTTTGCCCTACATTTCTTTGTAGAGGGTTCAACCTTGGTCTGTTTCTCAGCCTTAGAAACAACAACCTTTTCTTTAACAGGACTCTGTGAGGCAGCCTGTTTTCCCTTTCTCCTCATCATCCTCTTTGCAACGCTAGGATTAACATTGGTAATGAGGTCATTATCTGAGAATACTTCATCCAGGTCTATGACAGGGGTTTCATCCAAATTCTCAGAATCTTGAACAGGAGACTTTTCAAGATTATCATCAATCGGTTTCTCCGAGTCTCTTCTAGGATACTATCGAGATATAGTCAGGAGTTTCATCCGAATACACTTAGCTGGAGATTCCTCAAGAACATCATCGAAATCACATCTTCATTAGCATAGGGTTTCATTACAAGCATCATTCATGCTCACTTAATTTTTAATGTAGGATCAACAACATTCTTGACAGAGAATCAACATGATCACCGATGTCTTGACATTATCTCGTGACATTGGATCAACCGCTAAGCTAGGGCTAGCGACTTTTCATTTAGAGGAACCGAAATCCTGTGAACATTGATTCTCATTTAGGATACTCATCACTATCCTAGCTATTGCTACATGCAGACCTAGACTCCGGGTTCACTCTTTCGGGGAATGTAAGATGATGGAACAGAGGTCTTACCGAGGGGAAGCTTGTGATCTTCTTGCATTTCTGTGCGCAATTTCTTAACTTTTTCTCGATCAAGAGCTATTGCGCAATGGTGTAACCTTCGGCTTTAGGTTGCATGGATTCAACATTTTCCCTGACTTCAGCCATGGAGGGATATGGAGTGCCTGTCTTTTGGGATGATGATGAGGATGAAGACATTTTTCGCTGTTGGTTGTTGAGAGACTGAGAGCGAAAAAGGCAAGGGATTTCATAGTTTCTTTTAGATGAAGAAAGAATGATACTACTTTCAAGGGAACCTTTTATATGTGGGTGTCTCTTCCTATTCTTGGACTTTTAAAATGAGGATGAAAATACTTAAATAACCCACTTATGAGCAATTGAAATAACAAGTCCATTTTATCCCTTGTTGTAGGCACAAATTGCTACAACTCCTCATATTGACAAAACCCAATTTGTCCCTTAAAGTCTTAAGTCGACTAACCTCAAGAACTTTTCTAACAATGTCCCAAAGACAAAGTTATGACATCCTGTATGACATTGTACTCAATCAGTGTCTGCTTCATCCAGACCATCCTAGAACAATTGCTATCACCTGTGAGCTCACTTCAACATTGTATAGGATCACATAGTTTTGCTTCTTCGATCCAAGGAATGACATTTCTTCTCAAGGGACACATCCAACAGAAATCCTTTTCCACAAGCTTTGATCAACACTTTTTCCACTTGTTCTTTTGGACACCTTCAAATGTGGAAGGGTAATAGTCCTAGTGTGGCTGCCATTCTTCATTGTGTCTGAGACTTCTTCAGAAACCAAGTGATTATCATGGATTGAAGCCACCATGATATTTCCTCCTCTGATAATGAGGATTTCATCCAATACTTTTCTCCTGTAACATTTGATAGTAAGACACTTGGTCAACCTTTCATGCCAGAACCTAGTGCTTTGCTTTAGTACTTCAGGAGTGATCAAATATCTGGACATTGAGTGTGACATTCTGATTTCCTATCCAGCCTGACAATTACCACAAATTTTCCCTTTTCCCATGAGAATTCTTGGTAATCTTCTGACTCCCTCTATGGAACTGATCCTTTTCATTCCTCCGAGGTGTGGTCGATCGCTTTTTTGCCCCAACTTCACTTTTCTTCATCTTTGTCCAAGAGCACATAGATGGCGAGTGGGGTTCTCGATTCCACAAGTAGCAGCTTGTCCTTTGATCCGACTTCTCTCATAATCGCTTGTTCATCATTAATCACAAGACATTCGCCTTAGTGAAGTTGACTATGAATCCCATATCACACAGCCGACTTATGCTAATAAGATTTGCAACAAACCTTTACCAGAAGATCTATCTGGTTTGGAACCTGCACAGTTTGAGTTTCCAACACCTTTGATTTCTCCTTTAGCTCCATCTCCAAAGGTAACAAAGCGGTAGAATGAGGCTTAACATCATTGAGAAGATTTTTGTCTCCAAATATATGCTTGGAACACCCATCGTCAAAATACCAATCTTCCTTGGAAGGTACTCTAAGAGAAGACTGTGCTATCGAGTCGTAGTTTTCTTCTTCCACCTGAGTGTATGATGCCTTGTTGGACTTATGCTTCACATAAGGAACTTGATTAGGATACCCATGTAGCCTATAGCAGTGGACTTTATGTGACCAAACCTTCCACAATAATAACATTCCATCTTTGAAACTTTTGGATCAGTTTCTATGATTTTGATGTTGAATCCAATGTTGTGACATCCGCTTTGACATTGGTTCATTAGGTCTGTTTTCCTTTTGTGATCAGAAATTTCTTAGTCTCCACATGTCCCGAGCCGACCTATTTCCTGCTTTATGGTATGACATCTTCTTTGACTTCACTTGTTCATTGGCAAATCTCTTTGCCCGAGCCACATTAGACACCGCTTTGACATTCTTTTCCTATGTCTCTTCTTCTTAATGTCACCAACAGTTGCTTTTCACCACATATCCTAGACCATGCTTATTTCCCGATTCATCCAAGTCAAGTATTTCTTCCAACTTATCGCATTGATGTCAACATTTTGATGACTTAGACATCCGATAAGGTTTGGAATTCAAGATAACAATATCACTATTGAGGTGATTTATAGTGGTCGTGTTTTCTCTTTCTCACCTTCAACTTCACATTCTCGCCTTCCAACTTCTCAATCACTTTTTCGCTCCTCATTTTGTCGACATGCTTCACCATTTTTATACACTTCCTAGTTTTCAAAGAAGCTCTTCAAATGTCACTTCCTCATCACTAGAATCCATATCGAGTTGTACACCCAGAGAGCAAAGGACAAGTTTGGCACCTTCTTCCTCGATTCACTCGAATCACCATCGCACCAAGTGACCATTCCTTTCTTTTGTTTCTTTAGAAAGGTGGGACATTCACTTTAATATGTCCAAATCCTTCACATTCATGACATTGACTTTATCGCTTTGACTTCCTTTTTCCGACTTGGATCTTCGAGTCATAAGATCTACTAATGTCGATGGAATGTCCTGACATTTGACCTTGACTTTGGATCAATCCTCCCGATCGCTTTGTTGAACTGCCTTCCAAGCATGGCAATAGCTTCGATATCTTCTTTATCTTCCACCTTGCATCCTTCTTCGGTTGGATACAAGTGCTATGCTTTTGTTTTTCTTGTCAGCTTCACCGATTCCCATCTCAAAAGTCATAAGAGATCCAATAAGTTCTTCAACCTTCAAGGTGTGATGTCTTGAGCCTCTTCTATTGCAGTGACTTTCATTGCAAATCTCTTAGGCAAGGATCCGAGAATCTTTCTCACCAGCTTTCTTCGACATCTTTTCACCAAGTGCTCCCGAGGCATTGGTAATTTCAAAATATTCATGTGAAATTCATGAATATTCTCATCTTCCTTCATCTTCAAATTCTCAAATTTTGTAGTGAGCATCCAAGTCTTGACATCTTCACCTTGGATGTTCCTCATGAGTAGTTCCGAGAGTGTCCCAAACATCCTTGGCTAGCTCACATTGATGAACCATCAAGATATTCCTGTCAATACCATTGAACAGCATTCAATGCTTTAGAGTTCCCAAGAGCTAGCTCTTCTTCCTCTTTACTCCATTCCTCCTCGTGTTTCAAGACAAGAAGTGCCATCTTTCTCAAGCTTGGGGGATGTTTCCATCCTTTATCAACAGCTCTCCAAGCTTTAATGTCCACCGACCTTAAGAAGGCAACCATACGAGGCTTCCAAGAATCATAATTAGACCCATCCGTAGGTGGTCTTCCTCCAAATCCTCCTTCTTTATCCATTACGCCGTAAACTATTATCCCTAGATCTCACCTAAATAACAAGGTGGTGCCCGCCTCGATGCCAATTGAAATTTCGGCAGATACTTGATGTCACAGAATGTTATGACACAAGATTCCGATCGTGTTAGCAATTCACACAAGAAATGTAAATAACACAATAAGTTGTTCACCCGCCTCGTTCAACAAACCTACATCCGGGGCTACCAAGCCGTGGAGAAAGTTCACTATTAGTAGTATCAATTGAAGACCCTACAGCCAACACACCACTGACACCTTCTCACTTAATCACTACCCAATGACCCTTTACCTAAGTCCTACTTAGATATGAGTTCCTACCACTCCCCTTAATCACCGCAGTTGATATCAACCTATTGACTAATTGAATTGTGAAGACACACTTCAATAAAATATCTTGATCTTGCTTCAAAGCTTCAATCAAGAGACAAACACTGTGCTTTAAAGCTTTGAGTGATAAACTACCCTTACAACAAATCCTAGTCCAATGCACTTATCAATTGATAGTTGCTTGGCTCACAAGAGAAACTAGAATTACACAATACCAACTGTTAACCTTAACAAAGACACAAACAAAAGCCTTCAATGTCTTCAATGGAATCCAGAGGCGTGGTAGAGTAAGGGTTGAATTCTTTATATAGAAGCGCCCAATCTTCGCTTTTTCCATAAAGATACCTAGGGTTCACTTAATTTTCTCCTAAAACATGGTTTGTTCAACAACCAATTTAGGTTTAATTAAGATTAACCTAGCAGCCACGTGAGCATGCTTTCTAACAAGTAAAACATAAATAAAGTGCTCAACAAACTTCCCGAAAATCTCGTGAACAAACAGATTCGGTATCGAATGTCACATCGAATGTCATAACATCCGTTATAACATCACTGCTTTCGAGAATTTCCAAAGATTTTAGCTTCCAGCCTCGAGTCTTTTACCATCCTTAGTGTAGGATTTATCTTCAATCTCTGAATGTCATGACATCCATCATGACATTGCTAAAGCCTAGTTTTACCAAAATTGATGCCAACTTAAAACACTAACAGTAAGCAACAGATGGATCGTGGTAAGCCTTATGATAGGAGCAATCAGAGATCCGACGGTTGGAAGAAGTCTAGTGGAGGAGATTTTCTTCCGTTAAGTGCTACAAGTGTGGTGAGACAGGACATCGTATGGTGGACTGCAAAAGTAATGATAAGAAGTGTTTCAAGTGTGGGAAACTCGGCCATGTGGCCAATGACTGCAGAGTGAGAGTGGTGACTTGTTACAACTGTGGTGAAGAGGGACATACTCGCCCTCAGTGCACAAAACCCAAGAAAGAGCAAGCTGGTTGTAAAGTGTTTGCATTGTCTGGATCAGAGACTAAACCAGATTATCCGCTGATTAAAGGTACATGTTTTATTAATGGCATACCTTTGATTGCGATTATTGATACTGAGCTACGATTCTTTTATTGCGTAGATTGTGCTAAGAGATTGAATTTGGAAATTTCTAATATGGATGGAAGTATGGTTATTGATACTCCCGGCTTCGTTGACTACTTCATATGTTTGTAGGAATTGTCCTGCTGTGATTTTTGATAGGGTTTCGGTATGGATTTAGTGTGCCTACCGCTAGAACAACTTGATGTCATCCTTGAATGAACTCGTTGAATTCAACCAGTTCATATCAACTATTTTGAGAAGATACCATTTTCCCAAGAGGTTAAAGTCGAAAGTGAGATTATGTCGCTAAATAGATGAATCTAGTCGGAAAGACGGTCTGGTGTTCATGTTGTATTCCGCGATAGAAGCGAGGGAAAAGCAAGAGGTGATAGATCGCCTGGTGAATGAATTTCTAGAGGTGTTTCCAAGACGTTAGTGAATTGCCACCGAGAGAGAGGTAGAATTTACTATAGATCCGATTCCCGAACTAGTCCGGTCGATGGCGCCTTATCGCATGTCGGCATCCGAATTAGCCGAATCAAGAAGCGCTAGAGGAATTGCTTGAGAAGAAGTTTATTCGTCCGAGTGTTTCGCGTGGGTGCTCCGTTATTGGTTAAGAAGAAGGAAGGTTCAATGAGGTTATGTGTTGACACCGATTGAATAAAGTTACAATCAAGAATCGGTATCCTTTGCCGAGGATCGATGATTTGATGGATCAACTCGTTGGAGCTTGTGTATTCAGTAAGATTGACCTGAGATCTGGATATCATCAGATTCGTGTGAAGTCGGAGGATATTCAGAAAACTGCATTTAGAACGAGGTATGGACATTACGAATATTCCGTTATGCCGCTTGGAGTTACTAACGCACCTGGTGTTTTCATGGAGTATATGAACAGGATATTTCATCCGTATCTTGACAAGTTTGTAGTAGTGTTCATTGATGATATTCTAATTTATTCGAAAAGCGATGAGGAGCATGCAGAACATCTCAGAGTTGTGTTGGAGTTGTTGAAAGAAAAGAAGCTTTAGTTGTCCAAGTGTGAATTCGTTGATGAAGTAAGTTTTCTTGGCCATGTAATTTCCAAGAATGGAATTGCTGTGGATCCTACGAAGGTAGAGGCGGTGTCTCAGTGGGAAGCGCCGAAGAATGCTTCTGAGATCCGTAGTTTTCTGGGTCTTGTAGGTTATTACCGGAAGTTTATTGAAGGGTTTTCCAAACTAGCGTTGCCGTTGACTAAGTTGACCAGGAAGGGTCAGATATTTGTTTGGGATGTTGAATGTGAGAAAGGATTCCAAGAACTGAAGAGGAGGTTGACAAGTGCTCCGATCTTGATTTTTCCAGATCCGACTAAGTCTTTTGTGGTGTATTGTGATGCATCATTGATGGGATTAGGTGGTGTGTTGATGCAAGATCAGCAGGTTGTGGCTTATGCTTCACGACAATTGAAAGTGCATGAAAGGAACTATCCGACTCATGACTTGGAGTTGGCAGCGGTGGTATTTGTTTTGAAGTTGTGGAGGCACTATTTATATGGTTCTCGGTTTGAGGTATTTAGTGATCATAAGAGTCTGAAGTATCTCTTTGATCAGAAAGAGTTGAACATGAGGCAGAGAAGATGGTTAGAATTCTTAAAGGATTATGATTTCGGTTTGAATTACCATCCTGGTAAGGCAAACGTTGTTGCGGATGCTTTAAGTAGAAAGTCCTTGCATATGTCGATGTTGATGGTCCGTGAGTTAGAATTGGTTGAGCAGTTCAGAGATTTGAGTTTGGTTTGTGAAACTACTCCGAATAGTGTGAAATTGGGTATGTTGAAACTGACGAGTGGTATTCTGGAAGAGATTAGAAATGGAAGTCTGATATTGGGTTAGTTGACAAGTTGACATTGATCAACCAAGGTCAAGGAGGCGAATTCCGAATTGATGAGAATGGAGTTATGAGATTTGGTGATCGAGTGTGTGTTGATGTTGCCGAGATTAGAAGAGTATTTTAGAGGAAGGACATCGAGCGGGTCGAGTATTCATCCCGGCTACTAAAATGTACCATGATTTGAAGAAGTTATTTTGGTGGCTTGGAATGAAAAAGGAAATTGCTGAGTTTGTGTATGCTTGTTTGGTTTGTCAGAAGTCGAAAATCGAGCATCGAAACCGCTGTGATTGATGGAGCCGTTATTTGTCCCGAATGGAAGGAATCTCAATGGATTTTGTGTCTGGTAAGGACAAAAGAATTGTGATTCTATCCGGTGATTGTGGATAGGTTGACGAAATCTGCTCATTTTATTCCGATAAGAATGGATTACCCGATGAAGAGGTTGGCATAATTGTATGTTGAGAAAGTTGTAAGTTTGCATGGTATTCCGTCTAGCATTGTGTCGGATAGAGATCCGAGGTTTACATCTAAGTTCGGACGAGATTGCAAGAAGCTTTGGGTACCAAGTTGCGTTCCGCTTATCATCCACGCATGATGGTCGACGGAAAGAACGATTCCGTTGGAAGACTTGAGAGCTTGTGTGTTGGAGAAGGGTGGAGCTTGGGATAGTTATCACCATTGATTGAGTTTACCTACAACAATAGCTTTCACCGAGTATTGGTATGGCCCGCTTGAGGCATTGTATGGTAGAGGTGTGGACACCATTGTGTTGGTATGAAACCGAGAGAGGCCGTGATTGGACCGAAATTGTTCAACAAACTTCGAAAAGATTAAGATGATTCAGAGAAGATGAAGACTTCTAGTCGCGAAAATTTATCATGATAAGAGGAGGAAAGATCTTGAGTTTAGTGAAGGAGAACATGTTTTTATGCGAGTTACTCCGATGATCGGTATTGGTCGAGCTTTGAAGTCAAAGAAGTTGACTCCACGATTTATTGGTCCTTTCATATTACCAAGAGAATTGGGAAGGTTGCATATCGATTGCTGTCAGCCACTTGCAAATTTGCATGATGTTTTTCATGTATCTCAGCTAAGGAAGTATATTGCTGATCCGTCTCATGAGATTCGGGTGGATGATATACAGGTATAGAGAATTTGACTGTGGAAGCGGTACCTGTGAGAATTGAGGATCGAAAGTTGAAACAGTTGCGAGGCAAAGAGATTGCATTGGTAAGAGTGGCTTGGGGAGGACCAGCTGATGGAAATGTCACTTGGGAGCTGGAGAGTCAGATGAAGGACTCGTATCCCGAACTATTCGTCTGAGGTATGTTTTCGAGGACGAAAACTCTTTAAGTCAGAGTTGTGACACCCCAAAATAATTCGATAATTAAATAATTATGATTTTTAATTATTAAATTAATTGAGAACATAATTTATTAATATATTGGATTATTGATATTAATTATGGAAATATTTGAGGTGTGTTGAGTAAAGTGGGGTGTGGGGAGTAAAAGACTCTACTACATTAATGAATTTATTTTATTTATGTTAATAAGGAATAAAAGGAATAAAATAAGGAAAGAAGGAAAATAGAGTCATTTTGGAGAAAACAAGAATACGTGAAGTTGAGAAGAGGAGAAAGAAGGAAAAAGACCTAGAAGTGTCAGAATTCGAAGAACCCACAAGGTAAGGGGTCGATTGATTATTTCGTATTATAGGTTTTGATTTTGATACTATAGATCATAGCATGTTAGGAAATCTTAGGTTGGGAATTTCTAGGTTTCCATGGGTGTATACATAATGGTGTCAGATTGTGTCAGATTGTAGAAATTCATTGAGTTGTATGATATAGGATCATTGATGATGAATAAAACATGTTATATGGTATGTTATTGATGATGAATGAGTGATTTCATGGTGTCGGAACATGTGGGCACGCTTTTGGATGAAAAGGAAAATGGTTTTGGGAACTAATGTCACAAACCGAGTTTTGGGTCTGATGGTCGTGGAACCGTTCCCAGGAGAACCCGGTTCTAGCTTTAAAATGGTGAAAATGGCATTTTGAACTCGTGAACCGTTCCCGAATGGGAGGAACCGGTTCCACGTTAATTTTCCAAAATGTGATTTTTATTTCGGGAACCGTTCCCTGGAGGAACCGGGTTCCCATACATTTTTCCAGGGCGCTTTTTTCGAATGTGGGAACCTACATTCTGTGGAGGAACCAGGTTCCACTGAAATATTTTTGAAAATTTCAAACTTTAAAAATTCATAACTTTTAAACCGTAAGTCCGTTTTGAGCGCCGTTTTGGACGTTGTTTCTCAAATTTAATGCTCTATCTTATAAAATGATAATATTTTCAAAAACTTGAAATTATTTTGGAAAGGAGTCGAATTTCAAAATAAATGATTTTTAATTGACACATAATGATGTATGTGTAGCAGAGAACCTTTGGTGATGGATATATTGGTATTGTGTAGATGTAAAGCATGTTTATGCTGATGTTAATCGTATGCATGATTTGGTTGAAATATCATGATGATTGGTTGATTCAGTTATGTTAAGTTGATGTGTTACATAGACTGATTTGATGTTGCATGCTAGAGATGTGCGTGCATTTGCATTGTTTGGTGAAGTTAATTCCCATTGTGCGGAATTTGACTTGGATTGCCGATAACCGATACCCGAGTGAGGATGGGTGGTTAGGCTGGATTCGTGTCCGGGTGGTTATGGACGAATCGATGGTACTGTATCCGGTTGATGATGGATCAGTTTGGGTGACTTGGTCACGTGTCGGTACCGCATGCATTGAGTCTGCATTTGTGTTTGCATGGAATTGTAACATGTTAGGATGTCTTCCAGTGTTGCAATTCTTTTGTTGTCTATTGATTATGCATGATGACTTATATGAATATGGTTGTGTGTTGAATTCTGAATTGTGTTAAGTGGGTGAAATGATATGCTTGTAATATATTGTTAAATGAGAAGCTTATAATATGTTTTAATTATGAGAAGTCTCACCCTTACTTTACAATTTCGGATTAAAGTTAGCAGCTGAGGAGTTGGTGAGGATGGCTCTAGAGCTTATCTTTTAAGTCCGTGTGTCAGTGTCATGCTCTGATTAGATTGTAACACTGGGGAACGTTTAGTTAAGAGAATTGTTATCGTTTAATTGTTTATTTGGATTCTTTGAGAACCATGAGGGTTTATTAAGTTTTGGTTTTGGTATTTCCGCTGTGTAAGACATGGTCTTGAATTGATTGAATTATTTGGATAATGATCCTCAGTGTAGCATGGCTACTGTTTAATGGAAGTTTTATTTATTTATTAATTGTGACATCCCTCATTTTCCATGTTAACTCTGATTAAAGTTGATTTAGATATTAATTTAATTAATATATTCCGGGTATTTAGATGGGGTGTTACACCACACGCGATCTTTCTTCGCTCACACACGATCTTCTTTCGCTCACACGCGAATTGCACTAGTGATGTCTTATCGTCCACGTATGATTAAGCTCCTATTTTCATAAATAAAATCAACCAAACAACACATGTTCTCACAACCGAGAACTACGTAAGCTCTGACTTTCCCATCGCACTTGGGGAATACGTAGGCACGAGATTCTAACATCTTGGCGAGCACACTTTCAAAAAATTAAAACATGTTTCTCTTTTCATCTCTCTTTTTCGCATAATAATAAGAAGATTGCAAATTTACCTTTTTTTAAACACACAAACACTTAGAACTAAATGGGTCCCATCGAGTACGATGGATGTGAGGGGTGCTAATACCTTCCCTTTGCATAACCGACTTTCGAACCTGCATCTCTTGGTTGCAATGACCATTTCATTTTCATTTCATGGGTTTTATCTATATTTTCCCTTTCCTCATTAGGAATAAATAAAGTTAGATGGCGAATTCATTGTTTGTAATCGAATTAGTAAAAATTTTCGATTAGCGTCAATAGTTTGGCGACTCCATTGGGGAGATTTTCTCAAGCGAGTCAACCCTAGTTTAGTTCTTTACATGTTCGTGTGTTTATTATTTTACTTTGCTTTCTTTCTTATATTTATGTTTCCGTCATTTATTTCCTTATGCTTTGTTTATCATCCTGTTGATATATCCACTGTGTGAGAGTTCTAAATGGGATCATTAATTCATAGATAAGCCCAATACCCAGGCTTCTAGGTAACATTAAGCTTAGAGTGGTTGCGTAGCTTAGGTCCATTAGAAATCCATGTCTCTTGGATCAACGTGAAGACTGCACCTTAGAGTTGGTTTTTTTATGGAAGTTGTTGCACCGCACGCTAGCGCGGGACGACAATTTCTAGACAAAAGACCTATAACTCTAAGTATTAGGATATCCAAACTAAGACTGACCGCTTAAATAAAAGTTTTTGAGTATCCCTTTAAGAGCTGTTTCTTGGAGTATACTTTTGGAAATACTATCACTACGTAGGTCGTATGCGTGACGATAATGTTTGTCAAAAGGGGATCTGAGACTCCGAGAAACATAACAACGACCTAGTACAATCCTGTGTATAGGGTTATTGGGTAGAAAACATAGAGCAATCCAATCATAAGGAGCTTACCTCAATAGGTGGTTTCGTTATCCATTTACCCATATCATTCTTAACTCATATCTTTATGTACATGTTCCTATCATTATGTTGCATTTCATTCCACGTGTGACATTTCGTCCCATGAACATCATTATTGCACATCAAAATAAAAAAATATATGCATCTGCATTGCATCATCATGCATGCATTTTACCATCCAGATACTCATTGCCTTGTTTCCATTCATTCAGTTAACAAAGCAAGCGATTCCCCAACACCGCTCTGAAACCAGAGCCGCTGTCAAGTTAAGAATGGAGAATCTAGAACAACACAATGCCGAATTCAGGGTGGAGATTGATGATTTGAAGTCTCAAATGACCAAGTTCACGGAAATGATGCAAGTGATTATGGCCAGAACTGATCCACTTCAAAGGACTGTCATCTCTGAAGTCGATACTACTGTTGTAGAACCACCACAAACTCAGAATATGGCTACCACCTGGCCAGAATTTGGCTTACCGCGCAACTACACTCCACAATACGAAATTAATCATGAAGTAGGACAATCTGCTCAGCAGACTGTTCAGATGCCTATGGTCACCGAACAACGACCAATCATCCACACCATACCTTAAGTTCCCTTTGGAAATCACTTCATATACCAGGCTGATGGCTCCCAGAATGAAGATCAAGTGCAGAATGATGAAGTTGAAGAAGTGAAAGAGAAGTACAATGCTATTGAGAAAAGATTGAAGGCTGTGGAAGGAAATGACAAATTTGGCTTTGACACCTCAAATCTCTGTTTGGTTTCTGAATTGACTATACCTGCAAAGGTCAAAGTCCCAGAATTCGAGAAGTATAAGGGACTTACTTGTCCAAAAGATCATCTGACCATGTACTTCTGCAAAATGGCTGCTCATGAAAAGAATGACAAACTACTTATTCATTGCTTCCAGGATAGTCTGACCGGAGCTTCTCTAAAGTGGTACATGAGCCTAAAGAGGGAAGACATCAACTCTACAAGGGACTTGGTTGAAACTTTCTTGAAACAATACAAGTTCAACTTGGATATGGCCCCTGACCGTAGACAGTTGCAAGCTATGACTATGAAAGACCAAGAAACATTTAGGGAGTATGCTTAATGTTGGGTGAAGCTTTTGTGATGCATTACAACTATAATACGTACATGGTGCCCGACCGTGATCAGCTAAAGGCGATGGTTCAGAAAGATAAGGAATCATTAAAAGAGTATGCTCAATGATGGCGTGAGCTTGCTGCATGGGTTATTCCTCCATTAAGTGAACAAGAAATGACCAAGGTTTTCCTGAATACTTTGGGCCCCTTCTATTACGGGAAGATGGTGGCCAGTGCACCTAATGATTTTGCTGAAATGGTAAGAATGGGAGTCCGTCTAGAAGTGGTTTTCCAAGAAGGACATTTGTCGAAAGAAGGGGGATCAAGTGGGGCTAAGAATCCATCCTTTGGATTCTCCAAAAATAAAGAAGATGTTAATGTTGTTGTTCAAGAAAGAAGAACTAGGCTCCCTAGTAGACGTCCTCAAAACCAACAAGTTGCTGATGTTGCTCCGACTACTATCCCTTATAACAAAGCATATCAGCAAGGGAAAGGCCCAAAGAGAGAACCGTTTGATCCGATTCTGATGACTTACGCAGAGTTGTATCCAAAATTGATTTACAGGCACTTGGAGCAACCAAGGGCAACTCCAACTGTTCCAAATCCTTTGTCGTGGTATTACAAGGCTGATCAGACTTATGCGTACCACAAAGAAGCTCCAAGGCACAATATTGAGAGTTGTTATTCTTTAAAGTTAGAAGTACAAAAGATGGCCAGATCAGGTCTTTTGTCTTTCAAAGACATGGGTTCTAATGTGCAAGGGAATCCGTTTCCCAAACATGGAAATGCTGTGAATATGATTGACAAAGAAATTAAGGTTTATGATGTGAATTTGATCATTGGAGATCTTGTGAAGGTGCATGCTGCTCTCTGTAAAGTTGGTTATTGCACTCATGATCATGCTTCTTGTAATGTGTGCAACGAGGATACTCGTGGTTGTGATAAGATAAAGAGTGGTCTTCAAGATATGATGGATAGAAACCTTATTCAGGTTATAAAGTTGAAGGATGAGCTTGAAGTTGAAGTGAATGTTGTCTATGGTTGTAACACGGTGAACTGACTTTGTAGGTTTTTGTATCGCAAATGTGCGGATAGCAAGAGTCGCCACCGACTTTTCTTTTATCCAATTAAGGGAAGGTAAAAAGTACAGAAAAAGACCTTCGTTAGATTCTGAGTAAGGGAGAAGGTTATGAAAAGGGAAGGTATTAGCACCCCTTTCCATCCGTAGTTATCTACGGGCTCTTAGTTGCTCTTAGATCACTTTAAAAATTGTGCTTTCTGTGTGTTTGACAAAAATGTTTTGAAAAGGCATTTCGCTTTGACTTTGTAATGATTCATGTAGGAATGTATACAAAGTGTTCGGAAATGTTTCGTTTTGAAAAGAGTTTGAACTTTGACAAAAGTGTGTTGTGTGAAAAGTATTTTGATAGAGCAAGCAACTAAAAGTCTTATTACCTACTCAGAATTGGCCGTTTTCGTATTGTTTTACGTTCCTTTAGAATAGTGCTATCCATACCATTAGTTGGTAGGTAACCCCATTCGTTGGATGTAAGCGGGACATTCGAAGGGACATCGGATGGTCATAGAAGCAACTTGTAGGAAGTATCCTAGCACATTCGAAGGGACTATCATCATTTTTCGTAGGCGACAATCGAGAGTCAAGATCATGTATTCGTTAGGCGACATCGTGGGTCTATGATCTTTGTATCGAAGGGACTATGATGATTTGTTTTGAAGGCAACGGTGCTAGGATACCTCTACGTTCGAGGGACATGACCATTTGTATTCGTAAGGCAACGAGAGAGAATTACCCTAAGGGGTGCATGTGTGAAAGAGTGTGTTGATTTCAGATATTATATCTTGAAATTAGAGTGAGCTTTGTTGATTTTAGTCTTGCCATACACGCCTAGTTACTAGCAATTTATAGGGTGCGGAAATTAAAATGCAGAATGTAAAGATGCGGAAAGATAAATGTCCTACGCTATTACATGGCTTTGGGGCAGATACATAATTTAAACTTGCGGAAAATAAAAGCCCTAATTAACTATTACATCCCATGAACAGTTACATTATTGGAAAAAAAGGGAAACGATAAGAAAAAATCGTCTGAAACGGGATAACCTGTAAAAGGATGAGAAATTGGAAAATACGAGATGAATCGAAATAAGAGAAAAATATTAGTAAAAAATGCAATTTTTTAAATGAGAAAAATATGACATGCTGGAAATAACATAAATATGCTAAGATAATTTTTTGGGATTTTTTAGATGCAATTTAATGATTAAAAACCAATTAAAATTGATTTAAATGCTAAATTATGAATAAAAATAAATATGCATGCAAAATTATATTTTTTAATTTTATAAATTAAATAAGTATTTTATGAAAATAAATGCAAAAGGAAAAATATTTTTGATGATTTTTAATGCATGAATAAAAATTATGAAAAGAAATTAAATTGTATGCAAACTATTAAATAAATATGAAAATAGAAAATATTTGAAAAGGTTGAGTTTGTGAAAAAAGAATGCAAAACCGGTCCCTGTGAGGTTCGAACTCGTGACATGGGATGGAATCTTTGCACAGCGAGCGCCTTTGCCAACTGATCCAGCTGGCTTCACTGTTTGGAAACCGGAGCGAGTAAAACAAGAACAAGTGTCACCTCCTGGCCATACAGATCTCGCGCCAAACTTCATCTCTTTCGTTTTGAATTTTTAAACACTCAGCGTCGGTCCTTCTTCGACGCTAAGGCCCCTGCAAAAATTGAAATCACATACACGTAATATAAATGCATTGTGAATACATGTATCAACTCGTTTTCATCCCCTGATCACTCTGGTATGCTTAGTTTGGTCCAATTTTTCCTGTTTAAAGAAACCCTAATTCAAACCCGAAAACCCTAGTCATGGTGATTTTCGTTCCAGGTCACTAAAACGCAATTGGGCTACCCAGACAGCTTGCAAACTTGATGCTGATCATGAACAAACAATCAAAAAGTGTTAATAATGCATGAAAAACAGAAATCGATTTCAAGAAAAAGTGTCAAAACCGTGAGTTTGATTTCGGGATTCTTGATGGATTCTTGATCTGTAAGGGTCTGGAATGAATCAATGGACCTCCAGGAAGCTATTGGATGGCTTAGGATCGGTTGAATCGAAGTAAAAACAAGATTGCTAGTAGTTTGTAACCCACGGTTTTTTGAGTTGCAATAAGGGTTTCTCCAGCCAAATTCTCTACCTTAATTCGTGTGGCATGAGTTGTGTATATATAGTAGAAGGATTTGGAGTTAATTTGAGGAAGAATCAATCACTAATCAATGCAAATCAAATTTGATTTTTGTACAAAATCAAATTTTCATTTTTTGATCAATTTTCAATCAAATCTTGCCATATCAATCCAAATTTCGAAATTTGCTGGCTTTATTGAGTTGCTTGGATCTCAAGGAAGAGAGAGAAATCAATTTTGCATTTAATTTTGATTTTATACTTTATTTTTGAATTTAATTTGTATTTAAATGAATAAATTCCAAATTAAATAGAAAAATAAAATAAAAATTCGTGGCATTGGGCTTGGATATTCCTAATTGCATAAGGAACAAGTTTGGATGAAGAAAAAGTAAGCCCATTTGCAAAATGTTTGATTTTTTAGAAGTATTTCTCTTTGTGCACTCTTTCAAAATTGCCCAACTTGTGAATGGTGTATCTTGCTCAATTTTCCACATTTTTGAGTGTTCTTGGACTTTTTGGAAAGCTCTAAGAATCCTCTAACCAAAATTTTTGGTCTCATCTCAATTGGAGTTTCCATGCTCAATATATCCCCAAAACAAAAGGTTGACTTTTTGTTGACTTTGAAAATGACCTGTAATGTTTTGAGCCATACCTCTCAAATGAAGCATTTTTTGGACATTCTTGTGAGACATGAAGTTGTAGAGAATTGAATTTCCTTCAAAACAAGAGGTGGTGGATAAATTTCTGAGAAAGTATGAAGAAGTTATGATCAGTCAAAGTTCAGTTGACTTTTCACCTACAAACCCTAATTTAGAAAGTTTGACTTTTGAGCAAATCTTGAGTTTTCTTGATGAATCATGATCAACCCTTGATCAAATGATGAATGTAACTTCAAAATGAGGATGTTGACCAAACATTATGAAGTTTGACTGTATGTTGACCACAGTTGACTTTTTGTCCAATACAACTGATTTTCAACCATTTGAGCAATTGTCTGAGGAAACTTGACTTGTGAGGCTTGAAACTTGACATGGAGAATCTTTGAAGCATATGAGGAGGCATGATGAACATTGGAGATGTTGGAAGTCCATCTGGAGCTGAGAATTGCCAAACCCTAGTTTGGGTTGATTGTCTAGGAGAGGGTTTGTCTGATCAACCTTTGAGGAATCCTTGAGTATGGATGTATGGAATGTCTTGAGAAGATGAAGGGCAAATTTTGGGGTATGACAGCTGCCCCTGTTCAATCTTCTTGTACTTGAAGGGTTAGATTGGCATGCGTGCCTTTCGTGACCTAGAGGTAGAAGATGATTGAACACTCGAGTACACCTGAAAATTTGCACTCGCTGGTGATGCAGGAATGGGCTTACAGATGCCATTTGGGGAAGGTGGAGACTTCGCTGGGGAATGAGTCATACGCTAGACTCGAGAATTTCGTTTGAATAGGAAGATTGATGGGGATGGGCTTAAGATGCCATCTGGAAAGATCGATGCCGGGGAGTGAGCCGTACGCTAGGCTCTATAGATGTTCTTGATAGTGGAAGGAGCGCGGAGATGGGCTTAAGATGCCATCCGGAGGGAGTCGTATGTTAGACTTCGTGCTCATCTTTGAATGAAGCTATTGGTTTGTATTGGTTTTTTAACCAAATATGCAGCATTCCGAAAGTGGGGAAATGTTGACAAGTAGTCGGAGATGGGCTTAAGATGCCATCCAAGGCAACTGAGTCGTATGCCAGACTCTGTAGTTGCTGTTGATAATAAGAGAGAGTCAGAACAAATCTTCGTGCCGGTTACTCTGAGGGAGGTAGTAGTTGGCAAAATGTGGATATCTTCCCTGTTGTGCATCGGGTGTTGATCCACTGCCTGTTATCGGAGGATAACTTGTGATCGTTCGGATAGGGTTTCCCGTCTGGCTTCGGGTCTTAATCCTGGATCCGTTGTCGGAGGACAACGAGGGCGGTTGTTCAGATAGTTTTCCCGTCGAGATTCGAGGCTTAATCCTGGACCAGCTGTCGAAGGACAACTAGGGGCGGTCTTTCAGATAGTTTTCCCGTCGAGATTCGGGGCTTAATCCTGGACCTACTTGGCGTCGGTGATTTCCACTGTTTTGGAGAAAACAAGAGAAACTTTGATAGAATATTTGTTAGTCTTATGCAAAGTATGATGCATGACAATGCGTATGAATGACATATGCACAAATTGTGACTTTTATGAGTAATGTATGAATGATAGATGTTGTGGTATTTCAAAACATATCCATCTTGAAAAAGATGCAGAAGTTTTGCTTGGAGATTTCTGACTTCTGTTTGAGGATGGAGATCCTGAGAAGAAAGATAACTTCGATTCCTCCGGTGCACTATCTGACCAAGTTTCAGGCCTAGATATTGTTGAGGACGGTAGAGGTGCGCTGTCGAGGATCTTGTGTGCAGACCCTGTTGGGGAGAATCTTGAAGGTACTCTGCTGGGGATTTTGTGTAAATCTTGCTGGAGAGTACTTGATAATTGTTGGGAGACCGGGTTAGAAGAATCAGTCGCTTGTAATCTCTGACTGAGGGATAAGAGGTGTAGGTTTCCTCCGGTGCACTATCTGACCAAGTTTCGAGTCTAGATACTGTTGCTGGGGAAAAGGGAAATTGTTGAGAGATATCCGCTGGGGATAAATATCTTAGTTGGGGATGAAGTGTTATTGTTTGAAGATGTTGAGTGGAATCACTGCTTGGGGATTCATTTTTACTCCGCTGGGGAAGGTTTATGGTGAGTGACACCTCTGTGGGGATCATGTTCTGTGGGGAATATTTGGTGACTTTCGTCGTCATCTCAATTCCTGAAGCCTGTAGTAATTACTTTGCTATGTTTACTTTTCGCATGTTTGTGAATAGATTTTTATTGTCAGATGCATATAATCATTCAAAGCAAACATTGGACTTTATACAAACAACAACGGTGAAAATTGTAAAGAGATAGAAACTTGTATTTATTTGAAATGTGGCGTATGGCCGAGTAGTTTATACACAAGAAAGGTAAAAAGCTATGCGGAAACAATCTCGTTAAGTTCCAACCATGCTAGTACTCATATATTTCAACTATCTCATCTCCTTGCTGTCAGCAGAAAGTGAGTAGACTGATCTTCGCCATTTGAATCTTGAATGCTGATAGTAGTCTGGAAGTAGGTGATCTGGAAGAGACATAGTCGTACGCTTAAATCCCTAACTTTTGCCTAGACCGCCCTTTCGGGTTTTCAGTCTACCGGATACCCTTTGCCCAAGCCGCCTTTTCGTGTTTTGACTTGCCGTGTACATGTTTTGTATATATCCTTAACTTTTGCCCGAACCCTTTGGTTCGCCAGATGCCCTTATTTTTGCCTAGGTCACGACCTAGCGGGTCTCGTTCATGCGTAGTATTTTTGACTATGTCTGCTCACGGGTGTGGAAGTCTTCACCATCCATGGTGCTAAGTATCATAGCTCCACCGAAAACTTGACTACAAACGGTCCCTCGTAGGTGGGAGTCCATTTTCCTCGGACACCTTGTGGAAGAATGATGCGCTTGACTACTAGGTCACCAACTTGATAGACTCGGACCTTCTTGTTAAATGCTCGATCATTCGCTCGATAAATCTGTCCATGGCGATGGACGCTTTCATCAATCAAATTAATGGTCAAGGCGGTCTCGACCCAATCATCTTCGCCTAACTCTGGCCCCGAGGACTCGTTGAGGGTATCCGAACCTCGATGGGTAAGACGACTTCCATACCGTATACGAGAGAGAAGGGGGTTGCCCCTGTTGATGTTCGCACTGTAGTGCGATAACCATGAAGAGCGAATGGTAACATCTCATGCCAATCTTTGTAAGTCACTATCATTTTCTGTATAATCTTCTTAATGTTCTTGTTGGCGGCTTCCACTGCGCCATTCATCTTAGGCCGATAAGGAGAAGAGTTGTGATGCTTGATCTTGAACTACGTGCAGAGTTCGGTGATCATCTTGTTGTTGAGATTAGAGCCATTATCTGTGATAATCCTTTCGAGAGTGCCATATCGACAGATAAGATTGTGCTTGATGAAACGAGCCACAACATTCTTGGTAACTGATGCGAACGAGGCTGCTTCTACCCATTTGGTAAAGTAGTCAATTGCCACAAGGATGAAACGATGTCCGTTGGAAGCGGTGGGCTTGATTTCTCCGATCATGTCAATGCCCCACATTGCGAAAGGCCAAGGAGCTGTTAGAACATTCGAGGTACCGAGGTACGTTTGTCTCATAACCGCATTTGTGACAAGATCGAGCATAACGGTGACAATTAGCTTCCATGGTGGACCAATAGTAACCTGTTCTCAAAATCTTCTTATCCATGGTGTGTCCACTGGAGTGGGTACCAAATGCGCCGTAACTCTTCCATGATACGTATTGTTTTCTTCTACAAAGTAAGCACAAGTCGTGCGCTTTGTATAAGATGCCGTTGTCGAGCAAGAATTTGATGCAAATCTTCTCATGAACTTATCATTGATGATGCCCGCTGAAATTCGTGAGTCTCAAGATACCTTTTCACGTCATAGTACCAAGGTTTCTCTTCTATATCAAGCTCATAACAATATGCTGGTTCGTCAAACTTCTCAATGATGATCTGGGGAGCCTCGTTGTCCCATCTGACTTTGAACATAGATGACATAGTAGCTAATGCGTCTGCCAACTGATTCTCTTCTCGTGGAATATGATTGAAAGTAATCTCTTCGAAGTAGGGGATCAGACTCAAAACATGCTCTCGATACGGAATAAGATTCGGATGCTTCGTATCCCACTCGCCCTTAATTTGACTGATCACCAAAGCTGAGTCTCCATACACTTGCAAGAACTTGATTCTTAAGTCAATAGCAGCTTTGATACCCATGATGCACGCTTCATATTCGGCCATGTTATTGGTGCAATTGAAACATAATCTGGCGGTGAAAGGAGTATGCCCGCCTGTAGGGGATGTAATGATGGCGCCAATGCCATTGCCAAGTGCGTTTGAGGCTCCATCAAAGACCATAGTCCATCGGGATCCTTGTTCGTGTCCTTCGTCCGGCCGGTTCTTCACAATCAGTAACTAGTAAAACATCTTCGTCTGGAAATTCGAATTGCATAGACTGATAGTCATCTACGGCTTGATGAGCCAAGTGATCGGCTACTACACTTCCTTTGATCGCTTTCTGAGAAGTATACTGGATGTCATATTCGGTCAAGATCATTTGCCATCTTGCTATTCTTCCGGATAGAGCTGGTTTCTCAAATATGTATTTTATCGGATCCATCTTAGAAATCAGTAAGGTAGTGTGAGTCAACATATACTGTCTTAGTCGGCGAGCAGCCCAAGCCAAAGCGTTGCAAGTTTTCTCAAGCTGTGAGTATCTTGTTTCACAAAAGAAACTTTTGCTAAGGTAGTATATTGCATGCTCTTTTCGACTGACTCGCCATGTTGCCCCAACACACGCCCCATTGAGTTCTCTAACACCGCCAAGTACACGATAAGAGGTCTTCCTTCGGGCGGCATTAGGATAGAGGATTCTGTAGGTACTTTGATTTTGTCAAAAGAGATCCGCAATCGCCGCTCCATTCCACTACTTGATCTTTCTTTAGTAACTTGAAGATTGGCTCACGTAGCAGCTTAGATGTGCAATGAATCTGGCAATGTAGTTCAATCGGCCCAAGAAACCTCTGACTTCCTTCTCGGTACGGGGCGCTGGTATCTCTTGAATAGCTTTGACCTTGGCGGGGTCAACTTTAATACCTTTACCACTGACAACAAACCCTAGGAGTTTTTCGGATCGGACTCCAAAAGTGCACTTGTTAGGATTAAGTCTTAGTCTGTACTTCTTCAACCTGTCAAACATTTTCGCAAATGATCAAGATGTTCTTCTTCGCCAGATCGAGCTATCATGTCGCCGACGAGACCTCTATCTCGTGATGAATCATGTCATGAAATAATGTTACCATAGCACGCGATAAGTGGCGCCCGTTTTTCATCCGAACGGCATAACCTTGTAGCAGAAAGTGCCCCACCGTAACGAAGTAGTCTTCTCCATGTCTTCTGGAGCCATTTTGATCTCGATTGTAACCGGAGAAACCATCCATGAAGGAGAAAACCTTATGCCGAGCGGTGTTGTCAACCGTAACATCAATATGAGGAAGTGGAAATCGCTCTTCGGACTCGCTTGTTCGATCTCTAATCCACACACATTCGTACCTTACCATCCTTCTTAGGCACAGGAACCACGTTCGCAACTCATTGTGGATAGGAAGTAACAGCTAAGAAACCAGCGTTGAACTGTTTCATAACTTCGGCTTTGATTTTCTCTAACATCTCGGGACGCATGCCACGAACCTTCTGTTTCACTGGGAGAAAACCCTCTTTTGTTGGCAACCGGTGTACCACAATATCAATGTCCAACCCTGGCATGTCTTCGTATGACCAAGCAAAAACCTCAATATAGTCTCGTAGCATCTGAACCAATCTTTCTTTAACACTGTTCTCAAGACCCGCTCCTATCTTGATCTCTTTTCTGTCTTCATCAGTACCCAAATTCACAACCTCAACTTGCTCTTCGTGGTCAGATAACTCGCTTCTTCTTGCAGTAGCCCGACAAGTTCTCCTGGCACTTCACAATCTTCCTCACTTTTGTCTTCGGCTTGGTAGATCGGATTATCGAAGTCATATTTAGCAATAACATAGCTGTTATCAACGAGATTCGGAGTGATTCTGCAGTGTATCACGTGGGTGTGTGTAAGAAACACATAGCTTTTTGAAGGGGTGATAAAGTAAAAGAAAACAATCAATTGAATGCAAAAGTCCAACGATTTATTGAATGAAAATATGCAAATGACAGATAATAACCCTCACAAACGAGCCATGATGCCCCGGGCAAGGCACTAGGCTTTAGAGTTTATTGTTCAAAACAAAGAAAATACGAAAAGCAAAACAAATCAGGAGTGATTACTCCTGGCTGAAGGAGATTGGTATGACGTCTTCAGTCTTCCAATTGCTGAGCCCTTCATCTGGAGTTGGGAAGATCCATTTGCTGATGTCGAAGTCGCTGTCGTCGTCTTCTATAGCATGGACTCCACTCTGGCTGATGTGAAAAGGAAGTTGGCCGGCACGTTCGCGGCGTATCATCTTCTGACCCTTGATGGTGAAGCCTAAACCGGTCTTGTCAAATTTGAAAGGGAGATCAGGGAGTTGACCCCAAATAGCACTACCACCTTCTTCAACCGCAGCTTGAGCATCATTCAGCGAGGCCATCCTAGGCGGAACTTGTGTAATTTCAGGAGTAACAGGAGAGTCAATAGGCATGACTCTGGGGATTGTTTCAAAAGCTTGACAGGGAGTCTCGAAGAATTCACCCTCCATTTCGAGGTATCGGAATGACTGTAGATGACTGACCATATACTCTTCTTCACCACATACTGTAACAACTTTCCCTTTCACCGGGTACTTCAGCTTCTGATGTAGGGTAGAAGTAACAACGCCTGCCCCATGTATCCAGGGGCTTCCAAGTAGGCAAGAATAAGCTGGACGGATGTCCATGACAAAGAAAGTGGAATCAAAAGTCTGGGAACCGACTTTAACAGGCAGAGTGAGCTCTCCAAGCACTGTTCGCTTAGAACCATCAAAAGCTCTCACAATTATGTCACTGGGTCTCAGAACCAACCCTTCGACATCGAGTCGATCAAAAGCAGTCTTCGGAAGGATATTCAGAGCAGAACCAGTATCCACCAAAACATGAGACAATGTAGTGCCCTTGCATTCAACAGAGATGTGCAAGGCTTTGTTGTGTTTCTTTCCGGCAGGAGTCAAATCAGCATCAGAGAAGCCTAGGCCGTTGTTGGCAGCCAGGCTAGCAATACAAACTTCAAACTGGTCGGTGGAAGTGTCTTGCGGCACATGAGCATTTTTCAGAAACTTCACCAAGGCGTTAGCATGAGCCTCAGAGCACAAGAGCAGAGCAAGCATGGAGATTTTGGACGGAGTCTGTCCTAACTGTTCCACAACATTGTAGTCACTTTTCTTGATAATCTTCAGAATTTCCTCCATTTCTTGTTTGGAGGTGTCTTCAGCAACTTCCTTTGGTACTTCTGGCTGAGCAGGATGAGTCACTGGTTCTTGGGGAACTGATGGAATAGCTGGAATGCGAGCTGGAGTCGCGGTGTCTTTTGGAGGAGAGATATCTGGAGAGAACACCCTTCTGGTTCTGGTCACCTTACTTGATCCGGTGATGTTGTCAATGTCAAGAATGGTAGCTTCAACTGTAAGATCTTCAATGGTCAGAGGGTCTTGCTTGACGCTATGATAGTAAACATCAGCTCCATAATTCCAAGGGATAGCCTTGTCGGAGGAATATGGAACTGGTCTTGGAGAAGTAATGATGAGGGGTGCCACTCTGGGCACAGAATCGGCAGAGGAAATCCTTATTGTGTTAACATCAGCATAATCTTCTGGGAAATCGTCACCCCATCCGGTCGCCTTAATGTCTTCAATAGGGATCATGTAGCTCTCAGGAACAGTGTACTTCACCATGTAATCATACTTTCCACTTGGCTTCCCCAAGGTATCCCACACAGATGGTGCGGCTTCATTCGCATTGTCAATCTTCAACTTGGACATATCTTCACACAGCTTCTGCACAGGTGGTTTCAGAAATAGTATTTCACGATTATCCATCATGCACTGAACACGTCTTCTCAACCAAGCACAACCATCAGGTGCGGATGGGCACCAACGACAATTCTCTGGGCATCCTGGATTGACACCGGCTTGTAACAAGTTCTTTTTAACAGTCATCAGAGGAATGGTCAAGTCATCTATGTTGAAAACATAAGTGTCCTCACCCACAACATTGGAACTTTTGTCATGGTTAGGCATAGGCGCGTTGATCACATTCGGAGTCTCAACAGGAGGGTTAAACTCAATCTGCTTAGCTTCAATCATATCTTGAATCTTGTTCTTCAAGGCCCAACAATCATCAGTACTATGTCCTGGGCTATTAGAATGGTAAGCACACTTAGCATTAGGATTGTATCTCGGAGAGGAAGTGTTGACATTCTGAGGAGGATCTCTCAAAGTAATCAACTCTGCTTTCAACATGTGTTGCAAGGCTTGCGACAATGGCATGTTGATCTTTGTAAACTGTCTTCGTGGCGCGTTCTGGCTACGCGCGTTGTCTCGCTGAGGTGGTGCTGATGTAGGATTGGAGATCACAACTGCCCCCACAGATTGAGCACGGTCGGTCTTGGCTCGGCTTTTCTGACCATACACAGCATTGACTTCTTTCTTACCACCAAAAGATCTCTTCGCAGCATTTGAAGATGACTCTATCTGAATCTTCCCGCTCTTGATGCCAACTTCAATGCGCTCGCCTGTCAGTATCAGCTCGGTGAATCCGGCTGAAGAGTTTCCAATCAGATTATTGAAGAATGGGCCTGTCAGTGTCCCCATAAACATATCAACCAACTCCCTATTGGACAAGGGTGGTTGAACTCTGCCTGCTAGATCTCTCCATTTCTGAGCATATTCTTTGAACTTCTCGTCACGACCCATGGACATGCTTTGTAGTTGCATGCGAGTGGGTGTCAATTTAGCATTGTACTCATACTGTTTGTAGAAAGCATCTGCTAAGTTACTCCAAGTACGGATACGGTCATTCTCTAGCTGATAATACCATTCCAATTGGGTTCCGGACAAACTCTCTTGAAAATAGTGCATCCACAACTTTCTGTCATCAGTGTGGTGGGGATTGATCTTCTGGACATAGGACTTCAGATGTAGTTTCGGACAAGACATGCCATCATACTTAGCAAAAGTTGGAACTTTGAACTTGGGAGGGATCACAACACTAGGGACAAGACTCAGATCATCAAAATTCAGCCAGGACATCTTCAGGTTTTCCACAGCATTCAAATGGTCTTCAAGTTGCTTGTACTTGTCATCTTCATCAGAGTATTGGCCATCATCATAGACTTTTTCAGGCTCATGCTGGCTACCTTCACCATCACCCTTGTTACTTTGCTCATCCTCCTTCTTGACACTTCCTTCAGAGAGCTCAATTCGACTAACCACTCTAGGACCACCTTTGTAGCGTCTGCCCATGTTGAGAAGACCAACAACCTTCTTCTTCCTGTTGATGAGCTTCTTCAAATCTTCTTGGCCTTGGACCAAGCTGGTAAACATCTGCTGAAACTGAGCATTCTGAGCCTGGAGATCTTTGACAGTTTGTTCAAGAGCCATTTCTGCTAAAATAAATAGCGAGAGAATGAGAAAACCAATCTTCAATGTACCTGTGATGCAATGTTATGCTATGCTATGCAATGTTTATGCGGATGCAATGCAATGTTTTCAAGGACCTTAGAGATTTAAATTTGTTAAACAAGTACGAACAAACTTTATTAGTTTTTCTTTTTATTCTTTTTTCTTTTTAAGTACAAAAGATAGTTCAAACAAATAAAAGAAAACATATAAGTCCTAAAGCTCTAAGTCTCCCATGGGCGCTTCCTCTTGGTGCCGAGGTAGGCGTTGATGCTTCGCTCTTCGTGAAGTAACTTGGTCAATTCTAGCACTTTCTTCTCACTTGCATAACACTGAGCTTCAAAGGTATCCCTCTCTTCTTTAAGCTGAATCCAGGATCTCTTCAAGTCTTCAAAATCAGTAGGCATGTCAGGATAAAGAACAGTATAGGGTACGTCACCTATAGTAACAGGTTCCATAATTACTGGTAAAACAGGCGTGAATGGCATCATGAGGTTTTGAGCTCGAGCTCTCACCCATTTGAGGTAAGGTTCCCAAGGAATGGAGTTCTGTGGTGCCCCAAAGTCTTGGGTATCAGTCTTCTTTACCATGCCCCAGGCGTGTATGAACCTTCGTCGGTAATTCTGGAGATCGTGGTTGTAGTCGAACACAATATCTTAAAGAAGCATATCATAAGGACCATCTCTTCGAGCATAACCAAACAGACGTAGAGCTAAATAAGGGTTGTAAGTAATACCTCCCCTTATACCAAGTAGCGGTACATTATGGAATTCTCCACAACGCTCAATGAAGGTGAAGTACTTTTGAGAGAAAAGACTCCAACGGATATCGGAATGAGAGAGTGACATTAACCTTTGAGACCATCTCAACCTTTGTTCGTTCTTCAAAACTGATGGAGGGAGGTGCGAAATAAACCACCTCGAAAGTAACGGTACGCAATACATGAGAGTTCCTTGTCTCTTAGTAGTACGAGTGTGGAGAGAATGTAGGATATCTCCAAGTAAAGTAGGCACAGGATTGTGAGTAAGGAATATCTTGATGGCGTTGACATCTATGAATTGATCCGAGTTAGGGAAAAGAACCAAACCATAAATTAGCAAGGCCACAATATCTTCAAATGCATGGAAACTCATAACTTTGAGGAATTCTCGGGCTTTCTTAATTAAGAACTTGGAAAGTAAACCATTAACTCCACTTCTGGTTTCCCAATTGGCTTCGATGTCTGAGCGCTTAAGGTGTAAGGCGGATGCGATGTCTTCGTACCTAGGAACTTTTTCTAGACCGGTGAATGGCATTTGGTCAAGAATAGGTATCCCAAGTAGCTTAGAGAACTCTTCCAAGGTAGGAACCAACTGATAATCTGGGAATGTAAAGCAATGGTGTTTCAGATCGAAGAACTGGAATAGGACATGCATCATATCTTCTTCAAAACCGGAGATAACCAAGTCAAGCAGATAACCATGTCTTTTGATGAACTGAGTATTGTTGGGAATTTTTGAAACCAATTCTTTGAGTTGAGAAGGTATACCCATGAAGTTGATTCGGATAGTCTTTCTAGAAGCCATAATACCCTACAAAACAGAGCAAAGATAAATCCCTAGGTCCTTGAAATAGTTAGAAATGATATGCAATGCAGATGATGTCATGATGTCATGTTTGGCACACACAAACAATTCACACAATGAGCCCAGGGTTAAGGCTTGCATGAGGTATAGGTGATTACCCCACCAAAAGTTTGAGTTGGTTCATCCTGTCCTATAATAGTAACCGGGTTCTAGGAATCTCATATCATTGATCTTTCTCGTAGGCATTTATTTCAATACGACTGCCAAGTGGTCGACCGAAAATATCCCAAAAGTCTGATCTTAATGAGCGTAGCATCGAGTATCAACCAACCTTAGTCTGCACCAAAGCCGGCCATCTCACTACCTTCTAAGGGCCAAGATGGGTCAATTAAGGTTCTAAAAGTTTAGTTAGCGCTTGATGACACCACGCAGAAGCCAAATACTATCCTCAACTTGGGAATGAAGAGTATCAGGACATCCAAAGTGTCACGCTAACGTAGCCATCATGTTGACCGCTTTGATATACGTCTAACGGTCGCGACGATTTATTGCTACTTACCTAAAAGGAAACCCGGATCCGGGTGTAGGATCCCCCACAAATATAATACCCAAGCAACCCTTAAAGATAAAGCAAGCAAGTCAAACAAAAAGCAGTAAAGAATGATCTAGAAATCCCTAAGGCATTCTCTCTTTAGGGTGTTTCCCCGGCAGAGTCGCCAGTTCTGTAACACGGTGAACTGACTTTGTAGGTTTTTGTATCGCAAATGTGCGGATAGCAAGAGTCGCCACCGACTTTTATTTTATCCAATTAAGGGAAGGTAAAAAGTACAGAAAAAGACCTTCGTTAGATTCTGAGTAAGGGAGAAGGTTATGAAAAGGGAAGGTATTAGCACCCCTTTCCATCCGTAGTTATCTACGGGCTCTTAATTGCTCTTAGATTACTTTAAAAATTGTGCTTTCTGTGTGTTTGACAAAAATGTTTTGAAAAGGCATTTCGCTTTGACTTTGTAATGATTCATGTAGGAATGTATACAAAGTGTTCGGAAATGTTTCGTTTTGAAAAGAGTTTGAACTTTGACAAAAGTGTGTTGTGTGAAAAGTATTTTGATAGAGCAAGCAACTAAAAGTCTTATTACCTACTCAGAATTGGCCGTTTTCGTATTGTTTTACGTTCCTTTAGAATAGTGCTATCCATACCATTAGTTGGTAGGTAACCCCATTCGTTGGATGTAAGCGGACATTCGAAGGGACATCGGATGGTCATAGAAGCAACTTGTAGGAAGTATCCTAGCACATTCGAAGGGACTATCATCATTTTTCGTAGGCGACAATCGAGGGTCAAGATCATGTATTCGTAGGCGACATCGTGGGTCTATGATCTTTGTATCGAAGGGACTATGATGATTTGTTTTGAAGGCAACGGTGCTAGGATACCTCTACGTTCGAGGGACATGACCATTTGTATTCGTAAGGCAACGAGAGAGAATTACCCTAAGGGGTGCATGTGTGAAAGAGTGTGTTGATTTCAGATATTATATCTTGAAATTAGAGTGAGCTATGTTGATTTTAGTCTTGCCATACACGCCTAGTTACTAGCAATTTATAGGGTGCGGAAATTAAAATGCGGAATGTAAAGATGCGGAAAGATAAATGTCCTACGCTATTACATGGCTTTGGGGAAGATACATAATTTAAACTTGCGGAAAATAAAAGCCCTAATTAACTATTACATCCCATGAACAGTTACATTATTGGAAAACAAGGGAAACGATAAGAAAAAATCGTCTGAAACGGGATAACCTGTAAAAGGATGAGAAATCGGAAAATACGAGATGAATCGAAATAAGAGAAAAATATTAGTAAAAAATGCAATTTTTTAAATGAGAAAAATATGACTTGCTGGAAATAACATAAATATGCTAAGATAATTTTTTGGGATTTTTTAGATGCAATTTAATGATTAAAAACCAATTAAAATTGATTTAAATGCTAAATTATGAATAAAAATAAATATGCATGCAAAATTATATTTTTTAATTTTATAAATTAAATAAGTATTTTATGAAAATAAATACAAAAGGAAAAATATTTTTGATGATTTTTAATGCATGAATAAAAATTATGAAAAGAAATTAAATTATATGCAAAATATTAAATAAATATGAAAATAGAAAATATTTGAAAAGGTTGAGTTTGTGAAAAAAGAATGCAAAACCGGTCCCTGTGAGGTTCGAACTCGTGACATGGGATGGAATCTTTGCACAGCGAGCGCCTTTGTCAACTGAGCCAGCTTGCTTCACTGTTTGGAAACCGGAGCGAGTAAAACAAGAACAAGTGTCACCTCCTGGCCATACAGATCTCGCGCCAAACTTCATCTCTTTCGTTTTGAATTTTTAAACACTTAGCGTCGGTCCTTCTTCGACGCTAAGGCCCCTGCAAAAATTGAAATCACATACACGTAATATAAATGCATCGTGAATACATGTATCAACTCATTTTCATCCCATGATCACTCTGGTATGCTTAGTTTGGTCCAATTTTTCCTGTTTAAAGAAACCCTAATTCAAACCCGAAAACCCTAGTCATGGTGATTTTCGTTCCAGGTCACTAAAACGCAATTGGGGCTACCCAGACAGCTTGCAAACTTGATGCTGATCATGAACAAACAATCAAAAAGTGTTAATAATGCATGAAAAACAGAAATCGATTTCAAGAAAAAGTGTCAAAACCGTGAGTTTGATTTCGGGATTCTTGATGGATTCTTGATCTGTAAGGGTCTGGAATGAATCAATGGACCTCCAGGAAGCTATTGGATGGCTTAGGATCGGTTGAATCGAAGCAAAAACAAGATTGCTAGTAGTTTGTAACCCACGATTTTTTGAGTTGCAATAAGGGTTTCTCCAGCCAAATTCTCTACCTTAATTCGTGTGGCATGAGTTGTGTATATATAGTAGAAGGATTTGGAGTTAATTTGAGGAAGAATCAATCACTAATCAATGCAAATCAAATTTGATTTTTGTACAAAATCAAATTTTCATTTTTTGATCAATTTTCAATCAAATCTTGCCATATCAATCCAAATTTCGAAATTTGCTGGCTTTATTGAGTTGCATGGATCTCAAGGAAGAGAGAAAAATCAATTTTTCATTTAATTTTGATTTTATACTTTATTTTTGAATTTAATTTGTATTTAAATGAATAAATTCCAAATTAAATAGAAAAATAAAATGAAAATTCGTGGCATTGGGCTTGGATATTCCTAATTGCATAAGGAACAAGTTTGGATGAAGAAAAAGTAAGCCCATTTGCAAATTTTTTTATTTTTAGAAGTATTTCTCTTTGTGCACTCTTTCAAAATTGCCCAACTTGTGAATGGTGTATCTTGCTCAATTTTCCACATTTTTGAGTGTTCTTGGACTTTTTGGAAAGCTCTAAGAATCCTCTAACCAAAATTTTTGGTCTCATCTCAATTGGAGTTTCCATGCTCAATATATCCCCAAAACAAAAGGTTGACTTTTTGTTGACTTTGAAAATGACCTGTAATGTTTTGAGCCATACCTCTCAAATGAAGCATTTTTTGGACATTCTTGTGAGACATGAAGTTGTAGAGAATTGAATTTCCTTCAAAACAAGAGGTGGTGGATAAATTTCTGAGAAAGTATGAAGAAGTTATGATCAGTCAAAGTTCAGTTGACTTTTCACCTACAAACCCTAATTTAGAAAGTTTGACTTTTGAGCAAATCTTGAGTTTTCTTGATGAATCATGATCAACCCTTGATCAAATGATGAATGTAACTTCAAAATGAGGATGTTGACCAAACATTATGAAGTTTGACTGTATGTTGACCACAGTTGACTTTTTGTCCAATACAACTGATTTTCAACCATTTGAGCAATTGTCTGAGGAAACTTGACTTGTGAGGCTTGAAACTTGACATGGAGAATCTTTGAAGCATATGAGGAGGCATGATGAACATTGGAGATGTTGGAAGTCCATCTGGAGCTGAGAATTGCCAAACCCTAGTTTGGGTTGATTGTCTAGGAGAGGGTTTGTCTGATCAACCTTTGAGGAATCCTTGAGTATGGATGTATGGAATGTCTTGAGAAGATGAAGGGCAAATTTTGGGGTATGACAATGGTCCTCCTAGAGAAGTTCAAATTTGTGATGTGAACGAGACTAATACTAATTTTGTGAATTTTCACGCCGAGTTCAATTTCATTGAAGGTCAAGAGGTGCACCAATATAGTAAATGCTCAATATGTAGCGCAGATCATCATGGTTGTGATGTTGTGAAAAGAGATATTCAACATCTTCTAGATAAAGGCATTATTCAAATTGTAGTAAGCAGGGTTGGTTTCAACAATCGCGTCAATATTATTGAAGGGTCATTTGATGAATCTGATGATGAATATATTTCTACTGATGAGTATTTCTCCGCTGATGAGTACGATGAAGAAGCAGATGTAAATGTCATTGTGCCACACTTTGATATTCCCACTCTTGTAGAAGTGACCTATTACAGCAAACCTCCTGTTACTCCTTTGGTTATTAGCTTACCTGGACCTGTCTCATATAGTTCCAACAAGGTTGTGCCGTACAAGTACAATGCCACCATTCTAGAAGGAGATGTCGAGGTTCCAATCCAACTGTTGCCTCAAGTAGGAAATATTGTTGATGCTAGTCGAATGACCAGAAGTGGTCGTGTGTTTTCTCCTGTGTTTCCGAAGATGGCTGATGATGGTAAGAAGATTGTGGAAACTAATGCTGGACCCAAGAAGGTTGAAGGGCAGACTAGTGGGGTAGCCCAAGAGAAATAAATGGATGATTTGTTGAAAATTATGAAGATGAGTGATTACAAGATCGTTCAGCAATTGCTGCAGACACCATCAAAGATTTCAATCCTTACTCTATTGATGAATTCTTCAGCTCACAGAGAGTCTCTAATGAAGGTTTTAGATCAGGCATTTGTTTATTATAATGTGCCTTTGGAAAATTTTAATAATATGGTTGGAAATATCACAACTTGCAATAATCTGAGTTTCAGTGATGAAGAGTTGCCCGTTGAGGGGAGGATTCATAGCATGGCTTTGCATATTTCCATGAATTATAAGAATGATGCATTATCCAATGTGCTTATTGATAATGGCTCCGAGCTGAATGTTATTCCCAAAAGTACCCTTTCAAAGCTTAAATATCAAGGTCCGCCGATGCGTCCTAGTAGTATCATTGTGAAGGCGTTTGATGGTTCTCGTAAATATGTTATTGGGGAAGTAGATTTGCTCATCCATATTGGCCCACATCTGTTTGAAATTACCTTCTAGGTGATGGATATATTTCCTGCTTATAGATGTTTAATTGGAAGGCCTTGGATTCATGAGGTCGATGTTGTGACTTTGACCCTTCATCAGAAATTAAAGTTTGTCCGTGAAAGTACTGCGACTATTGTGGAAGGAGAGCAAGCTATGCTAGTTTCTCATTTATCCTCCTTTTCCATAGTAGAAGCTGATGAAGCTGCTGTTGGAACACAGTTCCAAGATTTGTCTATTGATAGTGTCCAAAGGAGTAAAGATTCTATTGCTTCGTTGAAGGATGCCCGTAACGTGGTTCAAAAAGGTTCTAGCATTGTTTGGGGACAGGTTATTGGGACAAAGGTGAATATAAGTTGTTTTGGTTTAGGCTTTTCCATGAAGATCAGAAGAGAAATGCTGAAGTCAGGACCTGTTGCTACCAAATATCCAGATGTTTTTCGAAGTGCTGGTTATCTTGATCCTACTCTTCCAAGAGTCAATGCCATTGTTGAAGATGGACCAGAGCAGGAAATGTCCAACTTTGTGACACGTGGAACCAGAGTTTGTAATTGGACTACTATTGACATCCCCACTTTCATTCACGTGTCTAAGCAATTCACTTTTGCTTGTTTAAATTTTCAAATAATGATCCTTTCACTCTGCCCAAGGTGAAAGTGGTGTTATATGGGCAAAACCTGTTTGTTTTGAAATTTAAGATCATTAATAAAAGTTTGTTTTTCATTAAAAACTGTGTCTTTTATTTTCTTCTTTTTCTTGAAAAATGGTAATTAGAAAAAACCTTTCACAAAAAAATAATAATTGAATTGAATCTGCATAATCACTTGTCACATTTGTTAGTTTCTAAAACCAATCATAAACATATGTGCAGATTAATTCATAAAACTGTTGAAAACAATGACCCTGCACCCTCGTCCAAATTTGAACATCCTGTATATGTAGCCGAAGAAGAGGAATTTGATGAGATCCTTGAAGAGGTTTCTCAGTTGCTTGAGTGCAAGGAAAACACCATTCAGCCGTACAAAGAGCCGTTGGAAGTCACTAACTTGGGTTCTAAGGAAGATGTGAAAGAAGTCAAGATTGGAGCATTGCTACATCCTGAGGTGAAGATTCGTTTGATTGAAATGCTAAAATAATATGTGGATATCTTTTCTTGGTCATATCAAGATATGCCAGGGTTAGATACTGATATTAAGGAGGAAGTTTCAAAGCAGATTGACACAGGTTTCCTTGTGACATCAGTCTATCCTCTGTGGATTGCCAATATTGTGCCAATACCAAAGAAAGATGGAAAAGTCTGCATGTGTGTTGATTACGGAGATCTGAACAAGGCTAGTCCAAAAGATGATTTTCCTTTGCCACACATTGATATGTTAGTGGACAGTACTACAAAATGCAAAGTGTTCTCGTTCATGGATGGATTTTCCAGATACAATCAAATTAAGATGGCCCCTGAGGACATGGAAAAAACAACGTTAATCATACCCTGGGGAACATTCAGTTACAGAGTGATGCCTTCGGGTTGAAGAACGCGGGTGCAACGCACCAAAGGGCCATGACGACTCTATTCCATGATCTGATGCATAAAGAAATTGAAGTGTATGTTGATGATATAATTTCCAAGTCCCAAACTAAGGAAAATCATTTGGAATATTTATTGAAACTATTTCAGCATTTGAGGAAGTATCTCCTCCGCTTGAATCCTAATAAATGTACATTCAGTGTCCAGTCTGGAAAAATGTTGGGTTTCATTGTCAACTAGAAAGGAATTGAAGTTGATCCTGATAAAGTTAGGGAAATCAAGAGATGCCGGCACCAAGAATTGAAAATCAAGTTAGAGGTTTCCTCGTACGTTTGAATTACATTTCCAGGTTCATTTCCCATATGACTACGACGTGTGAACTAATCTTCAAGCTATTGAAGAAAGATCAAGGTTGCGTATGGACAAATGATTAGCAAAGGGAATTTGAAAGTATCAAAGAGTATTTTCTTGAGCCTCCTATCTTGCTTCCTCCTATTGAAGGAAGACCATTGGTCCTGTATCTGACCGTGTTGGAAAGCTCCAAGAGGTTCACCAACTGTGAGTCCTGGTATTCTATGTTGGAAAAGGCTTGTTGTGCTTTAGCTTAGGTTTCGAAGCGTCTACAACAATATATGTTGAATCATACTAGTTGGTTGATCTCTTGAATGGATCCGATCAAGTACATCTTTGAAAAGCCTACTTTTACGGGAAGAATTGCTCGTTTACAGGTGTTGTTATCTGAATATGATATCGAATACCGCACCCAGAAAGCTATCAAAAGCAGTGTGTTGCCAGAATACCTAGCTCATCAACCGGTTGAAGATGATCAATCTGTTGAATTTGATTTTCCTGACGAGGATGTAATGTATTTGAAAATGAAAGATTGTGATGAACCTTTACCTGAAGAAGCTCCAGTTCCAAAATCTCGATGGGGAATGGTGTTTGATGGAGTTGTGAATGCTTGTGGAAAAGGAATCGATGTTGTGATCATCACTCCTCAAGGAGCTCACATTCCTTTCACAGCAAGATTGTACAAATAACATGGCGGAATATGAAGCTTGTATCATGGGTGTTGAAGAAGCCATCGACCTCAGAATCAAAATTCTTGATGTGTACGGTGATTCAGCTTTAGTAATAAATCAGATTAAAGGAGATTGGGAGACTCGTCACCCTGGCTAAATCCCTTACAGAGATTATGCAAGGAGGCTGTTGACTTTCTTCAATAAAGTGAAGCTTCACCACATCCCTCGGGATGAAAATCAGATGGCAGATGCCTTGGAAACTTTGGCTTCAATGTACAAAGTGAACTAGCGGAATAATGTAGCTCAGATCACCATTGAGCACCTTCAGTGGCCAACTTATATATTCGCCATGGAGGTTGCAAAGGATGATAAACCCTAGTATCATGACATCAAGCACTTTTTGATGACTCGAGAGTATCCGGTTGATGCGACAAGAAAAGATAGAAAGACCTTGAGGAGATTGGCTAGTAGTTTCTTCCTCAATGAAGGTGCGTTATACAAAAGAAATAATGACACGGTCTTGCTCAGATGCGTGGATAGACACGAAGCATACATGTTAATGAATGAGATTCATGAGGGTTCTTTTGGTACCCATGCCAATGGACACTCTATGTCTAAGAAGATGCTAAGGGCATGATACAATTAGTTGACAATGGAATCCGATTGTTACAAATTGGCAAAAAAGTTCCATAAGTGTCAGATTTATGCTGATAAGATTCATTTTCCTCCTACACCTCTCAATGTTATTTCTTCCCCATGGCCTTTCTCTATGTGGGGTATTAATATACTCGGGATGGTGGAACCCAACGCTTCTAATAGACATCGTCTTATCTTGGTAGCAATTGATTACTTCACCAAATGGGTTGAAGCGGCTTCTTATGCCAATGTTACCAAGAAAGTGGTGGTCTGATTTATCAAGAACAATCTCATTTGTCGGTATGCTGTGCCTAGCAGGATCATCACTGACAACGGCTCAAATTTGAATAATAAAATGATGGCGTAACTTTGTGAAGAATTCAAGATTGTTCATCACAACTCTTGTCCTTACAGACCCAAGATGAATGGGGCAGTTGAAGCTGCAAACAAGAATATCAATAAGATCATCCAAAAAATGGTCGTCACCTACAAAGACTGACATGAAATGCTGCCATTTGCTTTACATGGATATCATACTTCGGTAGACACTTCAACAGGGGCGACCCCTTTCTCTTTGGTTTATGGGATGGAAACAATACTCCCCATTGAAGTTGAGATTCCATCTTTGCGTGTGATAATGGAAGCTGAATTATTTAATGTTGAATGGGTTTAGAATTAGTTTGACCAATTGAATTTGATTGAACATAATAGAATGACTGCTTTATGTCATGGTCAGTTATGCTAGAAAATAATGAAGAAAGCTTTTGATAAGAAGGTCACACATCATGTATTCAGAGAAGGCGACCTCGTGCTCAGAAAGATCATTTCTTTAAACTCTGATTCCAGAGGAAAGTGGACTCCCAATTATGAAGGCCCATATGTTGTCAATAAAGCCTTCTCTAGAAGTGCATTGATTCTTGAAACTATGGATGGCGAGAAGTTCCCACATCCTCTGAATGTAGATGTAGTCAAGAAATAATTCGCCTAAATAAATAAAAGAATAGCTCGGTAAGTTGAAAAATCGAATGGGCGACTTAGGCAAAAAATAGCGTCTCGGTAGACTGAAAACCCGAAAGGGCGGTCTAGGAAAAAATTAGAGACATAAACAAAATAAATCTCTCGGTAGGCTGTAAACCCGCAAGGGCAGTCTAGGAAAAAGTTAGGGACTTATATGGCAAGTAACTAAATCAGACAAGACTTGATCATAGAAGCAACAATCTGCATGGATTATCTTCATACCTTAACTAAAGAATAAAATATAGGAGTTCAAAGTTGTTAGGGAGAATAGTGTTCATTATTCTTCAATGTACCTTTTCCATGTATTTACCATTTTTCAAAACTTTGTAATCATATATGGACATGCTATTGGCAGACTACCATTCTATCAATAAAATTTGAGCCTTTATCTAATTACTTGGCAATCTTATTTTATTCAGTTTATAAAAATATTATTTTATTATTGAAAATGCATTTCAAAACAAACAGATTTTTTAGAACATACTTGCGAAAATTTTGCAATTTAAGCCTGTTTACTTCAAATGTGAAGCAAAGGGATAAGATGGCTCTGTCCTAATAACAAACAAGATTGATAATGTTAAAGTTGGTTCCATCAGGACCTCTATAACATTTTTCGTTCGAATATGAGATATAAGTGCAAAGTGGATTGTTCCCACAAAATGTCCCATTTTTCCCCAGAAGAGTTGATAAGAGTAGCGCCCTGATGAGACATGGTCACACCCCACGGGATGTTTCCATCAGAAGGAACTTGGGAATATTTACGATATGCTTGTTGCTTCTTTTGAAATTTGATGCGATAAAGAGCTACCCTTCGGGTGATGGTTTGTGAAAACTTCATTTTTGCCGAGTGTTGTCCGTGCATTAGTCAACCTTCCATGTTGATCCTCAATAAAATGTCCATATGCATCTCACGTACATTCATTCATACACTATGCATAAATAAAATTCAATTCATTGCTCATTCACATATGTTGATAATCAGAGTATGTTTCATCTTTCCAATAGAATGTCGACTTTAAGCAGAAAAAGTTCATCTTTCCGCTTTCTCCATTGAATTACCCCTCGTGGAAGAATAGAGTCTCGACCCTCTTTGTAAGCCTCTGTGTTTGTTCAAACCACCCTTCCCCAGCTTGATCATGGTTTGAACTCTGGTCTCCAACCAACATTATTACCTTGTTCTTCTTAGACTATGAGCTCTAAGTGGATAACGCAGTTATGTCAGGAAGATTTCATCTCTCCAACAAAGGTGAATCCAAGGGAATTCACTTGCATTATCCAACAATATTATTACAACCTTTTCCTAACAGCAGGTGATAGTCTCTTACCGCAAGCGGTTAGTTTTCCCCAGCAAGTATGTTAATGCCAATTTGGCCTCCTTTCGGAAACCCAACAAGCAATCTCTCGCTATAGATTTACCGTATTTCTCCAGCAAGTTAAAGACTTGTTATGAAAATATCTGATAAGTGATCTATAAGCTCATTATTGGCTGATTCTTATAGCTGTGTGCAACAAGATTTATTGTTCTGGTAGATGGCAGCCTTGTCTTTATGAAGGTAGTTTATCAAAGATTTGTTGTCCCGATGAATGGAAGCCTTGTATTTATTGAAGGTAGTTTATCGAAGATTTATTGTTCCGATGAATGGCAACCCTGTCTTTATGGAAGGTAGTTTATTGAAGTATTGTTATAATGAATGGCAGCCTTGTCTTTATGGAAGGTAGTTTATCGAAGACCTGTTATTCTGATGAATGGCAACCTTGTCTTTATGGAAGGTAGTTTATTGATGATTGTTGTCCCGGTGAATGGCAGCCTTGTCTTTATGGAAGGTAGTTTATCGAAGATTGTTATTCAGATGAATGGAAGCTTTGTCTTTATGAAAGGTAGTTTATCGAAGATTATTATTCCGAGGAATGGCAACCTTGTCTTTATGGAAGGTAGTTTATCGAAGATTTGTTGTCCCGATGAATGGCAGCCTTGTCTTTATGGAAGGTAGTTTATCAAAGATTTGTTTTTCTGATGAATGGAAGCCTTGTCTTTATGGAAGGTAGTTTTTCGAAGGCATGTTATTCTGATGAATGGAAACCTTGTCTTTGTCGAAGGTAGTTTATCAAAGATTTATTGTTCCAATGAATGGAAACATTGTCTTTATGTAAGGTAGTTTATCGAAGATTTGTTGTTCCGATGAATGGCAACCTTGTCTTTATGAAAGGTAGTTTATCAAAGATATGTTGTTTCGATGGATGGAAATCTCGTCATTATGGGAGATAGTTAATCGTTGATTTGTTGAATACTACAATGGGTGGAATTTTAGCTCAAAGATTATATGACTGCTTTGTTGCCTTTTCCAGATAAAGTATCATGGTTAAAGAAGGAGATCCAACCCGTCTTTGGTGAAGCGCCAGAGCTCTTTGGAAAGTTATTCTATTGTTGATGTTGTCTTCTTACCACCTTTTGGTGTTTATTCAGGGTTGATGATTTACTATCTTTAGAAAGTTTATGTCATTCCCTTATTTTTGCTAACTCCTTTGTGAAGAGATAGTTCGCTGTCTATCTAAGGATCATTGCCGTTATTCCCTTTCCGTTTCCTTGTCATGTATTAAGTCGATAATATTATAATAATTTGGGTTCCCATTCCCAATGTGTTGTACCCAAATTTTTGCCCCTAAGATTCACTCATGCTTCATACCATTGCATGGCACAAAGATCACAATTTGAATCTACCTCTCTCTCTCTTATCTTTGGCATTGCCCTTAGGAGATCATCAAGCACCTTGTGAATTTGTTTATTTCTTGTATGTGATGATTGATTTTTGACTAAAAATAATGTGTATACTTCACTCTCTAAATGTTGTATGAGAATGGTGCACATGTTTCTTATTCAAGGAGTTCATAGGTTCATGTGTTATTTCCATGCCTTCTCTCCTCAATTCTAAAGATTTTGGAAGTATTGTTTCTCATTTAAGACTTACCTTATCATCTACCATGGCCTCTCATATTGAGTATATGCTTCATGCTTGAAAGAGATCATTAAATTTGAAGAATTCTCCATTCTATGGCCATCTTCCTTGAAATTACGGTTTTGGACCTCTATGGATCATATCTTCGTGTTTGTAAGAAGTTTGTGGATGCTTTAAAAGTTATTTTATTCTTAAGAGGACTCCTAAATATACATTGATTCAAGGAATTTAATTGAAGAGAAGATTGTTTTTGAGGTCTATGATTGCACACTCTCTAGATTGATACTTCATCTATCTTGTATAACTTTAAAGGATCATAACCTGGTCATCCCTTGTCTCCTTGAGCCCATTATTTTTTCACAATGAACTTAATGATGTCTAATTCAACTTTTTTCAATTGTTAGGAAAAGAAAATTCTAGCAAATTTGCATTTGAAGTCAAAAGATCACAAGTCCTTGATGAATTTCTCAATTGTTGGTCAATCATCTTCAAAAGAACATATCTTGATCATCACCTATCACCTTGAGGTCATTATTTTTTCACAACAATCTTGAATATGTGAAATTTATATTCATATAGGTTTTGAATATTGAAAGTGTTTGGAAGTTGCTTTAAGAAATCAAAAGATTATAGGTCACTTCACAAATTTTCATCAAATTCACAAGATCATAACTTTCTCAATTTTTGGAATTTTTGAGTGATTATTTTTACCAAATATTCCTTGAGAGGCCTAATTCATATCATCTTTGAAAAATCAAGATAAAATTTTGCGTGGAAGAGCAAGTTTGAAGACGAAACATTATATGTCATTTTTAGAAAGTGGCATGTTTTACCAAGGCCTGGCCAGGAAAAATCAGTGATTTTTCAAGAATACTAAAGGCGCAATCTCTCAATTCAAGAATCCATTTTATCTGATTCTTTTTGAATTGTGTTATACTCTTTGAATACTTCATTTGGCTCAAGGAAAATCAGAAAACACACAAGAGAATTGGATTTAGCCTTAGCTCAAAGTTTGTGCAAAATTCTGGTTCAAGCTCATCATCAGTTTGTGCATTTGCGCGTGTAACTTATTTTTAAGCCAAGTTAAGCCTTGCTTTTGTGACTAATTGTGATTAGGAACTTCCCAGGTTTAATTATCACATCAAAACGCAAGGAATGATTGAGTTTTGATGAACATAAGGTCTCACTTTCTTCATGAACACAGGTGTGCATGATTTCCACTCAAATATCATCATTCACCCCTCATTTTGATTCCATTCGCATATCCTATAAATAAGGGACACATTCCACTCATTTACTCAAGCTTTGATATCCAAAAAACCCCTGCCAAACTCTCTCTCGAATCCAATTTTCTGCAACTTCATTTTCACTCTCAAAGCCATTCCAGTTTGAAATTAACCATTCATTCTTCTTCCCTGAACCTCACTGAAGCTAATGGAACAAGAATCGTGCCTTGGAGCTTCCTGAATCGTGCTATCCAAGTCCAATTTCAGAGCTCTGAAAGTGAACTTCGTTCAGGTAGGATTCTCCATCAAACCTTGTAAAATAAAGCATCATTGTACTCTACTCATCTCCCTGATCCTTGTGATCTTCACCATTTGCATTTTCATTGAGAATTTCTCAGAACAAGTGCTCACTATTTTTCCTGTTTTTTCCAAATTGTTCATGGCACAAGTGAAATAAATTTTTCGCGATGGTACCATTAGAATCGTCTTGAAGAGACGAATCCAATATTATCGGTCTGAAGAATTTATTTCACAGTTGGTGGAACTCCAATTTTGGAGAGGCTGGAGGTTGAAGACGATGACATGGACGTCTTCAACCAATGAGAGTGTGCCGTGTAATTTTTTTGAAATAAATCCGATGTGTTAGCTTCACCGTGCACGCGTGTCTGGAGCCCTTGGATCTGATTACTTTTATTAGTCAACATCGATCCAACGACTGACATTATTTCTTATTTTATTGTTTAATTTTGTAATCTGGTGTGAAAACCAAGGAGGTCCATATCAAGCATAGCGCGCCATGTCCATTGGATGTGATTACTAATGCGTTTTGACTATGATCAGATGGTCCACATTTTTTTGGCTTTTATTTTATTTTTAAATGTTTTAAACTTTAAAAAATCATAGAAAATTCATTTATGACCCAAAAATTATGAAAAAGTTCACAAAAATATTTTGAAATATTATCTTTCTGAATTTTATTTTTTCTTAATTTTATTTTTAGATTTAAGATTTTTTATGATTTTTCTCTTTTTGTTTGAGGTTTTTAATTGTTTTAGAATATTTTGACCTTTTAAAATTCTAAAAAAATCATGAAAGGATCCAATGGTCATTTGAGAAATATTGGTGACCTCATTTTATTTGTATTTTTGATTTTACTATTTTTTTTGTCATTTTTGATTTATTTCACCCTTTATTTTATTGTTAAAAAATATTTTCTGACCTTAAAAAATTCTCAAAAATTTTGTCAACACTTGTTGACCTCTGTTTGATTTTATTTTAATTTTTATTTTGCTGACTTTTGAATTTATCTTGGAGTCACAAATTTCCTCAACATCAATGGAATTTGGGTGTTGATAGGTCTTTTGACCAAATCCACCAAGAGAGTTGATTGATTTTGACGAAGTTAGACTGAATAAATTCATCTGATGCAAAATAAACTTGGAAATTACTTCTTCTTCTACATCTTATTTTTCTTTTGACCCGACTCGAAAAAAGTGATCAATTGGTGACAAGAACTTTAATACTCTAACATAAGCCCCAAAAGATGACTTGAGTTTTGATCTTGGTTCAACACTTGTGGTGCTTGTCATGTGGTCGCGTTGATTTCTAATCAAGCTTATGGCAAGTTTCCACTAACTTTGTCCAATTTTAAAATTCTCAAACATCATTGATCAAGTGATGTGATAATTCCAAAACCAGTGATATACTTGACAAAAATAATTGAAACTTGTCGTGTGGTCGCATTGATTCTATCAAGCTTTTAGAAAGTCTTCATGCGTAAGATTCAACATGGCCACCTTGCTGACGATTAACAATTAACAATTCGATGATATACTTAACAAGTTTCAAGATGGTCATCTTGCTAACCTTTATTAATTGCTTTTCATTTTCCGCTCTTTATTTTTATGCACTTTTATTTTTAGCATTTTACATTTCATGTAATTTTTTCTTTGCTCATTTGAGCATCTATTTTTATGCTATTTTTTCTTTGCTCACTTGAGCATTTATTTTCTACGTCATTTTTCCTTTGCTCACATGGGCATTTTAATTTCTTGTTATTTTGAATTTGCTCACTTGAGCTTTATTTTCCTTTTTCCAAAATACTTAATAATTCAACCTAAACATAAAAAACTCTTACTTGGATTTGGTTAACATCCTTGTGCTTGGAGCTTGATCTTTGAACTTAGGATTAAGACCCTTACCTCAGCTTGGAGACCTCTCCTCCCTTGGTGTTATTCTGTCTTGTGTGGTTATTATCTTTGTATGCAGGTTATTTCGTTATACTCGATTAAGAGTGGATTTCCTCCAAATAAAGTCCTTACTTTGCCCATTTTTTTCTCAAGACCAGAGTTCACCTAAAAGCATTGATTTATCTGAAGCTTGTGTTTTTTGGCCAATCATTTGTTGCTTATGTGGTAATCCAAAGGATCGGATATGGTATTGGCTCTTGATGTCAATTACTAGTCTTCTCACCCAGTTAGATCTTTCTTTTCCCTTACCTTTTACTTTATTCACTTAGGTTAGCCTCTTCATCTCCTCCCCATTCTTTAATTTTCAAAATCTTACCTCTTTTTCAAAGGATTCTTGTTTTCAAAACTCGAACCGCTTTCATAAAAAACTTAGACTTAGGTCCATGAATTTTTTCAAATTTGTTTTCTTAATAAACTTCCAATCCATTTAATAATACTTTGACTTTTCTTTTCATAAGACTAAAAAATACCTAACCTCATCCAAACTTTTTTTGAGCTCTTTGTGGCTTTTCTAAACTAACATTTTCTTAAAATCAACCAACACACAATTTTGGTTCTTTTTTTAGCCAAACTACTTGGTTTTGACTTCAACATTGCACATTTTTGGTATGTAGGCCTGGAACTCATTGGAAGTTCTATCAAACCCAAAAAATTATAAAAAATACTTCTTTTCTCCCCCACCATCCATTTTGTACATATACTTTTTTTAGCACACATATACAAATTTTCAAAAAGGTTCCTACAGAGTATCGTAGATGCTTTGGGTGTCTAACACCTTCCCTTTGTATAAAAACCCCCCGGTCCCAGATCTCTGATATTTTGGTTATGATTTTATACGCTCTTTTTCCTAGTCCTTTGGATAAAATAAAAGCGCGGTGGCGGCTCTTTTGTTATTTTTTTGAGTTAAGTCAATTCAATGGCTTATATTCGCAGTTTTTGCCGCTACACAGTGGAGTCATGTTTTTCTCTCTCCCATAAGATTGAACTTCTTTCCCCAGTAGTTCGTCTTCTTGGATGAGTTTTTTTTCATACTTTATACCATTGCATTACACAAATATCAAATGGTCTCTCTCTCTCTCTCTCTCTCTCATCTTTGGGTTTGCCTTTAGGAGATCACCAAGCACCTTTGAATGTGTGTATGTTAATTCATACTTGGATAATCATGATGTGTATATCATTTATCTTCTAGATGTTGTGATGTAGGTAAATGGTGCACAAGTTTCTTACTCAAGGAGTCAATAGGTTCATGTGTTTATTTCCATGCCTTCTCTCCTCAACTCACAAAGTTTTTTGAAAGCATTGTCTCTCATTGAAGACTTCTACTATCATCAACCATGGTCTCTTAATTTGAGTATATGCTTCATGTTTGAAAGAGATCAACAAATTTGAAGATATCTCCATGCTATGGCCATCTATCTTGAAATCAGGGTTTTGGACTTCTGAGGATCATATCTTTGTGTTTGTGTGAAGTTTGTGGATGATTTCAAAGTCATTTTATTCATAAGAGGAATTCTAATATGAATATGCTTGGATCCAAGGAGTTTTATTAATGAGAAGATTTTTTTAGAAGTCTATGATTGCCCACTCTCTAAGTTGATACTTCATTTATCTTATATGACTTGAAAGGATCATAACTTGGCCATACCTTGTCTCCTTGATCTCATTCTTCTTTCACAATGAACCCAAGGATGTCTAATACAATGTAGTTCAAATGGTAGGTGTTGCACCCTAAAATTTTCCCTCCTATCTCGATTTCATCTGGCTTAGGCTTCACGTTTGTCATGGCACTCACATGCATACATATCATCGGTTATATGACTATGGGATCAAGGTGTCCTCTAGTGAGTATGCTTCAAGTAATAAGAAATGATCACTCAGTACCCGGATAACCTGAAATACTCATTTTATTTGTCTATCCAATGTACATCCCAAGAGTTATGATTTTTTATATTCAATTTAAATTAAGGGCTCCTTGAAGATTACACAAAAGGTTGGTTTTTGTCCAAAATTTGAAGTTGATTTGAGATCAATGTGCGGTTAAGCGTGCGTCTCGCAAAAGAGTGAATCATGATTGGAAGTTTCATGGCCTCTTAATCTAAAGAATTTCAAGTGTTTCAAGTTTATTCACATATGCATCATATTAAGCTAATATTGCTATTCCTATTTTTATTTATTCAAATTTCATAAGCCAAGATTACAAGTAAGTTTGTATTCGCTCAAGATTCGAAGCTTTAAATTTATTTGCAAGGTTCGTTTTTTTGTTTAAGTTAAGGGATAAACAATTTCAAGGGTGAAAAATTCATTACTTTAAAGTTTCTTAAATTCCATCATTTATAGCATTCATTTTAAGATTCTTGTTTTAAATCAAAGTTACTTAAGAGTTTTTACTAGGACAAAATTCATTTCTTGCTTTAAGGTTTATCCAAAAGATTTATCCTACTTCAAGAAATTATTCAAAATTTCATTCATGTTTCATGCAAGTTACGACGCAAGCTTTATAGTCTAAATCCTAAAGTTTCCAAGAACATGAATTGGCAATTGGAAAATAAACTCATATATAATGACTTTGTACATTTACAAAAGAATTCAAAACTTTCAAATGCAACAACCATGTCATTTCCATTTGTTTGAAGTTGTTTTTATACATAAGTTACAAAGAAATGTTTAAATAACTATGAATTAATTTTCAAGTTATATTACAAGCGATTCTTATATTTAACTACAACATCAAAAAATTACAAGTTTGGAATGATATGTTACAAAGTTTCTAATGGATGCTATTTTTGTTCTAAATTAAAGAATCCTTCCTTTTCAATTTCCTCTTAGCTTTTGTTTTGAATCCTTTTTAAATTTTCCCTCCAACATACTTGAGCTTCCTCTTAAGCCATGGTTTCCTCCAAGACTTCATTTATCCATGCCATTGGATCATCGAATTCAAGCCATAAAATGAAAGAAACATAATTAGATATCAAATATTAAACAAGATGGTAAGAACATGCATTTCAAGCAAATAGTGACAAGTTCATCATTAGGGAATTCTAGCAAGAATCAAGAATTAGGGTGGTGTTCAGATCATGTGCAAGCGACAACAAGCCTCATACAGTTCATTACGAAATCTTAGTCATAACCTCCTTTGCAAATCACAAACCCTTTTACTGGTTTGGTTCACAAAAAAGGGGGGTAACTCAGGAAAAAACATCATTGCTACAGCTGCAGTAAAAGAGGAAAAGACAGTAAATTCACATATCAGCCCAAGACAGCAGATACAAGTACAGATTTTGGCCAGAACATTACCACAAACGGCAAGTCATAGTTATAAAGCCTAACAAGCAGAATGACAAAAATCCAGCACATCAAATTTCATAACTATAACATGTCAGAAAATCAAAATGCCAAAGCCCAATACCAGAAAATGATTTGAGGCCCAGAAAACAAAAATTCGTGAGGCCTTATTCCGGGAAATATCAGAACAACAGAAAAGGCCAGCAACCAAAAAACCCTAATTCCGAGCGTCACTATAAAGACATTGAAGGGCACAAATTTCGAAAAGGGGCAGCAACTGTTCACAGAAACCCTAAACGGCCGCAACCTCTAGACCTTAACCCTACATCATCATTTTTGATAACGCATTTTTATATAGTATATTAGATTTAATTTTCATAAATAAAGTTAGTATTTTTATTTAATTATTTCATTTTATTTCTATATTACGTTGGTATTTTTATTGTTTCAGGTATTTTATTTTAATTAGACAAATTGAGCAAAGTGAAGATATTTGAGAGAATTATTTAATTAAATGTGCAAGAAATGAAGAAAAGGGGTGTGCAAAGCAAAAAGATGGATTAAAGGATTAGCAGCCAGGCCCAACAAGCGAAGCAAGCAATCCCTAGCCCAGAACAAGGGTGAGACGCACGTCTCAACCCCCTACTATACTTGAGGCGCCCGCCTCGGGTTCCTTCCTTAGTGGGAGGCGCCCGCCTCCTTGCCACGTGGCCCTAAAGGAAAGTGCTGAGACGCCCGTCTCAAAAGTGGTCAGTTGGAATGAGAAAAATTCGGGTTGCACGTCTCTTTTGAGTGAGATATTTTCGTTGAAGTGGGACGAAAATATTGGGAAAAGAGGTTACTTCCTACTACTATAAAAAGGCATCTACGAATTATAGAAGGCCCGCTCGGTTTTCCAGCTTTCTTTTTACAGTTTCAAAGTTTACTTTCCAGCATTATTATTTCCTTTGTAATTCAAATTCCAGCATCAATTTTCCAGTATTGTTCTTAGATTTCTAGCTAGTTTCCTTTCAAGCAATTTGTTTTTAATTCCTGTTGAAGAACCAAGATATTGTACGAGTTATTTCAAGCATCAAGAATTAATTCCAGCAGTTATTTATTTCAGGTTTCTTATTTACATTGTCTTAATTTATTTAATTAATTATTTGCATGAGATTTATTTATATTGCCATGAAATTATTTATGAATGTTAAAATCTTTAATTTATTCATGTCTGTTTGTATGAATATGTCTGGCTAAATTATTTAAATATCAGTATGTAACAAGTTAATCTGAAAGGATCCGGAACAAACAGGCTTAATTATATTTTATAAAATAAACACTTTTTCTGATTTAGTTATCTAATTTAATTTGTTAAAAAGGGCTTAGAAACCAACAGAGCGAAAGTTTGAGGTTAATAAACTGGACTAAGATTAGAAACCAACAAAGCGAAAGTTTGAGGTTTAAAATCAGATAGTAGATACTAGGTATTGTTTTTAAAGAATGCGACAGCGTTTTAAAACCAATTAAACTTTATTTATTTTCAAAAAGTAATTTTAAAATCAATGGGATAGCGAGAGCATACATTAGAGTTTAAAATTATAATCCGATTCAACAGAGCGAAAGTTTGAGATATGATTTTTAAATAAATACTTTTTGCTGAAAAAGGGATTATTATCATTTTGAGAAAATAAGCCAGCGGCAAGCCGGATTCTTTAGGATTAACGAAGTACATACCGATATTCGCCTATTATTATTTCAATTAGAATTAAGTTTAATTACCCAAAAATTCCCAAAATTTATTTATTCGATAACTATAGCCTTACACAATAAATTAGGTTATGTTAGTTCGATTTATAGTCCCTTAGGTTTGATATCTTTTAAAACTACGCGATAGGGATGTATACTTGCAGTCTCCCGATTAATATAGACGATAAAGTCGCAATCAAGTTTTTGGCGCCGTTGCCGAGGACTATTTAAGTTGATATCGTAATTTTATTACGAAGTATAGACTATAGCAACTATTTCTTTTCCCTCTGTGTATGCCAAATACTCGCTCTCAAGGCGCGCCTTTGCATATACCTATATACGATATCGAGCGTTATCTCATATTAAGAAGACGAATTCAAGAGTATTGTGAACTCAACAATCTTCCTTCGACCAAACTTCCAGACATTGAAGAACTGAAGAAGATGGCTGATCCACCTCCCCCTGCTCCTCGTCCTCTTAAGGACTATGTTGTTCCTTCTCAAGCGGAGCCTCACAATAGTATTGCCGCTGCTGCTATCGCTCGAAACGATTTCGAGCTGAAACCTTCGCTTCTTTCCGCCGTTCAGCAGAACCAGTTTTCTGGAGCTCCTACTGACGACCCAAATCTTAATCTGTCAGTGTTTGTGCAGTACGCAGACACTGTGAAAGCGAATGGTGTAAACCCCGAGGCAATACGATTGCGCCTATTTCCTTTTTCTCTCAGAGACAGAGCTCGTGCATGGCTCCAATCTCTTCCTTCCAACTCAATCACCACATGGGATGAGTTGAAGAAAGTCTTCTTGGCTAGATATTTTCCTCCAAGCAAAACTGCTATGCTCATAGCCAATATCAATGGTTTCAGACAAAAAGACAATGAATCACTCTTCGAAGCTTGGGAACGCTATAAAGACATGCTTAGACTTTGTCCGCATCATGGTTTAGAAGAATGGCTGATCATTCACACGTTCTATAATGGTCTCTTGTATAATACGAGATTGACTATAGACGCTGCAGCTGGTGGTGCACTGATGAATAAACCGTATACTGAAGCAAGACAACTTATCGAAAGCATGGCTCAGAACCATTATCAATGGGGTACGAAGAGAGTGAGCGTAGAAAAATCTCAAACAAAAGGTGCCATGGTTGAAGTGAATAGTCTGGATCAAGTCAATGCTAAAGTGGAAGCTCTCACTCAAAAGCTTGAGAATCTTACCTCCGCTCCCGCAGCTACTGTAGCTGCAATTGCTCAAACTTGCGACTTATGTGGTCTTCAATCACATCTTGCTCCAGAATGCCCACTTTTAACAGGAATTCCAGTTGAACAAGCAAATTACGTACATGGTAATCCTTATAGCAACACATATAACCCTGGTTGGAAGAATCATCCTAACCTTTCCTACAAAAACAACAACGCGTTATACGCACCTGAACAAGCTCCTGCTACACCACATGGTTATCCTAAAGCTATTCCAAATCATCCTAATAATGGTCCTAATACATCAAATGCTCCTAGAAAGTCTAATTTGGAAATCATGATAGAGCATTTCATAGCTAACCAATCCCAAACTAATAAAGATGTTCAAAATCAGAATTTACACACTAATGAGCAGATTAAACAATTATCCAACAAGCTTGATGCTTTAGCTACACATAATAAAATGTTAGAAACACAAATCTCTCAAGTAGCTCAACAACAAGCGGCTTCTGCTGCTCCTGCTGGCTCATTTCCTGGACAGCCTCAACCTAATCCCAAAGGACATGCAAATGCTGTAATCTTAAGAAGCGGAACAGAGTATGATGGACCTGTAGATCCCAGAAACAATAGCCCAGCTATGCAACAAAATTCTGTTAAACAATCTGAAACTAAGGATAAACCAGAAAAGGAAAATCAGAAAGATAATAATGAAGATACCACACAAAAGGACGAACCTTATGTACCCCCACCTCCTTATAAACCTCATATTCCTTATCCTCAAAGGTTAGCTAAAACTAAGAATGTGGGTCAATTTAAGAAATTCATGGATCTTCTGAAGCAACTTAATGTTACAATTCCTTTTACCGAAGCTATAACTCAAATGCCCTCCTATGCTAAATTCCTTAAAGAAATTCTATCCAATAAGAAAAAGCTAGAGGATAATGAAACTGCTATGCTTATCGAATGTAGTGCAATTATTCAAGACACAATGCCTCCTAAACTTAAAGATCCTCGAAGTTTCTCTATTCCATGTGTTATTGGTAAATTTGTCATAGACAAAGCTTTATGTGATCTAGGAGCCAGATGTCGGTGATGTCATATCAATATGCAAGAAACTTGACATGGGAGAACTAAGACCAACCAAAATGTCCGTTCAATTAGCAGATAGGTCAATTAAATATCCTGCAGGAGTTCTTGAAAATGTTCCTGTACGCATAGGCCAATTCTATATACCAACTGATTTCATTATGATGGACATAAGGGAGGACGAAGTTACCCCAATCATTCTTGGAAGACCTTTCTTAGCAACTGCTGGTGCAATTATAGACGTAAAAAGAGGAAAACTTACTTTTGAAGTAGGCGAAGAGAAAATCGAATTTATCCTCTCTCAATTCCTGAAAGCACCTGCAATTGAAGATACTTGTTACTTTATGGATATCATCGATGAATGTAGAAAAGAAGCTGAACTTGAAAATAAAGACAATCTCGATGAAAGTCTAAATAGTAATTTAAGTGAATGCTTAGCTATAGCGCCAGATCCTACACAATGTTTAAGGAAACCATCCCTAGAACTTAAAACACTTCCTAAAAATCTAAGGTATGAATTCCTAGATTCCGAACTCGAGCGACCAGTGATAGTCAACACAGAACTTGGAGAAACCGAAACTGAAAAACTTTTACAAATTCTGAGAAAATATCCAACAGCCTTAGGGTATAATATCACTGATCTTAAAGGAATAAGTCCCTCTATCTGTATGCATCGCATTATGCTAGAAGAAGATTGTAAAACTTCAAGAGAACACCAGAGGAGACTAAACCCGATTATGAGCGAGGTTGTGAAAAAGGAAGTTATGAAATTGTTAGAAGCAGGAATCATATATCCTATATCTGATAGCAAATGGGTTAGCCCTGTGTGCATGTTGTACCTAAGAAAGGAGGTGTCACAGTAGTCGAAAATGAGAAAGGAGAAATAATAACTAAACGAGTCGAATCTGGATGGAGAATGTGCATTGATTATCGAAAACTTAACAAAGCCACCAGAAAGGATCATTTCCCTTTACCATTTATAGATCAGATGTTGGAACGTTTGGCTAGACATTCTCATTTCTGTTTCTTGGACGGTTATTCAGGTTTCTTTCAGATACCTATTCATCCTGATGACCAAGAGAAAACAACTTTCACATGCCCCTTTGGAACCTTTGCTTATAGAAGAATGCCATATGGTTTATGCAATGCTCCTGTGACTTTTCAAAGATGCATGATGGAAATATTTGCTGATTTTCTGGACAATATTATGGAAGTCTTCATGGACGATTTTTCCGTTTGTGGACAAAGTTTCAAAGAATGTTTAGAAAATCTAGAAAGTGTATTAGAACGTTGTGTGAAGGTTAATCTAGTGCTTAATTGGGAGAAATGCCATTTTATGGTACAAGAAGGAATTGTATTAGGACACATTATATCCAAAAGAGGAATTGAAGTCGATTCTGCTAAAATCGAAGTTATTGAGAACCTTCAACCTCCAAAAACTGTTAGAGAAATTCGAAGTTTTTTAGGACACGCCGGTTTTTATCGACGATTCATTAAGGATTTCTCTAAGATAACTAAACCCCTAACTGAGCTATTAATGAAAGACGCTGAATTCATCTTCGACGAAAAATGTTTAGTAGCGTTTCAAACACTAAAGAAAGCATTAATTTCTGCGCCTATCATGCAAACTCCAGATTGGAATGAACCTTTTGAAATAATGTGTGACGCGAGTGACTACGCCGTAGGAGCTGTTTTAGGACAAAGAAAGGATAAAAGACTCCACGTCATATATTATGCAAGCAGAACCTTAGACGAAGCGCAGATGAATTATGCTACAACCGAGAAAGAATTCTTAGCAGTGATCTTCGCATTAGATAAGTTCCGTTCCTATTTAGTAGGATCCAAAATAATCATCTACATTGATCATGCTGCTATTAGATATCTCCTAACCAAAAAGGACGCTAAACCTAGACTCCTGAGATGGATATTGCTGCTGCAAGAGTTTGATTTAGAAATCAAAGATAAGAAAGGAACTAAAAATGTGGTAGCAGATCATCTTTCTAGACTAGAAAATCTTAAACATGAACAAGTGCCGATTGATGATGAATTCCAATACTATAAACTGATTGCTCACTTGGAAAACACAGAACCTGATGAACTCATGGAAACCACCTTAGCCATCCCCTCTGTGCCTTGGTATGCTGATTTCGTAAATTACCTCGCTGCAGGCATTCTACCACCTGAACTTACTTACCAACAGAAGAAGAAATTCTTCCATGATCTTAAACAATATTATTGGGATGAACCTTTACTTTTCAAGAGAGGTCCCGATGGAATTTTCCGCCGATGTGTGCCAGAAGAAGAAATTGAAAACATTATAACACACTGTCATTCTGCACCTTACGGAGGACATGCTAGTACATCCAAAACATGTGCAAAGATCTTACAATCCGGCCTCTATTGGCCTAATTTATGGAAAGACGTACATGCCACCATCTTAAAATGCGACAGGTGTCAACGCACCGGTAATATATCTAGACGTGACGAAATGCCACAAAAAGGCATTTTAGAAGTCGAAATCTTTGATGTGTGGGGGATAGACTTTATGGGACCCTTTCCATCTTCTTCCAGAAACAAGTATATACTCGTGGCTATGGATTATGTCTCAAAATGGATCGAAGCTATAGCTTCTCCAACAAACGACACCCGAGTGGTACTTAAGCTTTTCAAGAACATAATCTTTCCTAGGTTCGGTGTACCCCGACTCGTTATAAGCGACGGTGGTTCTCATTTCATTTCAAAAATCTTTGAAAAACTATTAGGGAAATATGGAGTTCGACACCGCGTAGCTACACCTTACCATCCTCAAACTAGCGGACAAGTTGAAGTTTCAAATCGCGAGATAAAACAAATCCTTGAAAAAACTGTCGCTACGTCCAGAAAGGATTGGTCCTTTAAACTTCATGAAGCTTTATGGGCATATAGAACTGCCTATAAAACTCCCATCGGTACCACTCCTTTCAAGCTTATTTATGGTAAGTCGTGTCATCTCCCGATTGAATTAGAACACAAGGCTTATTGGGCCATTAAGAATCTGAACTTAAGTTATACTGCCGCTGGAGAGAAGCGTATCCTGGATATAAATGAATTGGAAGAACTTAGACAGGATGCGTACGAAAACTCTAGGATTTACAAAGAGCGCACGAAGAAATGGCATGATAAGCATATATCCAGGAAGAATTTTAACATAGGTGATTTCGTATTACTATTTAACTCACGATTAAAATTATTTCCTGGAAAATTGCGATCTAGGTGGTCAGGACCTTTTGAAATTACTCGAGTTTATCCAAGTGGTGCAATAGAAATTAAGGGACCTTCGATTGAACCGTTTGTAGTAAACGGGTAGCGTTTAAAACATTACCATCTTACTGAAATAGAGGAAAATTCTCACACGATAAATCTAGACGAGCCACATGCTCGATTAGAAGACTAATTTTTAGTTTTATTTGTCGAGCTTACGACATAAAACAAAGCGCTTTGTGGGAGACAACCCACCGTTTTTGGTATTTCTTTTATTTCTTCTTATTTCTATTTTAAAAAATATAAAAAAAATATTTCTTTTCTTTACCTATTTTCTTTTCATTATTTTTCTATTCTTTGTCTTATTTCTTTCTATTCTATGTTTTTCTTCTTATCGGAATTTGGCCAATGCTGATCTTCTTTATTTTCTTTCTCTTCAGGATTCTTCTAGCTACTTATTTCTCTTTCCACTATGTCTCGAGTTGATAACATGTCTGTCTCATTCAGAGGAAGAAATCAGAGCACCAAATATGGAGTTTTATCCAGGCGTGAGATGTTTCCTACTATCTACCCTCATCATGGTACTATGACTGCTCTTGGCATTCGTGATAGTGTGCTTTTTCTGCTGAATCAAATTGGATGGGATAATTCACGCCTTATGACCTGCTATGCTACTTATCGAAACCTCACTTTGGAGTTCCTCAGCTCTCTGACTTACATTCCTACTCATGGGTTAGCTTTACACCGTGGACTTATTATTTTCAGACTTTTTGGCATCAATTTCAAGTTTAATCATAAGGAATTGGGTGAGCTTCTAGGATTTCCTAATGGCATAGGAGTTTATCATGAAACTCAGGAGGAGTATCTTGGCTTTAGAGAGCTTGATTATTTTTGGGGATCTATTTCTGGAATCCTTAACCCTGAGCCTGAGGACTTTGTATCAGAGAACATCCATAACCCGGCCTTCAGGTATTTCCACAAGATTCTGGCCCACACCATTTTTGGAAAGCCCCAGAATGTCACTACTGTTTCTAAAGATGAGCTTTTTATCATGTTTTGTGCTTCACAAAACCGCCCGGTTAATGCGGTCACTTATATGCTGCATACCTTTGTGGATCTTGTTGATACTGATCATGCACCCATTCGGATGGGAGGTCTCGTTACTATGATTGCAAATATTGTTGGACTAAGACAACCTTTTAGGAATCTGAATGCTTTTACTGGTGTTACTTGCATGACCATCGAGTTTTGTTTCAACACTGGTATGATTGGTGATCTTGGCCCGACTTAGTTTACCCTGTTGATTAATGGCTAAGTTATGCATCTGTTTACCTTGCCTAATCCTGCTACGAGTGTGCATAACAAATCCAATTGGCATTATGGTCTTGATCAGCACCCTGCTCAACCCAACACTCCTGAGACTCCGTAAGATTATGAGGTTTTAGAGGATTCCGAGGAAGATCCCATTGCTCCTCCCGGTTATTATGACATGGACCCTCCTCAGCATGCTTCCACCGCTCACTCTGTTGCACCCGATACCGTTATGCATCAGGCTCCTCCTGTTGATTATGCTACTGCCATCCACGCTCTCCAGGTGGAACATCAAGCTTTGAGGGACGATTTGACTAGTCTGCGAGCTGACTTCTTTGGTTTTATGGACACTGTTTCAGCGCAATTTCAAGAAGTTTTCGCTTATTTTCATTCTTCCTCTGCTCCTAAAGCAGGACCATCTAGTGGCTAGAGTTTTTAAGTAGTTAATTTATCTTATTTAGTTTAGTTTAGTTTAATTTCGTTAGGATTTGCAATGTTTTCGTTTTGTTATTTTTATTCTGTTTACTTTCCGAATATTTGATTCTTAAATTGTAAGCACTTTCATCTCCAATATAATGCAATTCCCTATTTTTATAATGTTGCAGTTCTGTTTATTAATATATTATATATCATTACTGTTTCATCTCATTCTTTGAATTGCATTATTATTATTACTGCTATAATTGCTTGTTTTGCTCCCTGTGTAATCCGTGCACTGCAATTATATTCGCATTCCACCATCTTTCATTCTGATTCTCCTTCGTTATCATCGCATTGAGGACATTGCTCCTTTTAAGTATAGGGGAGTCGGATCATTTCCTTGTTCATTTCTATTTCCTTTGCTCTCTTTGTAGTATTTTCCTTTTATTTCTTTTCTTGTATTGCAAATTTCAATTCAATAAAATAAATGTTTATGTAAATTTTAATATTTTATGCAAAATTTAGTGCTTATTCGAATTCCTCCTAATTCTTGATCCATAACGAAAAAAAAATTATTTTAAACGCATTTATAAACATATTCAACTAGTAGTAAGGTTGCCTATTATAAATAAGAATTCGAGCAACTTAGCAAAATTGTTATCGTCCTAACACTTTAAAACCCCCAATGTGTTAGATCGATTTAAGTACTTATTATACCAAAGCCTTTAAAACTTAGTTTTAGATAGCCTCGAGTAGTTTATTAACACAGTCGGCACCGCCGTAAACACAAACTACGTGGAGAACCGATGAATATAAGTGATTGATCAAATATTTTTTAAGAAATTGCTTTTATCTGAAGATGAAATTACTAAGTTAGATGGTCCTTACCAGATCATTTAATCCAACAGTTGCGGAAGCTATAAATTTTATGCAAAATAATCCACTATAAATTGGTTCAGTGGTCCCTGGTGCTGAACTTGGTAGGGCGAATTACGGTTCGATCCCCCGCAATTTTAAATTGGAAAAAGGAGTACCAAATATTTAATTACCGAACTCTAGTGGCTTACTAAGATCAAATTCACTAACCGTTACTCCACTATGTGCGTGTACGGTAAAGGGCTTAATGTGATTGCACTAGAATGAAAACGGGTGAAATAAAACGTAGTATTAGGTTGAGCTATAATGGCATGACTTAAATTGGTGTGCATAAATGGGGTTGTCTAGTGTTTCTAGGGTAACTTTGGTGTTTAAGTTCGACTTAAATTCTCCGACGAAAAATCGACTTGCAACCTAGTACAAAGTGATGTATGTTCTTATATTTGCGTTTAACTGTGCTTCAGAGATTTTCATTTTACTTTTTTTTTTGCTTGAGGACAAGCAATGGTTCAAGTATAGGGGAGTTTGATAACGCATTTTTATATAGTATATTTGATTTAATTTTCATAAATAAAGTTAGTATTTTTATTTAATTATTTCATTTTATTTCTATATTACGTTGGTATTTTTATTGTTTCAGGTATTTTATTTTAATTAGACAAATTGAGCAAAGTGAAGATATTTGAGAGAATTATTTAATTAAATGTGCAAGAAATGAAGAAAAGGGGTGTGCAAAGCAAAAAGATGGATTAAAGGATTAGCAGCCAGGCCCAACAAGCGAAGCAAGCAATCCCTAGCCCAGAACAAGGGTGAGACGCACGTCTCAACCCCCTACTATACTTGAGGCGCCTGACTCGGGTTCCTTCCTTAGTGGGAGGCGCCCGCCTCCTTGCCACGTGGCCCTAAAGGAAAGTGCTGAGACGCCCGTCTCAAAAGTGGTCAGTTGGAATGAGAAAAATTCGGGACGCACGTCTCTTTTGAGTGAGATATTTTCGTTTAAGTGGGACGAAAATATTGGGAAAAGAGGTTACTTCCTACTACTATAAAAGGCATCTACGAATTATAGAAGGCCCGCTCGGTTTTCCAGCTTTCTTTTTACAGTTTCAAAGTTTACTTTCCAGCATTATTATTTCCTTTGTAATTCAAATTCCAGCATCAATTTTCCAGTATTGTTCTTAGATTTCTAGCTAGTTTCCTTTCAAGCATTTTGTTTTTAATTCCCGTTGAAGAACCAAGATATTGTACGAGTTATTTCAAGCATCAAGAATTAATTCCAGCAGTTATTTATTTCAGGTTTCTTATTTACATTGTCTTAATTTATTTAATTAATTATTTGCATGAGATTTATTTATATTGCCATGAAATTATTTATGAATGTTAAAATCTTTAATTTATTCATGTCTGTTTGTATGAATATGTCTGGCTAATTATTTAAATATCAGTATGTAACAAGTTAATCTGAAAGGATCCGAAACAAATAGGCTTAATTATATTTTATAAAATAAACACTTTTTCTGATTTAGTTATCTAATTTAATTTGTTAAAAAGGGCTTAGAAACCAACAGAGCGAAAGTTTGAGGTTAATAAACTGGACTAAGATTAGAAACCAACAGAGTGAAAGTTTGAGGTTTAAAATCAGATAGTAGATACTAGGTATTGTTTTTAAAGACTGCGACAGCGTTTTAAAACCAATTAAACTTTATTTATTTTCAAAAAGTAATTTTAAAATCAATGGGATAGCGAGAGCATACATTAGAGTTTAAAATTATAATCCGATTCAATAGAGCGAAAGTTTGAGATATGATTTTTAAATAAATACTTTTTGCTGAAAAAGGGATTATTATCATTTTGAGAAAATAAGCCAGCGGCAAGCCGGATTCTTTAGGATTAAAGAAGTACATACCGATATTCGCCTATTATTATTTCAATTAGAATTAAGTTTAATTACCCAAAAGTTCCCCAAATTTATTTATTCGATAGCTATAGCTTTACACAGTAAATTAGGTTACGTTAGTTCGATTTATAGTCCCTTAGGTTCGATATCTTTTAAAACTACGCGATAGGGCTGTATACTTGCAGTCTCCCGATTAATATAGACAATAAAGTCGGGATCAATTTTCCTACACAGAATCCCTTCAGAAATCAAAGAGAGAAAGAGTTTCGGAAAGGTAATACCGGATTTTTAAAGGAAGAGGAGGAGGTTGCAAACCCCATGGCCACCGTCCTTCTCTTTCTCTTCTGTTTCTTTCATTTCTATGCATAACCGCCGCCGCCGGACACCCGAATAGAGATTAGGGTTTTCTTTCCCCTTTCAGATTTAGGGTTCACCTGTAAGAATAAAAAAAAACCAACCATGAATTAGTATGAAATAGAAGCAAACGAGCATAAAAAACGTAAGAAACAGTGTTTCTGGGATGCGCCGCCGCCGTCACCGCCACAAGGGCGATCTCCGGCGCGGCCATCTTTCTTTTCTCTGGAGAAACTCATGAGAGAACAGGGACGAGAGCGATCGTGAGAGAACAGAGACAAGAGAGCAATCGCGAGAGGACGAGAGTAATTGTGAGAGGATGAGAGATGAGAGGACGAGAGCGATCGTGAGAGATGAGAGGATGAGAGTATTCTGGAAAACAGAAGTATTTTTTTTTGTTATGTTAATTTTTCTTTAAAATATAGGTTAGTATAGTTTAAATAATAATTAGCTTATGTTTTGTTTGGTTAGTCCAGGCGGTGACACTTGTCACTGTCTATATGGTTTATTCTTGGTCTGGTGCAGGTACATCTATGGTAACAACTTTGCTCCTCCCTTCATAACCGTTAGATCTCCTCAAATCCAGATCCAGTGTCCTAGAATGATGGCTCACGCTATGCTTCCATGTAATCTCCCATACATGATCCAGCAAATGTTATTGGGCTTGGGCTCTGCTTGCTTTTCACACCCCCAGATCTGACTACAATCACAGGCCCATTTCTAAATTCACTCTTTAAATTATTTATTTATGCAAGTAATTTTTATTTGATGTATTAAATAATAATTAGCATATGATAGTTTTTATTTGATAAATTAACGATTAAATTATTAGTTGATTTTTTATCAAATAAAAAAATCCATCCTAATAATTATTTAAATTTCAATTGTATTGTGTGATAAGTTTATCCGCCGTTTATCCGCTTGTATGCTTTATTCCACGATTGTACACTCCACCCACCATTAATATAAAACGACTCCGATCTCTCATTTTGGTTCCCATACCAAATTCTCGAAGGGTCTCATAGTTGGGGATGGGCATGGCCATCCTCACGAGGTTAATCAAAGCCCTTGTTACTTTGATTAATCATAACCCGAATAAATATTGGTCCACATACCAATTATCCATGCACCAGGGTCTCATGGTTGGGGATAGGAGAACCTATCCTCACGAGGTTAATCAAGTCCACATACTTGGTTAATTATAACCCGAATCATTACTTCTCCCCGTTCAATACCGAAATTCTTAAAACACTTTCCAATTAAAATAATTAATTGAAATTGTTTTCTAAATCAATTTTCATAAAAGAACATTTGGATGGGATTTGTTTCAATTGTTAGGTGATAGCCTAACGATTTAAACAAGTCGAAGATTTTAGATTGTTAGATGGTAGCCTAATAAACTAAAAATTTCTATCCATGTTTTAAAACAAAATATAGTATTGTGGCATTTGGTTAAATTGTTGGATGATAGCTCGACAATTTAATTAAATTTAAAATATTTGGGTCGTTAGATGATTGCCTAATGACTTAAATACTTTTATTCCATACACTTAATAAATGTGAACTTTTCTTCACCTCACCCTTTTCATAATAAAGAATTTGGATGAGAGATGATTGGTCGAGCTCACTCACCAATTTCGAGTATTCGAATCGTTAGATGATAGCCTAATGTTTCGGTACTTGTCATCCACAACTTAAAATCAATTCAACCCATTCAAATTATTTTCCGCTCATATGCGATCATCAAAAATATTTATTCTAAAATCAGCACAACCAATTCAAATATTTTCCAGAGGAACTACAGAGTTTTGACTTTCCCATTGCACGAGGGAATACGTACGCACACGGTTTCAAAATCGTGCCAAACTCAAAATAATAATAAACAAATCCCATTTCTATCTTTCTTATTTCTCGATCATAATATAGAAATTAGTGAATATACACACAAACACTTAGAACTAAACGGGTCCCATCGAGTACGATGGACGTAAGGGGTGCTAATACCTTCCCCTTGCGTAACCGACTCCCATATCCGTATCTTTTGGTCACGTAGGCCGCCTTATCTGATGTCGTGGGTTTTATCTATATTTTCCCGTTCTTTTTTAGAACAAATAAAATTAGGTGGTGACTTCATTCTTTTTGAAAATTAAATGATTTTTGAAAAACGAGTTGCTTCAGTTGGCGACTTCACTGAGGAAATATTAAAAATCTTTTTGACTAAGCGAGTCAACCCTAGTTTAGTTCTTCGCATGTTTGTGTGTTTTTTTATCGCTTTCTTCTTTATGCTTATTTATTGTTTATTTCTTATTATTCTCTTTACGCTTTATATATATTATTCTGTTGATATTTTATTGTGTTGGGAATTTATGGGTGTTGATACATAGATAAGCCCACTACCCAGGCTTCTAGGTAACCTTTTTAGGAATAGAGCGGTTGCGTAGCCTAGGTCCCTCTGACTCCAATGTCTTGTGGACCGAAGCAAAGACTCCAGTTTAGAGTTCGTTGTTTTAAGGAGGTTGTTGACCCGCATGATAGTGCAGGACATCAATCTTTGGACAAACGACCTATAACTCTAAGTTTGTTCATGTTATCCAAGCCTAAACCGACCTCTCAAATATTGGATTTCGAGCATCCTATCAAGAGTCGTTTCTTGGAGTATACTTTTGCAAATATTATCACTACGTAGGTTGTACTTGTGTTGATAATATTTGTAAAAGGGGATCTGACACCCCAAGAAACATTTAAGAAAAAAATATAGGACTATCCTTACTCGGGGAATTGTTGGGTAGACGTCGAAAACCATGACCGACCAATCCTATGAACCAGCTTTATTTAATTTGCAACATACATTACATACATTTGCACAAAACAACTTAGCATATAACTTTTATTTTCAGGGAACCTTGTAGGCTTTGTCGGTGCAGTAAGCAGAAAGGAAGAATGAATCCAACTGTGGAGAACGTTCCACATCTCAAATTCAAAGAGCTGAAGATAGGGAAGCTGATAACTCAAAGCGAGAGAATTCCACCTGTCAATAGAGATTATTTGGGAAAAGGTTCGGGAATATTTTGGATCTTTTGACTGCTAACGTAGACATGGAAGCTTTGATTGCTTTGGCAAAATACTATGATCCGCCTCTTCGATGCTTCACATTCCAAGACTTTCAGCTTGTTCCTACAATTGAGGAGTTCGAGATGATTCTTAATTGGACTTTGGAGAATGGCATTCCCTTCATCAACATAGGATAAGATTCAGATAAGGCCAATATAGCTGCTGCCTTGTCTCTCCCTGTTAGGGAGGTGGCACCTTGGGTTACAGACAAAGGTATTCTCAGACAGAACCTGGAAGATAAGCTATCAAGTTTGAGAGTTCAAGAGGATTGGCCGACTTTCAGTTCCATTCTGGATTTGCTCATCTTCGGGGTAGTCATGTTTCTAACTAATGAAATTGGTTATGTGAGCCCGTCTGCTATTGGTATATTCATGTCAGAGAATCCTATTCCTGCATTGTTGGCTGATGTTCTTTACCATCTCCATGAGAGACATCTGAAAAGGCGAGGGGTGGTTCTGTGTTGTTCTCTGCTGTTGTATTTATGGTTAAAATCTCATATCCCGCAGAGTGGACCATGGGAGAAGATTTTCATAAATTTAACATGGTCTCAAAAATTGGCTTCGCTTACGGTTGATGGTGTATTATGGAATTCTCCAGGTTGGGGATTTGTTGATGTTATCACTCACTGTGGTGGATATTCTAAAGTCCCTTTGATTGGTTCTATGGGCTATTTGCAACAAGGCAGTTGGGGTATCCAACGAAAAATGAACCAAGAATTGAGCACTTAGAAAGCTTCATTATACATGAGTTTGGCAAAAAGGATCGCAATGAAGTAAGAAATATCCGAAGAGCTTGGACTCAAATTCATATGGAGAGCAGAGAGTTGATCAAGAGAGTTAGAATTGATGGAAGATCTTATCACCAGTGGGTGATAGAAAGAGTACAGGAAATCAAGCTACCTTATTTTGTGGAAGTTCCTTTCGATCATCCAGAACCTGTAATCACTCATGTTCTGATAGAAGAAAATAGAGGCTTCAAGAGATCATTAGGAAGATGGAAGAGGAAAGATTGGAACTACAGAGCTCGAATTCTTGCATTTCTCTCAAAACGGAAAATCTGGAAGCTAACCTCAAGGAGGTAAAGGAAGAGTTGGCAGGAAGGAGAAAGCAAAATGAGAAAGATGAAGAGCGCATAATAAGATATTTTGAAGACTTGAAAAGTGCTGCTAATGGGACGAGGGTTCTTCGTCGACAGTTGAGAGCTGCTCAGCAACAAAGAGGGAAAGTTTATCAAGATGAAGAAAGGGCTGTTGAAGAAAAAGAAGCATTGAAAGCACATCTTGAAGCCAAAATTTTGGAGTTAGAAGCTTCTCTAGCACGGACCAATGATATGCTAGACAATGAGATAGCTGCAAAGGAAGAAGTCTACATTGGCCGAGAGTTGGAGTCAGCTGAACTAGCTTTGGAAATTCAAGAGCTGAATATTACAAGAGAAGAAAGGGATAGTAACAGAGATGCCTATGATATGAAGGCCTTAGAGAGAAATGTCAGGGTTGGATAGATGAGATTCATAGTTTGAACCGTGTGTTGGATGAAAAAGATGAAATTGTATCCTTTCTAGAAGAGCAGAACGAACATTTCTATGGAAAATATCGTGGTATGGTGGACATGTGTAACCGCTTGATTGTTGATGTGCCCTGGAGACTTAGGTCGGCCATAGAATACCTTGAAGGCAATCAGATACCTCCTGCTGTGAGCGAATTCCTCTTTCTTTATCAAGATGTGGTCAACCGGTTCAAGGCAGAAACCAGAGATTTGAAGCCTCATCGTGGACAACATCTTTTGTAGACTAGCCGTTTGTCTTAGTTGAATATTTGAATTTATAATGATTAATGTAACGATTTAAATTTAAGTACGAATATTGTTTCTCTGTTTGAACTTGGTCAGCAATGTAGTTACACCTGACTAATGGGAAGGTCGTCTACCTTGCACCAAAAGCTGAAATTCCTGATTAATGGGAAGGTCGTTGTCATACCCCAAAATTTTCCCTCCATCTTCTCAAGGTATTTCATACCTCCATACTCAAGGATTCCTCAAGGGTTGATCAGACAAACTCTCTCCTAGACAATCAACCCAAACCAGGGTTTGGTGACTCTCAGATCAAAATGGATTTCCAACATCCCCAATGTTCATCATGCCTCCTCATATGCTTCAAATGTTCTCCATGTCAAGTTTCAAGCTTCACAAGTCAAGTTTCCTCAAACAATTGCTCAGATGGTTGAAAATCAGTTGTATTGGACAAAAAGTCAACTGTGGTCAACATATAGTCAAACTTCATGATTTTTGGTCAACATCCTCATTTTGAAGTTACATTCATCATTTGATCAAGGTTTGATCATGATTCATCAAGAAAACTCAAGATTTGCTCAAAAGTCAAACTTTCTAAATTAGGGTTTCTTAGTGAAAAGTCAACTTTAAGCGATCATAACTTCTTCATACTTTCTCGAAATTTTTCCACCACCTCTTGTTTTGAAGAAAATTCAATTCTCTACATGTCTCCCAAGAATGTTCAAAAATGCTTCATTTGAGAGGTATGGATCAAAACATTACGTCCTTTTCAAAAGTCAACAAAAGTCAACATTTTGTTTTGAAGATATATTGAGCATGGAAACTCAATTGAGATGAAACCAAAGAGGTTGTTTAGAGGACACTTAGAGCTTTCTAAAAGTCTAAGAACACTCAAAAATGTGGAAAATTGAGCAAGATACACCATTCACAAGTTGGGCAATTTTGAAGAGATGCTAAAAATCAAAAATTTGCAAATGGGCTTACTTTTCTTTATCCAAACTTGTTCCTCATGCAATTAGGAATTTATTCATTTAAATACAAATTAAATTCAAAAATAAAGTATAAAATCAAAATTAAATGCAAATTTTATTTTCTCTCTTCATTGAGATCAAGTAACTCAATAAAGCCGAAAATTTGAAATTTGGTTGGATATGGCAAGATTGGATTGAAAATTGATCAAAAGATGAAAATTTGATTTGGTACAAAATCAAATATGTTTTGCATTGATTAGTGATTGATTCTTTCTCAAATCAACTATGAATCCATCTACTATATATATACATCACATACCAATTAGGGTAGAAAAAGCGGGGAGAAACCCTATTGAAGCTCAAGAAATCCGTGCAACACAAGCAACTAGCAGCCTTGGATTTAGGTCGTTTCAATTGATTCCAAGCATCAAAACACATTCCTTGATACCTCCTGAGTCGATCCAGACCCTCACATCATCCAAAAGCATCGAATTAAGAAATCACGAATCGGTTTGTTCATATTTTTTCAAAATCGTGTTTCATTATTCATGCATTATTAACGAGTTTTGGTGTTTGTTTGTGTTTAGAACAAGGTTTGCAAACTTTCGGGTCATCCATTGAGTTTTCATGGCGGGGCGTGATATGCCATAACTAGGGTTCTGAACACGATTTAGGGTTTCAAAGCGGAAAAATTGGACCTCGATTTATTTAATGGTGAATGATTTTTAATCGAACCATGGGATTCAATTTCAAATTGAAAGATGAAGGTTGCGGGCGGCGGGAAATTCAAAGCGAAAGAGATGAAGTTTGGCGCGAGATGAAGGCATGGGGGGTACTTGCTTCGATGAATGGTTTTTTTCAAGTTTAGGTTTTATATTTTCACAAGTTTTTTTTTTATTTTTTTAATTTTTAATTTTGCAATTTTAATTTTTTTTTTTATCATGCATTAAAAAATCATCAAAAATATTTTTCTTTTTGCATTTATCTTCAGAAAATGTTTATTTAATTTATAAAATTAAAAAATATTATTTTGCATGCATATTTAATTTTATTTCTAATTTATCATTTAAATCACATTTAATTAGTTTTTAATTATTAAATCTTCTCCAAAAAAACCCAAAAAATTATTTTAGCATATTTATATTATTTCCAGCATGAAATATTTTCCTCATTTAAAAAATTGCATTTTTACTAACATTTTCCTCTTATTCGATTTCATCGTATTTTATTTTCTCATCTTTTATTCCGTTTTGATTTCTTTTCTTTTTTTTTTTTTTTTAATTAGGGCTTTTATTTTCCAAAGTTTAAATTATGTATCGCCCCAAAGCCATGTAATAGCGTTTTATCCGCACTTTACATTCCATTTTAATTTTATAAATGTTAGTAATTAGGCGTGTATGGCAAGATAAAATTGGACATAGCCCACTAATTTTCAAGATAATATATCTGAATTCAACAAAATTTTCACACACGCACCTTTAGGGTAATTCTCTCGTTGCCTTTACGATTTCAAATGGTCAAGTCGCTTGAGCGTAGAGGTATTCTAGCACCGTGCCTTCAAAACATCATCATAGTCCCTTGATACAAGATCATAGACCCACGATGTCGCCTCCGAATACATGATCTTGACCCTCGATTGTTGCCTACGAAAATGATGATAGTCCTTCAAATGTGCTAGGATACTTCCTACAAGTTGTTTTCTATGACCATCGATGTCCCTTGAATGTCCTCTACATCCAGCGAATAGAGTTACCTACCAACTAATGGTACGGATAGCACTATTCTAAAGGAACGTAAAACAACACGAAAACGACCATTCTGAGTAGGTAATAAGACTTTTAGTTGCTTGCTCTATCAAAATATTTTCCACACCTCACACTTTTGTCAAAGTTCAAACTCTTTTCAAAGCGAAACATTTAACACTTTGTATACATTCCTACATGAATCATTAAAAAGTCAAAGCGAAATGCCTTTTTCAAAACTTTTTTTTTCAAACACACAGAAAGCACAATTTTAAAGTGATCTAAGAGAAACTAAGAGCTAATACCTTCCCTTTTCATAACCTTCTCCCTTACTCAGAATCTAACGAAGGTCTTTTTCTGTACTTTTTACCTTCCCTTAATTGGATAAAAGAAAAGTCGGTGGCGACTCTTGCTATCCGCACATTTGCGATACAAAAACCTACAAAGTCAGTTCACCGTGTTATAGAACTGGCGACTCTGCTGGGGAGACACCCTAAAAAGAGAGAATGCCTTAAGGATTTCTAGATCACCTTTATTGCTTTTTGTTTGACTTGCTTGCTTTATATTTAAGGGTTCCTTGGGTATTATATTTGTGGGGGATCCTACACCCGAATCCGGGTTTCCTTTTAGGTAAGTAGCAATAAATCGTCGCGACCGTTAGACGTATATCGAAACGGTCAACATGATGGCTATGTTAGTGTGACACTTTGGATGTCCTGATACTCTTCATTCCACAGTTGAGGATAGTATTTGGCTTCTACGTGGTGTCATCAGCACTAACTAAACTTTTAGAACCTTAATTGACCCATCTTGGCCATTAGAAGATAGTGAGATGGCCGGCATTGGTGCAGACTAAGGTTGGTTGATACTCGATGCTACACTCATTAAGATCAGACTTTTGGGATATTTTCGGTCGACCACTTGGTAGTCGTATTGAAATAAACGCCTACGAGAAAGATCAATGATGTGAGATTCCTAGAACCCCGGTTACTATTATAGGACAGGATGAACCAACTCAAACTTTTGGTGGGGTAATCACCTATACCTCATGCAAGCCTTAAACCTAGGCTCATTGTGTGAATTGTTTGTGTGTGCCAAACATGACATCATGACATCATTTGCATTGCATCTCATTTCTAACTATTTCAAGGACCTAGGGATTTATCTTTGCTTTGTTTTGTAGGGAATTATGGCTTCTAGAAAGACTATCCGAATCAACTTCATGGGTATACCTTCTCAGCTCAAAGAATTGATTTCAGAGATTCTCGACCATGCTCAGTTTGTCAAAAGACATGGTTATCTACTTGATTTGGTTATCTCCGGTTTGGAAGAAGATATGATGCATATGTCCTTTTCCAATTCTTTGATCCGAAACACCATTGCTTTACATTCCCAGATTATCAGTTGGTTCCTACTTTGGAAGAATTCTCTAAGCTACTTGGGATACCTATTCTTGACCAAATGCCATTCACCGGTTTGGAAAAGGTTCCTAAGTACGAAGACATTACATCGACCTTACATCTTAAGCGCTCAAACATTGAAGCCAATTGGGAAACCAGAAGTGGAGTTAAGGGTTTACTTTCCAAGTTCTTAATTAAGAAAGCCCGAGAATTCCTCAAAGTTATGAGTTTCCACGCATTTGAAGATATTGTGGCCTTGCTAATCTATGGTTTGGTTCTATTCCCTAACTCGGATCAATTCATAGATGTCAATACCATCAAGTTGTTTCTTACTCGTAATCCAGTGCCCACTTTACTTGGAGATATTCTACATTCTCTCCATACTCGTACTACTAAGAGACAAGGAACTCTCATGTGTTGCATACCGTTACTTTCCAGGTGGTTTATTTCGCACCTTTCTCCATCAGTTTTGAAGAATGAACAAAGGTTGAAGTGGTCTCAAAGGTTAATGTCACTCTCTCATTAAGATATCCGTTGGAATCTTTTCTCGCAAAAGGACTTCACATTCATTGAGCGTTGTGGAGAATTCCCTAATGTACCGCTACTTGGTATAAGGGGAGGTATTACTTACAACCCTTCTTTAGCTCTACGTCAGTTTGGTTTTGCTCGAAGAGATGGTCCGCATGATATGCTTCTCCAAGATATCGTGTTCGACTACAACCACGATCTCGAGTACCGCGAAGGTTCATACACGCTTGGGGCATGGTAAAGAGGACTGATACCAAGACTTTGGGGCACCAAAACTCCATACCTTGGGAACCTTACCTCAAATGGGTGAGAGCTCGAGCTCAAAACCTCATGATGCCATTCACGCCTATTTTACCAGTAATTATGGAACCTGTTGCTATAGGTGCGAATCCTATCTTTCTCCATCGACATGCCAACGATTTTGAAGACTTGAAGAGATCTTGGATTCAGCTTAAAGAAGAAAGGGATACCTTTGAAGCTCAGTGTTACGCAAGCGAGAAGAAGGTACTAGAGTTGACAAAGCTACTTCACGAGGAGCGGAACATCAACGCCTACCTCGGCATCAAGAGGAAGCGCCCATGGGAGACTTAGAGCTTGAGATTTTATATGTTTTCTTTTATTGTTTTGAACTATCTTTTGTACTTAAAAGAAAAGAATAATAAAAGAGTACTAATAAATGTTTGTTCATTGCTTGTTTAACAAATTTAAATCTCTAAGGTCCTTGAAAACATTGCATTGCATTCGCATAAACATTGCATATCATAGCATAACATTGCATCACAGGTACATCGAAGATTGGTTTTCTCATTTGCTCGCTATTTATTTTAGCGGATGGCTCTTGAGCGATCTCATCAAAGATCTCGAGCTCAAAATGCTCGGTTTTAGATGTTTACCAGCTTGGTCCAAGGCCAAGAAGATCGAAGAAGCTCATCAACGGAAGAAGAAGGTTGTTGGTCTTCTCAACATGGGCGAGCTACAAAGGTGGTCCTAAAGTGGTTAGTCGAATTGAGCTCTCGAAGGAAGTGTCAAGAAGGAGGATGAGCAAAGTGACAAGGGTGATGGCGAAGGTAGTCGGCATGAGCTGAAAGACTATGATAATGGCCAATACTCGATGAAGATGACAAGTACAAACAACTTGAAGACCGTCGAATCTTGTGGAAAACACGAAGATGTCCGGCTGAATTCGATGATCGAGTCTTGTCCACAGTGTTGTGATTCCTCCCAAGTTCAAAGTTCAACTTTTGCTAAGTCGATGGCATGTCTTGTCCTAAGTGCATTTGAAATCCTATGTCCGAAGATCAATCCCACTGATGACAAAAGTTGTGGATGCACTATTTTCAAGAGAGTTTGTCCAACCCAATTGGAATGGTATTATCGGTTAGAGAATGGTATCCGTACTTGGGTGACTTAGCGATGATTTCTATAGACATGAGTACAATCTTGAATTGACACCCACTCGCATGCAACTACAAAGCATGTCTATGGGTCGTGATGAGAAGTTCAAGGAGTATGCTCGAAGTGGAGAGATCTAGCGGAGTTCAACCACCCTTGTCCAATAGGGAGTTGGTTGATATGTTTATGGGAACACCGACAGGCCGTTCTTCAATCATCGATTGGAAATTCTTCACCGGATTCACCGTGATATTGACGAACACATTGAAGTGGTATCGAGTGGGAAGATTTAGGTAGAGACATCTTCAAATCTTTGAAGAGATCTTTTGGTGGTAAGAAGGAAGCTAATCTTGTATGGTCGAAAAGCCGAGCCAAGACCGACCGCTCAATCTGTGGGGGCAGTTGTGATCTCCAATCCTACATCAGCACAACCTCAGCGAGACAACACGCGTAACTAGAACGCGCCACGAAGATAGTATACAAAGATCAACATGCCATTGTCGCAAGCCTTGCAACACATGTTAAAAGCAGAGCTGATTACCTTGAGGGATCCTCCTCAAAACATCAACACTTCCTCTCCGAGATACAATCTTAATGCTAAGTGTGCTTACCACTCCAACAGCCCAGGGCACGACACTGACAACTGTTGGGCTCTGAAGAACAAGATTCAAGATATGATTGAAGCTAAGAAGATTGAGTTTGACCCTCCTGTTGAGACTCCGAATGTGATCAACGCACCAATGCCTAACCATGACGAGAGTTCCAATGCTGTTGGTGAGGATACTTATGTGTTCAACATAGATGACTTGACCATTCCTCTGATGACTGTTAAGAGGAATTCGCTACAAGCTGGTGTCAATCCAGGATGCCCAGAGAATTGTCGTTGGTGTCCATCTGCACTTGATGGTTGTGCTTGGTTGAGAAGACGTGTTCAGTGCATGATGGATAACCGTGAGATACTATTTCTGAAACCACCTGTGCAGAAGCTGTGTGAAGAAATGTCCAAGTTAAAGATTGACAATGCGAATGAAGCCGCACCATCCGTGTGGGATACCTTGGGGCAGCCAAGTGGAAAGTACGATTACATGGTGAAGTACACTGTTCCTGAAAGCTACAAGATTCCTATTGAAGATGTTAAGGCGACCGGATGGGGTGACCATTTCCCAGAAGACTATGCTGATGTTAACACTATAAGAATTTCCTCTGTTGATCCTGTGCCTAGAGTGGCACCTCTTATCATTACTTCTCCAAGACCAGTTCCGTATTCCTCTGATAAAGCTATTCCTTGGAATTATGGAGCTGATGTTTACTATCATGGCGTCAAGCAAGACCCTCTCACCATTGAAGATCTTAAAGTTGAAGCTACCATTCCTGACATTGACAATATCACTGGATCAAGTAAGGTGACCCGAACCGGAAGAGTGTTCTCTCCAGATATCTCTCCTCCAAAAGACACTGCGACTCCAGCTCGCATTCCAGCTATTCAATCCATTCCCCAAGCTAGAGGGAAAGAACTGTTGCACCCCAAATTTTACCCTGCTATTTTTCTACTTGCATTGTATTTATATTAAAAAGAACAGTCATTCACTCATTGCATTTGCATCCTTTCTCACTTTACTTTTTATTTTTAATATTTGATTAATTCTAATTATTTGGTGAGGTTTTACTAAATAATTTCTATTAGTTAAATAATGAAATAATAATTAAAAGGAATTTTGTTTTATTTTCTAAATAACAGTGTTTTGTTTTTACTAGTAATTATGTTTGTATTTATAGATTATTTCATGCTTGATTTTTTGCATTTTTTATTAGAACTTTGAATTAATTAAAATCTTTCCTCATTGAAAATATTTTTTATTTTTCTATTTCATTAACAATTAATTTAGATTTTTATTTTTTTTTTATTTTTTTATTTTTTTATTTTAATATTTTTCTTTCACATTAACATTAATTTCTTTTTTTTAGAAAAGTCATATTTTAATATCAAAGTTTGTTTTATCATGTTTACATTTTTTAAATAGATTAATTAATTTTTATATTTGTATCTTTTAATTCTATTTTTATTGTGATATTTAATTTCAATCATTTTAGTGATTAGAAGTTATTAATTGGTTTCTATTAAATATAATAAATTAGGATTTAAATAAAAAAATCACTTTTTGTTAGAACAACATTTTTGTTGTTACCTTATTTTAAAAATATTAGTTTTTATTATTAATGGATTTTTAATTGGCATTCTGTTAGTAATAAAATTAGTTTTTAATTAAATTTAAACTTTTGTAATTATATTATGCATCATCATATCTGTGTACATCTTAATTTTTAGATTTCAATTAATTATATTTTTGTTTTTTTACTTTTAATAAAACAAAAATATACAAAAAAAAAATTGGTGTTCTTTGTTGTTTGTTCTTTTCCACTACCACGCAAATTGTAATTCCACCACTCTTGTACCACGCAAAACAACCCCAAACATCATTACAACAAATTCCACTATCAATTTCAAATTTTAACATCGATACATGTACAACTTCACAACAATAACACTAACCCACTATCCCGCCCACTACTCAAATTCTAACAAATATCACTAGCATTATGATTGTCTCTTTGTTCTTATCCTTAATCCATACTCAAATACCATCCTATCCCTCACTCTTCACTTCTTTTTATGAAAAAACCAAAATTACAGAGAAAAAGAAAGGAAGGAAAATAGATGTAGAAAAACCTCTGTTGAAACCACACACTACCGTCGTGTTCAGGAAATCCTCCACGCCTTTCATAGTCCAGCACCCTTCACTATAACCTTAACCTCTTCATCTTCCAACACTCCTTCAACCTCAAAATCACCATTTTGTACCAACGTTATCCTTTTAACCTTCCATTCCTTCACTGCATCAACCTTTATCAACACCATATCAGACAACATAGAAACCGAAAACCCACAGCAAACAAATCGTAGACTCAAACGCAGAAAGAGACAAAGGTGAAACGAGTTCAGAATACATACCCGGTTTTCTTTCATTTTTTTCTTTGAATGTTTGCTTTGATTTTGTATTTTTGTATGCCATCAATAATCAATTTGGGGCTTAGGGTTTTGGAAAGAGTGTTGTTTTGTTGTTTGTTGAATAAACATGTTTGAATCGATGAGGAAGATGATGGAAAGGTGAGAAGTCGAAGCGATAGAACAGATAAAGCATGTCAGAGGACCGATAAACAAAAAGAAGGAAGCGAGTTGTAGAGAGAGCGGTGTATCGTGTTTTTTTTTTTTTAGTTTTTGTCATTAATAAAAATTAAAATAAAAAACAATTATTCCTAAATATTAGGAAGCAAGTTGGCGGCTAAACGTAGTAGCTCTAGGGTTTTTTTTTGTTAAGTTTGAAATTTGAATTGGGCTAAGGATCTGACCCAGTAAGCATAGCCCAGCGAATTTGCTCATCATATTATCCTTTTTTTATTATTTTTTTATTATTTCTTCCAAATCTAGTATATCTTTTAATTACTTTTATTATTCAATTTAGTGTTCTATTTTAACTTAGTTTCTACTTTCATTTTTATCTTTTATCAAAAAAATTATTTTAAAAAAAAGTGTAAAAAATATATTTAGAATTAGATTTATTTTAAATTTTTTTAAAATAAAAAATAGAGAGTAAAGAGATTTTATTTTTATTTTAGTTGTTAGATTTCTTTTTAGAAATAGTTTGCTTTTGTTGATTTGTACAAGTAATATATTTTAGATCTTCAAAATAATTTTCAAAAATACAAAAAAATAAATATATAGTTTAGAACTAATTTTCTTTAATAGTCAAAATATTTTCTATTTTTAAGTATTTTATAAGTTTTATTTGATTTAGATTCAATTAAGTAAATTTAGGATTTTATTTAGTTTAGATTTAATTTAGTAACCTTTAGAATATTTATTCGATTTAGATTTGATTTACTAATATTAGAATCTTTATATATTTTATATTTAATTTTATGATTTTATAATTTTTATTTAATTTAGGTTTAGTTTTAGGCACTTTAGAATTTTTTTTAATTTATTTTAGATTTAATTCAGTAAGTTTAGAATTTTAATCTATTTTAGATTTTGTTTAATAATTTTAAATTTATTTTTATAACCTTAGACTTTGTAGTTCTTTTAGAATTACTTTAATATCTTTAGTTTTTTTATTAGGATTAATTTGGTGATCTTAAATTTTCAATAATTATTATTTTCTTATGAATTTAATTTATTTTTTCTTTTATATTTGTTTGAACATGTAATTATTCGATACATCCCCATTTGTAAATATTGTACCCCATCCCATGAGATGTAATAATTAGTAAATATTTTATTGCTTTACTTTATTTAATTATTCATCACTCTCACAAACAAATACTTTCAAACTAATACTGTGCGAGCCATTTTTAACCTTGAGTTGACAAAAGCTTTGAGCGGCCACACATTTGTGCACACACCACGCTTACTCTTGGGCTTACAATGAGACCTTAATTGATTAGTTAAACATTATTTAATTATCTAATTAGGTTATTCAAAATTGATTAGTCAATCTAATTGATTTTATTAAACTAATTACTTGATTAAATTTTGTTTAATTAGTTGATTAAATTTATTTCGTGCATGCACTTACACAATGTAAATCGCTTTATCGTTTGTGTTGGCCACCTTGTATGGGCTTTGTCGATTTTACTTATGATTTACAATTATCTCAACCTATTCTTTCTCCATTCACCAAACATTTAAGACACTTTCAATAAAAATCGAACCAACGTTGAGTCTTCTTCTCAAACCTCGATCCAACGTCGAGTTATTTTTCAAAAATCAATTTTTCTACAAAACAAAAAAAACATGGTGCTATGGTATTTAAGTAAATCGTTAGAGGATAGCCCGATGATTTAATTAAAATGTAAAGTATTTGGGCCATTAGAGGGTAACCCAATGACTTAAATACTTTATTCCATACACTTAATAAAAGTGAACTTTGTTTCACCTCACTCTTTTCATAATAAAGATTTTGGATGAGAGATGATCGGTTGACCTCAATCACCAATCTCGAGTATTGAATCGTTAGAGGATAGCCCAACGTTTTGGTACTTGTCATCCACAATTTAAAATCAATTTCAACTCACTCAAACTTCTTTTGTGCGTCCAAGCACCTTTTACCTTTAAACCCTTTTCAAGATTAGACATGATTCATTTATAATTGAGATGCTTCTACCTCTATTCCCAAGGTTTTCGACTTCTCCACTTGAGTACTAGAGGTGTTCTCAAACCCTCCCTCATGTTGGTGCCTAGTCCTTTATTCTTTATCACACCTTGTGGACGTTAGACGAGTCTTCTCCTTTAAAAATGACGACTTGTCTTTTCATTTAAAATCAATAAACAAACAATCATTTTTTAGAAGAACTACGGAGTTTTGACTTTCCCATTGCATGAGGGAATACGTAGGCACGCGGTTTCAAAACCGTGTCAAACTCAAAAATAATAAAAACATTTCTCCTCTCTTTCTCATTTCAAAACTTAGAAGATTGTAAAATTTTCACATTAACACACAACCACACTTTGAACTAAATGGGTACCATCGAGTACGATGGATGTAAGGGGTGCTAATACCTTCCCCTTGCATAACCAACTCCCGAACCTATATCTCTTTAATCTCGTAGACCGTCTTATCCTTATCTCTCGTGGGTTTTATCTATATTTTCCCGTTCTTTCTAGAACAAATAAACTTAGGTGGCGATTTCATTGTTCTTTTGAAAATTATTAAAATGATTTTTGAAAAAACGAGTTGCTTCAGTTGGCGACTTCACTAGGGAGATTTTCTCAAGCGAGTTAACCCTAGTTTAGTTCTTTGTGTGGTTGTATGTTTATCATTTTATTTTACTTTCTTCTTTGTACTTTATCTTATGTTTATGTTTTAATTATTTATTTTTCTATGCTTCATTTATTATCTTGTTTATATATCCATTGTGTGGGAATTCTTGATGGGATTATTGATGCATAGATAAGCCCACTACCCAGGCTTTTAGGTCACCTTTTTAGGAATAGAGGGGTTACGTAGCCTAGGTCCACCTGACTCCATTGTCTTGTTGGCCCGAAGCGAAGACTCCGGCTTAGAGTTGGTTGTTTTAAGGAGGTTGTTGGCCCGTGATAGCGCAGGACATCAATCTTTGGACAAATGACATATAACTCTAAGTTTGTTCATGTTGTCCTAACCGAAACCAAACGCTCAAATTTTGGATTTTGAGTATCCCGTTAAGAGCCGTTTCTTGGGGTATACTTTTTCAGATACTATCTCCATGTAGGCCTCTCGCGTGATGATAGTGTTTGTTAAAAGGGGATCTGAGACTCCGAGAAACACTTAGCAAAATCCTTAGAACTGTCCCATGGGGAATTTGGGTAGAAAACTTAAAGCCATCCTATCATAGGATCCCACCTGAATAAGTGGTTACGATTCTATCATCCTGTTTCACATCTCTATGAACCTGTTACTATCATTATGTTGCATTCCACTTGTATATGTGACATTGAATTTCATCACTTCTTTTTTATTGATGACATTACATTTCATTGCATTCATCTGCATATTTCATGCATACATTCAAGTTGTCAAAAGCACTCATTTAAATCATCTCCATTCTCGGGTTGTCGTCCGTCAATGATTCCTCAACACCTTGGATTTGAAGCATGGTTCAGAAAACTATGGAGGAACTTCAGCGAGACCAAGAGCTATTAAGAGGAAGTCAACCAGTGAAGGGTCAGATGAGCCAAGTCTTGGAAATCCTGCAAGTCTTGTTGAAAAGAGAAGGCATCTCTTCACCGATTGCTACAACGCAAGTGGATACTCCTATAGCATTTTCCCTTGCCACTCCAGCTCGAGAGCCACACCATTCGGTGATTACTCATGTACCAATGAACGGTCCGTCCCCGAAAGATCTTCCTCAACCTGTGTTTCTAAAAGTGTCTATTGCTGGTGAATCCTCTACTGGTGCCAAGAAATCCTTCGGAAATTCCCAAAAAAAGAAAGAAGTTGGAGTTAATGTTGTCTCAATTGAAAGAAGAAGACCTCGCTGTAGGCCTCAATACTATGACCAGCCGCAAGTAGATATTGTCACTCTTGCAGTTAAGACTCAACCAATTCAAATTCCTCAGCGCCAAGCTGTTGAACAAAATCAGAACCGCAATGCAAGGAATAGGACTCAGTTTGACCCTATTCCAATGACTTACACTACATTGTATCCTCACTTGGTTGAACTAGGTCTGATCACAACTAGGTCTTTGACTCCTCCAAATCCTCTCCCAACTGGATTCAGGACTGATCTTCATTGCGAGTTCCATCAAGGAGCTGCCGGCCATGATTTGGAAAATTGTTATCCACTAAAGGCTAGAGTTCGAAAGCTAGTCAGAAGCAAGGAGATAAATTTTGGAGATTGTGATACGGTGAACTGACTTTGTAGGATTTTTGTATCCAAATGTGCGGATAGCAAGAGTCGCCACCGACTTTTATTTTTATCCAATTAAGGGAAGGTAAAAGTAACTGAAAAAGACCTTCGTTAGATTACGAGTTCGGGAGAATGGTTATGAAAAGGGAAGGTATTAGCACCCTTTCCATCCATGATTTATTCTGGGCTCTTAGTTGCTCTAGATCACCTTTTTTAAAATTGCTTTCTGTGTGTTTGACAAAATGTTTTGAAAAAAAGGCATTTCGCTTTGACTTTGTAATGACTCATGTAGGAGTGTATACAAAGTGTTCGGAAATGTTTTTGTTTTGAAAAGAATTTGAACTTTGAAAAAGTGTGTGGTGTGAAAAGCATTTGATAGAGCAAGCAACTAAAAGACTTATTTACCCACTCAGAATTGGTCGTTTTGTTGTACTTCTACATTCCTTTAGAATAGCGCTAGCCATACCATTAGTTAGTAGGTAGCTCCATTCGTTGGATGTAAGCGGGACATTCGAAGGGACATCGGATGGTCATTGAAGGCAACTTGTAGGAAGTATCCTAGCACATATCGAAGGGACTATCATCATTTTTCGTAGGCGACAATCGAGGGTCAAGATCATGTATTCGGAGGCGACGTCGTGGGTCTTATGATCTTTGTATCGAAGGGACTATGATGATTTGTTTGGAAGGCAACGGTGCTAGAATACCTCTACGTTCGAGGGACATGACCATTTTGAAATCGAAAGGCATCGAGAGAATTACCCTAAGGGGTGCATGTGTGAAAGAAGTGTGTCAAATTCAGATATTTTATCTTGAAGATTAGTGTGAGCTATGTCCAATTATTATCTTGCCATACACGCCTAATTACTAGCAATTGATAAGGGTGCGGAAAGTAAAATGCGGAATGTAAAGTGCGGAAAGGTAAATCCTACGCTATTACATGGCTTTGGGGCAGATACATAATTTAACTTGCGGAAAATAAAACCCTAAATTAAACTATTACATCCCATGAACAGTTACATTATTGGAAAAATAAAACAGTAAAAGAAACCGTCCGAATCGGAACAACCTGTGAAAGAATGAGAAAAACGGAAAATATGATAAAATCGAAATAAGAGAAAATGTTAGAAAAAATGCAATTTTTAATATGAGAAAATTTATGCATGCTGGAAATAAGATAAATAAGCTATAATAATTTTTTGGGATTTTTTGAAAAAGGATTTAATAATAAAAATGCAATTTATAATGATTTAAATGCTAAAATAAAAATAAAATAAATATGCATGCAAAAATTATATTTTTAAATTTTATAAATTTAATAAAGGTTTTTATGAAAATAATGTAAAAAGAAAAAATGTTTTTGGTGATTTTTTAATGCAGAAATAAAATATGGAAAAGAATTAAAATAATGGAAAAATATTAGAATATGGAAAATATGAAAATAGAGTTTTGGAAAGGAAAATAGCAAAACATGCCCTGGCCGGATTCGAACTCATGACCAGAGGCTGAAACCTTGAGGACTAACGCGCTGACCGCTACGCCACGTTGCATCTGGTGTTTGAAAACGAAGTGAGTGAGATACATGCACGCGTCACCCTCCGATTGCATCGTTCCCGCGCCAAGATCTTCATCTCTTTCATTTTGAATTCTGGGCATTTTGCGTCGGCCTCAGAGCGACGCTATAGTCCAAATTCAAAATCCGATACATAATATAAATTCGGTTTAAAGGCATGGTTCGATTGGATTTGTCATTCTAAACACAATGGTAGCATTCGTTTTGGCCAATTTGTCCTATTTCGTGGAATCCCAATTCGGTCCATGAAACCTAGCCATGGCAAGCTTGATTCGGCCATGAAAATGCAATCAAACTATAAAGCTTGCAAACTTCCATCTAAACACAAAACAAACCACGAAACATGTTAAAAATGCATGAGAATTAAAATACGATTTCGATTTTGTAAGAACAAACCAAACTCGGATTCCTTGATCTGGATAGATTCGAGCAATGTGAAGGTGCGATTCACTCGGAGGTATCAAGGAATGCAATGGACACCTTAGAATCGATTGAAAACAATTGGAACTAGGGTTGCCAATTGCTTCAAGTGCAGGTTTTTGGTTTGAGAATAGGGTTTGTGGAGCAATTTTTCATTCTTAATCATGTGCTATGCCTTGTGTATTTATATTGGATGGAATTGGGTGATTTGAGGAAGAAATCATCATCAATCAATGCAAATCAAATTTGATTTTGTACAAAATCAAATTTTCAAATTTTGATTAATTTTCAATCCAATCTTGCCATATCAATCCAATTTTCGAAATTTCTGGCTTTGTTGAGTTACTTGGATGCCAAGGAAGAGAAAAATCAATTTGCAATTAATTTTGATCTTATACTTTATTTTTGAATTTAATTTGTATTTAAATGAATAAATTCCAAATTAAATAGAAAAATAAAATAAAAATTCGTGGCTTTGGGCTTTGATGTTCCAAATTGTATGAGGAACAAGTTTGGATGAAGAAAAAGTAGGCCCATTTGCAAAGTTTTGATTTTTGAAGTATCTCTCTTGTGCATTCTTCCAAATTGCCCAACTTGTAGATGGTGTAACTTGCTCAATTTTCCACATTTTGAGTGTTCTTGGACTTTTGGAAAGCTCTAAGAGTCCTCTAACCAATGTCTTTGGTCTCATCTCAATTGGAGTTACCATGCTCAAAATATCTTCAAAACAAAAGTTGACTTTTGTTGACTTTGAAAATGACTGTAATGTTTTGAGCTATACCTCTCAAATGAAGCATTTTTGGACATTCTTGTGAGACATGAAGTTGTAGAGAATTGAATTTCCTTCAAAACAAGAGGTGGTGGAAAAATTTAGAAAGTATGAGAAAGTTATGATCGGTCAAAGTTCATTGACTTTTCATCTAGAAACCCTAATTTAGAAAGTTTGACTTTTGGGCAAATCTTGAGTTTTCTTGATGAATCATGATCAACCCTTGATCAAATGATGAATGTAACTTCAAAATGAGGATGTTGACCAAAAATCGAAGTTTTGTTGTATGTTGACCACAGTTGACTTTTGTCCAATACACGATTTTCAACCATCGAGCAATTGCACGAGGAAACTTGACTTGTGAGGCTTGAAATTTGACATGGAGAATCTTTGAAGCATATGAGGAGGCATGAAGGTTATTGGAGATGTTGGAAATCCATCTTGACTTGAGAGATACCAAACCAGCTTGGGTTGATTGTCTAGGAGAGTTTGTCGATCAACTCTTGAGGAATCCTTGAGCATAGATGTATGAAATCTTTTGAGTAGATGGAGGGCAAATTTTGGGGTATGACAGCTGCCTGTTCAATCTTCTTGTCTTGGAAGGTTAGATTGACATGCTTGTCTTCGTGACACGGAGGTAGAAGATGATTGAACAAATACACAAAATTTGCACTTGGTGGATGATGCGGGAATGGGCTTACGATGCCATTTGGAGAAGTTGGAGACTTATTTGGGGAGCGAGTCGTACGCTAGACTCGAGGTTGTTAATAGGAGAGCTGACAGAGATGGGCTTAAGATGCCATCTAGAAAGGTCGATGCTGGAGGGTGAGTCGTACGTTAGACTCTGTAGATGTTCTTGGAATGGAGAGGAGATGGGCTTAAGATGCCATCCGAAGGGAGTCGTACGTTAGACTTCGTGATCACTTTGAATGAAGTTATTGGTCTGTATTGATTTTTAACCATATATGCAGCATTCTGATAGTGAAGAGATGTTGACAAATAGTCGGAGATGGGCTTAAGATGCCATCCAAGGCAACTGAGTCGTATGCTAGACTCTGTAGTTGCTGTTGATAATCAGAATAAATCTTCGTGTTGATTACTCTGAGAGAGATTGTAGTTGGCTAGAATGTGGATAGCTTCCCTGTTGTGCATCGGGTGTTGATCCATTGCCTGTTATCGGAGGATAACCAGAGGTGGTCTTTCGGATAGTTTTCCCGTCGGTTCGGGGCTTAATCGACCGGTTGTCGGCGGTCTTTGGATAGTTTTCCGTCGGCTCGGGCTTAATCTGGACTGTTCGAAGGCGGTCTTTCAGATAGTTTTCCGTCGGCTCGGGGCTTAATCTGGACTGTTTGCGTCGAAATGATATTACTGTTTTGGAGAAAACAAAAGAAACTTTGATAGAATATTTGTTAGTTTTATGCAAAGTATGATGCATGACAGTGTATATGAATGACATATGCATGAATTATGACTTTATGAGAAATGTATGAATGATGAATGTTGTGATATTTCAAAACATATCCATCTTGAAGAAGATCACGGATGCTTTGTTTGAAGATTTCTAACCACTGGGAATTGAGTAGGTGAGGACCCCGCTTTTGAAGGAGAGGAAAGATACCCTGGATTCCTCCGATGCACTATCTGACCAAGTCTTGGGCCTAGATATTGTTGAGGAAGGTAGAGATTTGAGGAGCTCGTTGTTGGAGATCTCATATATAGACCCTGCTGAGGAGAATCTGGGAGGCGATCCGTTGGGGACCTTGTATGTAGATCCTGCTGAGGAAATTTAGGAGGTGCTCTCTGGGATTTCAGTGTAGATCTCATTGGAGAGCATTTGATGGTTCTTGAGAGACCGGCTTGAAGAGTCTGAGTCCGTTGTAATCTCTGGTGGGGAATAAAGGTGTATGCTTCCTCCGATGCACTATCGACCGAGTCTTGAGTCCGATACTGCTGGGAGAAGGGGAGGATTGAGAAATATCCGCTGGGGATGAAGTGTTCTTGCTAGAGACGATGTAACGTTGCTCGGTTGAGTGAAATTGCTGCTCGTGGATTTCCTTATACTCATTGGGAAGGTGTGTTGTGGGTGACACCTTTATGCTCTGTGGGAACTATTCGTTGACTTTCGTGTCATCCCAATTCCGGAACTGTAGTAAGTACTTTTGCATTTCACTTTTCGTATGTTTGTGATCGATTCTTATTGTCAAATCGTATAGTCATTCAAAGTAAGCGTTGGACTTATTGCAAATAACAACAACGAAATTGTAAAGAGAAAGAAGGCGTATTTTTTGAAAGGTGGCGTATGGCCAAGTAGTTTGTACATAAGAAAGGTAAAAAGCTATCGGAAACAATCTCGTTAGGTTCCAACCATGCTAGTACTCATATATTTCGACTATCTCATCTCCTTCCGAGAAAGTGAGTAGTGATCTTCGCCATTTGAACCTTGAATCTTGATAGTAGTCTGAGGCGGTGATCTGAAGAGACATAGTTATGCGCTTAAATCCTAACTTTTCCTAGACCGCCCTTCGGTTTTATCTACCGGATACCCTTTTTGCCCAAGCCGCCTTTTCGGGTTTTCGACTTGCGGTGTACATGTTTTGTATATATCCTTAACTTTTGCCGAACCTTTTGGTTCGCCAGATGCCCTTATTTTTGCCTAGGTTAAATCGACCTAGCGGGTCTCTTTCTGCGTAGTATTTTTGACTATGTCTGCGTTCACGGTGTGGGAAGTCTTCACCATCCATGGTGCTAAGTATCATAGCTCCGCGAAAATCATCTTGACTACAAACGGTCCCTCATAAGTGGGAGTCCATTTGCCCTGGATCACCTTGTGGAAGAATGATGCGCTTGACCACTAGATCACCGACTTGGTAGACTCGGTGCTTGACCTTCTTGTTAAATGCTCGATCATTCGTTTACGATAAATCTGTCCATGGCGGATGGATGCGTCGTTCTCATCAATCAAATTGATCGGTCAAGGCGATCCGGACCCAATCGTCTAACTCTCTTCTGGAGGACTACGGTTGAGGTATCCCGAACCTCGATGGGTAAGGCGGCTTCCATACCGTATACAAGAGAGAAGGGGTTGCCCTGTTGATGTTCGTCTTTGTCGATAACCATGAAGAGCAAATGGTAACATCTCATGCCAATCTTTGTAAGTCACGTCATCTTACGTATAATCTTCTTAATGTTCTTATTGGCGGCTTCCACGCGCCATTCATCTTAGGCCGATATGGAGAAGAGTTGTGATGTTTGATCTTGAGCTGCGTGCGAGTTCGGTGATCATCTTATTGTTGAGATTGGAACCATTATACGTGATAATCCTTTCGGAGTGCCATACCGACGGATAAGATTATGCTTGATGAATCGAGCCACTACATTCTTGGTAACAGATGCATACGAGGTGCTTCTACCCATTTGGTGAAATAGTCAATTGCCACAAGGATGAAGCGATGTCCATTGGAAGCGGGCTTAATCTCTCCAATCATGTCAATGCCCCACATTGCAAAGGCCACGGAGAAGTTAAAACATTCGAGTCTTGGAGTGCGTGCACTTTGTCGGCATAAATTTGGCATTTGTGACAAGATCGAGCATAGCGGTGACAATCGGCTTCCATGGTGGACCAATAGTAACTGTTCTCAAAATCTTCTTAGCCATAGTGTGTCCTTTGGAGTGGGTACCAAATTAGCCTTGTAACTCTTCCATGATACGTATTGCGTTCATGGTCTATCTGAGTAAGCACAAGTCGTGGTTGCGCTTGTATAAGATATCGTTCTTGAGAAAGAATTTGGAAGCAAATCTTCTCATGAACTTCTTATCATTAATGATGCCCTGCGGATATTCACGAGTCTCAAGATACCTCTTCACGTCATAGTACCAAGGTTTCTCTTACGTCAAGCTCATAACAATCTGTTCGTCAAACTTCTCAATGATGATGCGGGAGCCTCGTTGTCCCATCTAACCTTGAACATAGGCGACATAGTAGCCAATGCGTCGCTGATTCTCTTCTCGTGGAATGTGATCAAAAGTAATCTCTTGAGTAAGGAATCAAACTCGAACATGCTCTCGATATGGAATGAGATTCGGATGCTTCGTATCCCACTCGCCTTAATCACTGATCACTAAAGTGAGTCTCCATACACGTAAGAATTTGATTCTTAAGTCAATAGCGACTTTAAGACCCATGATGCAAGCTTCGTACTCGGCCATGTTGTTAGTGCAATGAAACATAATCTGGCGGTGAAAGGGTATGTCCTGTAGGGGATGTAATGATGGCGCCAATGCCATTGCCAAGTGCGTTTGAGGCTCCATCAAAGATCATAGTCCATCGGGATCCTTGTTCGGGTCCTTAAATCGGGCACGGTTCTTCAATCTATAACTAGTAAAACATCTTCATGCGGAAATTCAAGCGCATAGGTGATAGTCATCTACGGCTTGTGAGCCAAATGATCGGCTACTACACTTCCTTTGATCGCTTTACGAGAAGTGTCTGGATGTCATATTCGGTCAAGATCATTTGCCATCTTGCTATTCTTCGGAGAGGTGGTTTCTCAAAGATGTATTTTATCGGATCCATCTTGAAATCAACAAGGTAGTGTGAGTCAACATATCTTGTCTTAGTCGTGAGCAGCCAAGCCAAAGCGTTGCAAGTTTTCTCGGTGTGAGTATCTTGTTTCACGATCGGTAAACTTTTGCTAAGGTAGTATATTGCATGCTCTTTTCGACCGACTCGTCATGTTGCCCCAACACACACCCATTGAATTCTCTAACAAAGTACATGATAAGAGGTCTTCCTTTGGCGGTGGCATAAGGATAGGAGGATTACGAAGGTACTCCTTGATTTTGTCAAAGCGATCGGCAATCGTCATTCCATTCCACTACTTGATCTTTCTTAAGTAACTTGAAGATTGGCTCACAAGTAGCGATTAGGTGTGCAATGAATCGCAATGTAGTTCAATCGGCCCGAAACCTCGACTTCCTTCTCGGTGCGGGGCTGGCATCTCTTGAATAGCTTTAACCTTGGCGGGATCAACTTCAATACCTTTACCACAATAAACCCTAGGAGTTTTCGGATCGACTCCAAAGGTGCACTTGTTGGGATTAAGTCTCGATCATACTTCTTCAACCTATCAAGCAGTTTACGCAAATGATCGAGATGTTCTTCTTGATGCGGATCGAGCTATCATATCGGCGTAGACCTCTATCTCGTGATGAATCATGTCATGAAACAATGTCACCATAGCACGATAAGTGGCGCTGCGTTCTTGATCCGAGCGGCATAACCTTGTAAAGTGCCCCACGTGTAACAAAAGTAGTCTTCTCCATGTCTTGGAGCCATTTTGATCGATTGTAGGAGAAACCATCCATGAAGGAGAAAACCTTATCTTTGCGGTGTTGTCAACGAACATCAATATGAGGAAGTGGGAAATCGTCTTTCGGACTCGCTTTGTTCAGATCTCTGTAATCCACACACATTCGCACCTTACCATCCTTCTTAGGCACGGGTACCACATTTGCAACCCACTAGGGATAAGAGGTGACAGCCAAGAAACCAGCGTTGAACGCTTCATAACTTGCTTTGATTTTCTCGACATCTCGGGACGCATCGAAACCTTTTTTCAGAGAAAACCTTCTTTTGTCGGCAATCGATGTACCACAATATCGATGTCTAAACCCGGCATGTCTTCGTATGACCAAGCAAAAACCTCAACATAATCTCGTAGCATCTGAACCAACCTTTCTTTAACACTGTTCTCAAGACCGCTCCTATCTTGATCTCTTTTACATCTTCGTCGGTACCCAAATTCACAACCTCAACTTGCTCTTCGTGTGGTGTATAACTCGCTCTTCTTCTGTAGCGCAAGTTCTCCGGCACTTCACAATCTTCCTCACTTTCGTCTTGACTTGGTAGATCGGATTATCGAAGTCATATTTAGCACTAGCATAGTTATTAACGAGATTCGGAGTGATTCTCGTGTATCACGTGGGTGTGTGTAAGAACACATAGCTTTTGAAGGGTGATAAAGTAAAAGAAAGAAAACAAACAATTGAATGCAAAAGTCCAACGATTTATTGAATGAAAATACGCAAGCGACGGATAATAACCTCGAAGCGAGCCATGATGCCCGGGCAAGGCACTAGGCTTTCAAAGTTTATTGTTCAAACATAAAGAAATACGAAAAGCAAAACAAAACAAGAGCAATTACTCGGCTAAAGGAGATTGGTATGGCGTCTTGATCTTCCAATTCTTGAGCCCATTATGCGAGTTGGGAAGATCCACTTGTGTCGAAGTCGTTGTCGTCGTCTTCTATAGCATGGATTCCACTCGGCCGATGCGGAAAGGAGGTTGGCGGCACGTTCGCGCGTATCATCTTCGACCCTTGATGGTGAAGCCTAAACCGGTCTTGTCGGTTTGAAAGGAAGATCGAGGAGTTGTCCCCAAATAGAGCTACCTTCTTCTTGCTTGAGCATCTTTCAAAGAGGCCATCCTAGGCGGAACTTTAGCAACTTCAGAGTGAGGAGAGTCACAGGCATGACTCGGGTATTGTTTCAAAAGCTTGACAAGGAGTCTCGAAGAATTCACCCTCCATCTCGAGATAGCGGAATGATAGATGGTGACCATATACTCTTCTTCACCACATGTAACAACTTTCCCTTTCACCGGTACTTGAGTTTCGATGCAAAGTAGAGTATGCCCCATGTATCCAAGGCGTCCAAGTAGGCAAGAATAAGTTGGACGGATGTCCATGACAAAGAAAGTGGAATCAAAAGTCGGGAACCGACTTTATGATGAGCTCTCCAAGTCTGCGCTTAGAACCATCAAAAGCTCTCACGATAATGTCCTGGTCTCGAACCAACCCTTCGACATCAAGTCGATCAAAAGCGATCTTGGAAGGATATTCGAGCGAACCGTGTCAACCAAAACATGAGAGTGGTAACGCCTTGCATTCAGAGATGTGCAAGGCTTTGTTGTGTTTCTTTCGGAGAGTCAAATCGACATCGAGAAGCCTAGGCCGTTGTTGGCAGCCAGGCTAGCAATACAAACTTGATCGATCGGTAGTGTCTTGCGGCACATGAGCATTCTTGAAACTTCACCAAGGCATTAGCATGAGCCTCGAGCACAAGAGCGAGCAAGCATGGAGATCTTGGAAGTCTGTCCCAATGTTCCACAACATTGTAATCACTCTTCTTGATGATCTTGAATTTCCTCCATTTCTTGTTTGGAGGTGTCTTGATAACTTCCTTTGGTACTTCCGTTGAGCGGGATGAGTCAGGTTCTTTCCTCTAGCTGATATTGATTGAGTAGTGGAATGCGAGTTGAGTCGCAGATGTCTTTTGGAGGAGAGATCTGGAGAGAATACCCTTCGGTTCGGTCACCTTCTTGATCCGTGATGTTGTCAATGTCGGGAATAGAAACTTCATAAGATCTTCAATGGTCGAGGATCTTGCTTGACGCCATGATAGTAAACATCACTCCATAATTCCAAGGGATAGCCTTGTCGAGGAATATGGGCTGGTCTTGGAGAAGTGATAATGAGAGGTGCCACTCTAGGCACGGAATCGTGAGAGGAAATCCTTATGGTGTTAACATCGGCATAGTCTTACGGAAATCGTCACCCCATCCGGTTAACATCTTCAATAGGAATCTTGTAACTATCGGGGACAGTGTACTTCACCATGTAATCATACTTTCCACTTGGCTGTCCCAAGGTATCCCACAGATGGTACAGTTTCATTCGCATTGTCAATCTTCAACTTAGACATTTCTTCACACTTACACGGTGGTTTGAAATAGTATCTCACGGTTATCCATCATACACGAACCGTCTTCTCAACCAAGCACAACCATTAGGTGCGATGGGCACCAACGACAACTCTCTGGCATCTGGATTGACACCGCTTGCAACAAATTCTTCTTAACATCATCGGAGGAATGGTCAAGTCATCTATGTTGAAAACATAAGTATCGTCACCAACATTGGAACTCTTGTCATGGTTAGGCATAGGAGCATTGATCACATTCGGTCTCAACAGGAGGATCAAACTCAATGCTTAGCTTCAATCATATCTTGAATCTTGTTCTTGAGCCCAACAATTGTCGATTGTCGTGCACTGGCTGTTGGAATGGTAAGCACACTTAGCATTAGGATTGTACTGGAGAGGAAGTGTTGACATTCGAGGAGGATCCTCAAGGTAATCGACTCTGCTTTCAACATGTGTTGCAAGGCTTGCGACAAAGGCATGTTGATCTTCGAATGCCTTCGTGGCGCGTTACTCGCTACGCGTTGTCTCATTGAGGTTGTCTTGATGTAGGATTGGAGATCACAACTGCCCCACATTGAGCGCGATCGGTCTTGGCTCGGCTTTTCCGACCATACACAACATTAGTTTCTTTCTTAGCACCAAAAGATCTCTTGACATTTGAAGATGACTCTACATGGATCTTCCCACTTTGATACCGGCTTCAATCGCGCTGTCAATATCACTCGGTGAATCCGGATGAAGAATTTCCAATCGGATGATTGAAGAATGGGCTGTCGGTGTTCCCATAAACATATCAACCAACTCCCTATTGGACAAGGGTGGTTGAACTCTGCTAGATCTCTCCACTTCGAGCATACTCCTTGAACTTCTCGTCACGACCCATAGACATGCTTTGTAGTTGCATGCGAGGGTGTCAATTCACATTGTACTCATATTGCTAGAAAGCATCAGCCAAATCACTCCAAGTACGGATCGGTCATTCTCTAGTGATAGTACCATTCCAACGGGTTCGGACAAACTCTCTTGAAAATAGTGCATCCACAACTTTACATCATCGGTGTGGGGTTGATCTTGAACATAGGACTTCAAATGCAGCTTAGGGCAAGACATGCCATCATACTTGGCAAAAGCAGGAACTTTGAATTTGGGAGGAATCACAACACCAGGAACAAGACTCAGATCATCAAAATTCAACCCGGACATTTTCAGGTTTTCCACAGCATTCAGGCGATCTTCAAGTTGCTTGTACTTGTCATCTTCTTCAGAGTACTGGCCATAGTCAGAATGATCCTCTCCTCCTTTCTTTGGCTCACGCTGATCACCTTCATCACCCTTGGTACTCCCCTCAGTATGGACACTTCCTTCAGAGAGCTCGATCCGACTAACCACTTTAGGACCCCCTTTGAAACGTCTACCCATGTTGAGGAGACCAACAACCTTCTTCTTCTTGTTGATGAGCTTCTTCAGATCTTCTTGGCCTTGGACCAAGTTGGTGAACATCTCTTGGCCGAGGCATTCGAGCACGAAGATCTTTGTGATCTGTTCAAGAGCCATTTACGCTAAAATAAATAGCGAGCAAATGAGAAAACCAATCTCCAATGTACCTGTGATGCAATGTTATGCTATGATATGCAATGTTTATGCGAATGCAATGCAATGTTTTCAAGGACCTAAGAGATTTAAATTTGTTAAACAAGCAATGAACAGACATTTATTAGTACTTTTCATTATTCTTTTTCTTTAAGTACAAGAGATAGTTCAAAACAATAAAAGAAAACATAAAATCCTAAAGCTCTAAGTCTCCATGGGCTTCCTCTTGGTGCCGATGTAGCGTTGATGTTTCGCTCCTCGTGAAGTAGCTTGGTCAACTCTAGAACTTTCTTCTCACTTGCATAACGAGCTTCAAAGGTATCCCTTTCTTCTTTAAGTGAATCCGGATCTCTTCAAGTCTTCAAAATCGTAGGCATGTCGATGGAGAAAGATAGGTCGTCACCTATAGCAACAGTTCCATAATTCTTGGTAGAACAGTGAATGGCATCATGAGGTTTTGAGCTCGAGCTCGCACCCATTTGAGGTAAGGTTCCCAAGGAATGGAGTTCGGGTGCCCCAAAGTCTTGGTATCAATCTTCTTTACCATGCCCCAAGCATGTATAAACCTTCGTCGGTAATTCTGGAGATCGTGATTGTAGTCGAACACAACATCTTGGAGAAGCATATCATGTGGACCATCCTTTCGAGCAAAACCAAACTGACGTAGAGCTAGAGAAGGGTTGTAAGTAATACCTCCCCTTATACCAAGGAGTGGTACATTAGGGAATTCTCCACAACGCTCAATGAATGTGAAGTCCTTTTGAGAGAAAAGATTCCAACGGATATCTGAATGAGAGAGTGACATCATCCTTTGAGACCATCTCAACCTTTGTTCATTCTTCAAAACTGATGGAGGAAGGTGCGAAATAAACCACCTTGAAAGTAACGGTACACAACACATGAGAGTTCCTTGTCGCTTAGTAGTACGAGTGTGGAGAGAATGTAGAATGTCTCCAAGTAAGGTAGGCACTGGATTGCGGGTAAGAAACAACTTGATGGCATTGACATCTATGAATTGATCCGAGTTAGGAAATAGAACCAAACCATAAATTAGCAAGGCAACAATGTTTTCAAATGCATGGAAACTCATAACTTTGAGGAATTCTCGGGCTTTCTTGATTAAGAACTTGGAAAGTAAACCCTTAACTCCACTTCTAGTTTCCCAATTGGCTTCAATGTCGGCGCTTAAGATGTAAAGCGGATGCAATGTCTTGAACTTAGGGACCTTTTCTAAACCGGTGAATGGCATTTGGTCAAGAATAGGTATCCCAAGTAGTTTAGAGAATTCTTCAAGGTAGGAACCAAGCGATAATCTGAAATGTAAAGCAATGGTGTTTGGATCAAGAACTGGAATAGGACATGCATCATATCTTCTTCAAAACCGAGATAACCAAATCAAGTAGATAACCATGTCTTTTGATGAACGAGCATGGTCGGAATTTAAACCAATTCTTTGAGTTGAGAAGGGATACCCATGAAGTTGATTCGGATAGTCTTTCTAGAAGCCATAATCCTACAAAGCAGAGCAAAGATAAATCCTAGGTCCTTGAAATAGTTAGAAATGATATGCAATGCGAATGATGTCATGATGTCATGTTTAGCACACACAAACAATTCACACAATGAGCCTAGGGTTAAGGCTTGCATGAGGTATAGGTGATTACCCACCAAAAGTTTGAGTTGGTTCATCTGTCCTATAATAGTAACGGGTTCTAGGAATCTCATATCACGATCTTTCTCGTAGGCGCTTATTTCAATCGACGGCCAAGTGGTCGATCGAAAATGTCCCAAAAGTCGGATCTCAATGAGCGTAGCATCGAGTATCAACCAACCTCGGTCTACACCAAAGCCGGCCATCTCACTACCTTCTAATGGCCAAGATGGGTCAATTAAGGTTCTAAAAGTTTAGTTAGCGCTTGATGACACCACGCGAAGCCAAATACTTTCTTCAACTTGGGAATGAAGAGTATCGGGCAACCAAAGTGTCACGCTAACGTAGCCATCATGTTGACCGTGTAGTTATACGTCTAACGGTCGCGATGATCTAATGCTACTTACCTAAAAGGAAACCCGGATCCGGGTGTAGGATCCCCCAACAATATAATACCCAAACAACCCTTAAAGATAAAGCATACAAGTCAAACAAAAAGCATTAAAGGTTATCTAGAAATCCCTAAGGCAATTCTCTCTGTTGGGTGTGTCCCCAGCAGAGTCGCCAGTTCTGTGATACGGTGAACTGACTTTGTAGGATTTTTGTATCCAAATGTGCGGATAGCAAGAGTCGCCACCGACTTTTATTTTATCAATTAAGGGAAGGTAAAAGTAACAAAAAGACCTTCGTTAGATTACGAGTTCGGGAGAATGGTTATGAAAAGGAAGGTATTAGCACCCTTTCCATCCATGAGTTATTCTACGGGCTCTTAGTTGCTCTAGATCACTTTTTAAAATTGCTTTCGTGTGTTTGACAAAATGTTTTGAAAAAGGCATTTCGCTTTGACTTTGTAATGACTCATGTAGGAGTGTATACAAAGTGTTCGAAATGTTTTGTTTTGAAAAGAATTTGAACTTTGAAAAAGTGTGTGGTGTGAAAAGCATTTGATAGAGCAAGCAACTAAAGACTTATTTACCCACTCGAATTGGTCGTTTTGTTGTACTTCTACATTCCTTTAGAATAGCGCTAGCCATACCATTAGTTAGTAGGTAGCTCCATTCGTTGGATGTAAGCGGGACATTCGAAGGGACATCGGATGGTCATTGAAGGCAACTTGTAGGAAGTATCCTAGCACATTCGAAGGGACTATCATCATTTTCGTGGCGACAATCGAGGGTCAAGATCATGTATTCGGAGGCGACATCGTGGGTCTTATGATCTTTGTATCGAAGGGACTATGATGATTTGTTTGGAAGGCAGCGGTGCTAGAATACCTCTACGTTCGAGGACATGACCATTTTGAAATCGAAGGCATCGAGAGAATTACCTAAGGGGTGCGTGTGTGAAAGAAGTGTGTCAAATTCAGATATTTTATCTTGAAGATTAGTGTGAGCTATGTCCAATTATTATCTTGCCATACCGCCTAATTACTAGCAATTGATAAGGGTGCGGAAAGTAAAATGCGGAATGTAAAGTGCGGAAAGGTAAATCCTACGCTATTACATGGCTTTGGGGCGATACATAATTTAACTTGCGGAAAATAAAACCCTAAATTAAACTATTACATCCCATGAGCAATTACATTATTGGAAAAATAAAAGCGATAAAAGAAAGCGTCCGAATCGAACAACTTTGTGAAAGAATGAAAAATCGGAAAATATGATAAAATCGAAATAAGAGAAAATGTTAGAAAAATGCAATTTTAATATGAGAAAATTTATGCATCTGGAAATAAGATAAATAAGCTATAATAATTTTTGGGATTTTTGAAAAAGATTTAATAATTAAAATGCAATTTATAATGATTTAAATGCTAAAATAAAAATAAAATAAATATGCATGCAAAATTATATTTTTAAATTTATAAATTAAATAAAGGTTTTATGAAAATAATGTAAAAAGAAAAATGTTTTTGTGATTTTTAATGCAGAAATAAAATATGGAAAAGAATTAAAATAATGGAAAATATTAGAATATGGAAAATATGAAAATAGAGTTTTGGAAAGGAAAATAGCAAAACATGCCCTGGCCGGATTCGAACTCATGACCAGAGGCTGAAACCTTGAGGACTAACGCGCTGACCGCTACGCCACGTTGCATCTGGTGTTTGAAAACGAAGTGAGTGGGATACATGCGCGTCACCCTCCGATTGCATCGTTCCGTGCCAAGATCTTCATCTCTTTCATTTTGAATTACGGGCATTTTGCGTCGGCCTCGGCGCTATAGTCCCTGCAAATTCCAAAATCCAGTACACGTAATATAAATTCAGTTTAAAGGCATGGTTCGATTGGATTTGTCATTCTAAACACAATGGTAGCATTCGTTTTGGCCAATTTGTCCTATTTCGTGGAATCCCAATTCGGTCCATGAAACCTAGCCATGGCAAGCTTGATTCCGGCCATGAAAATGCAATCAAACTATCGAAAGCTTGCAAACTTCCATCTAAACACAAAACAAACCAAAACATGTTAAAAATGCATGAAATTAAAATACGATTTCGATTTTGTAAGAACAAACCAAACTCGGATTCCTTGATTACGGATAGATTTGAGCAATGTGAAGGTCTGGATTCACTCGGAGGTATCAAGGAATGCAATGGACACCTTAGAATCGATTGAAAGCAATTTGGAACTAGGGTTGCCAATTGCTTGAAGTGCATTTTTGAGTTTGAGAATAGGGTTTGTGGAGCAATTTTTCATTCTTAATCATGTGCTATGCATTGTGTATTTATATTGGATGGAATTGGGTGATTTGAGGAAGAAATCATCATCAATCAATGCAAATCAAATTTGATTTTGTACAAAATCAAATTTTCAAATTTTGATTAATTTTCAATCCAATCTTGCCATATCAATCCAATTTTCGAAATTTGCTGGCTTTGTTGAGTTACTTGGATGCCAAGGAAGAGAAAAAATCAATTTGCAATTAATTTTGATTTTATACTTTATTTTTGAATTTAATTTGTATTTAAATGAATAAATTCCAAATTAAATAGAAAAATAAAATAAAATTCGTGGCTTTGGGCTTTGATGTTCCAAATTGTATGAGGAACAAGTTTGGATGAAGAAAAAGTAGGCCCATTTGCAAAGTTTTGATTTTTGAAGTATCTCTCTTGTGCATTCTTCCAAAATTGCCCAACTTGTAGATGGTGTAACTTGCTCAATTTTCCACATTTTTGAGTGTTCTTGGACTTTTGGAAAGCTCTAAGAGTCCTCTAACCAATGTCTTTGGTCTCATCTCAATTGGAGTTACCATGCTCAAAATATCTTCAAAACAAAAGTTGACTTTTGTTGACTTTGAAAATGACACTAATGTTTTGAGCTATACCTCTCAAATGAAGCATTTTTGGACATTCTTGTGAGACATGAAGTTGTAGAGAATTGAATTTCCTTCAAAACAAGAGGTGGTGGAAAAATTTACGAGAAAGTATGAGAAAGTTATGATCGGTCAAAGTTGATTGACTTTTCATCTAGAAACCCTAATTTAGAAAGTTTGACTTTTGGGCAAATCTTGAGTTTTCTTGATGAATCATGATCAACCCTTGATCAAATGATGAATGTAACTTCAAAATGAGGATGTTGACCAAAAATCGAAGTTTTTGTATGTTGACCACAGTTGACTTTTGTCCAATACACGATTTTCAACCATCGAGCAATTGCAGGAAACTTGACTTGTGAGGCTTGAAACTTGACATGGAGAATCTTTGAAGCATATGAGGAGGCATGAAGGCCATTGGAGATGTTGGAAATCCATCTTGACTTGAGAGATACCAAACCTAGTTTGGGTTGATTGTCTAGGAGAGAGTTTGTCGATCGACTCTTGAGGAATCCTTGAGTATGGATGTATGAAATCTCTTGAGTAGATGGAGGGCAAATTTTGGGGTATGACAGACTTCCCTGTTCAATCTTCTTGTCTTTGGAAGGTTAGATTGACATGCTTGTCTTCGTGACACGGAGGTAGAAGATGATTGAACAAAATACAAAATTTGCACTCGTTGGTGGATGATGCGGGAATGGGCTTCGGATGCCATTTGGAGAAGTTGGAGACTTGGGGAGCAGTCGTCACGCTAGACTCGAGGTTGTTAATAGGAGGCGGCGAGAGATGGGCTTAAGATGCCATCTAGAAGGTCGATCTTTGGAGGGTGAGTCGTCGTTAGACTACGTAGATGTTCTTGGAATGGAGGGAGATGGGCTTAAGATGCCATCCGAAGAGTCGTCACGTTAGACTTCGTGATCACTTTGAATGAAGTTATTGGTGTATTGATTTTTAACCATATATGCGACATTCGATAGTGAAGAGATGTTGACAAATAGTCGGAGATGGGCTTAAGATGCCATCCAGGCAAGCTGAGTCGTATGCTAGACTACGTAGTTCTGTTGATAATCGAGAATAAATCTTCGTGTTGATTACTCGAGAGATTGTAGTTGGCTAGAATGTGGATAGCTTCCACTGTTGTGCATCGGTGTTGATCCATTGCTGTTATCGGAGGATAACCGGTGGTCTTCGGATAGTTTTCCGTCGGTTCGGGGCTTAATTACGGACCGTTGTCGGGCGGTCTTTGAGATAGTTTTCCGTCGGCTCGGGGCTTAATCTGGACACATTGCGGTCTTTGAGATAGTTTTCCGTCGGCTCGGGGCTTAATCACGGACTGTTTGCGTCGAGATTTTTACATTTTGGAAAACAAAGAAACTTTGATAGAATATTTGTTAGTTTTATGCAAAGTATGATGCATGACGGTGTATATGAATGACATATGCATGAATTATGACTTTATGAGAAATGTATGAATGATGAATGTTGTGATATTTCAAAACATATCCATCTTGAAGAAGATCACGGATGCTTTGTTTGAAGATTTCTAACTACGCTGGGGAATTGAGTAGGTGAGAACCCGCTTTTGAAGGAGAGAAAGATATCTGGATTCCTCCGATGCACTATCGACCAAGTCTTGGGCCTAGATATTGTTGAGGAAGGTAGAGATTGAGGAGCTCGTTGTTGGAGATCTCATATAGACCTGCGAGGAGAATGCGGGAGGCGATCCGTTGGGGACCTTGTATGTAGATCTGTTGAGGAAATTTAGGAGGTGCTCTCTGGGGATTTCGGTGTAGATCTCATGGAGAGCATTTGATGGTTCTTGAGAGCCGGGCTTGAAGAGTCAGGTCCGTTGTAATCTCTGGTGGGGAATAAAGGTGTATGCTTCCTCCGATGCACTATCGACCAAGTTTGGGTGCGGATACTTTGCTGGGAGAAGGGAGGATTGAGAAATATCCGTGGGGATGAAGTGTTCTTGCTAGAGACTGATGTAACGTTGCTCGGTTGAGTGAAATTGCTGCTCGTGGATTTCCTTATACTCCGCTGGGGAAGGTGTGTTGTGGGTGACACCTTTATGCTCTGTGGGGAACTATTCGTTGACTTTCGTCGTCATCCCAATTCCCGGAACCTGTAGTAAGTACTTTTGCACATTCACTTTTCGTATGTTTGTGATCAGATTCTTATTGTCAAATGCGTATAGTCATTCAAAGCAAACGTTGGACTTATTGCAAATAACAACAACAGAAATTGTAAAGAGAAAGAAGTTGTATATTTTTTGAAAGGTGGCGTATGGCCAAGTAGTTTGTACATAAGAAAGGTAAAAAAAGCTATGCGGAAACAATCTCGTTAGGTTCCAACCATGCTAGTACTCATATATTTCGACTATCTCATCTCCTTCTTTGTCGTTAGAAAGTGAGTAGGCGATCTTCGCCATTTGAACCTTGAATCTTGATAGTAGTGCAGGGCGGTGATCTGGAAGAGACATAGTTATGCGCTTAAATCCTAACTTTTGCCTAGACCGCCTTTGGGTTTTAGGTCTAGGATACCCTTTTTGCCCAAGCCGCCTTTGGGTTTTCGACTTGGGTGTACATGTTTTGTATATATCCTTAACTTTTGCCGAACCTTTTGGTTCGCAGGATATATTTTTGCCTAGGTTAATCGACCTAGCGGGTCTCTTTCGTAGTATTTTTGACTATGTCTGCGTTCACGGGGTGTGGGAAGTCTTCACCATCCATGGTGCTAAGTATCATAGCTCCGCCGGAAAATCATCTTGACTACAAGCGGTCCCCATGGGTGGGAGTCCATTTGCCCACAGATCACCTTGTGGAAGAATGATGCGCTTGACTACTAGATCACCGACTTGGTAGACTCGGTGCTTGACCTTCTTGTTAAATGCTCGATCATTCGTTTTGATAAATCATCCATGGCGGATGGATGCGAGTTTCTCATCAATCAAATTAATCGGTCAAGGCGAGTCGGACCCAATCGTCTTCGCCTAACTCGCGCTGGAGGACTACGGTTGAGGGTATCCGAACCTCGATGGGTAAGCGGCTTCCATATACAAGAGAGAAGGGTTGCCCTGTTGATGTTCGTCTTTGTGGTCGATAACCATGAAGAGCAAATGGTAACATCTCATGCCAATCTTTGTAAGTCCTTTCATCTTGTATAATCTTCTTAATGTTCTTATTGGCGGCTTCCACTCGCCATTCATCTTAGGCCGATATGGAGAAGAGTTGTGATGTTTGATCTTGAGCTGCGTGCGAGTTCGGTGATCATCTTATTGTTGAGATTGGAACCATTATCGTGATAATCCTTTCGGGAGTGCCATACCGACGGATAAGATTATGCTTGATGAATCGAGCCACTACATTCTTGGTAACGAGATGCATACGAGGTGCTTCTACCCATTTGGTGAAATAGTCAATTGCCACAAGGATGAAGCGATGTCCATTGGAAGGCGTGGGCTTAATCTCTCCAATCATGTCAATGCCCACATTGCGAAGGCCACGGAGAAGTTAAAACATTCGAGTCTTGGAGTCGTGCACTTTGTCGGCATAAATCGGCATTTGTGACAAGATCGAGCATAAGCGGTGACAATCGACTTCCATGGTGGACCAATAGTAACTGTTCTCAAAATCTTCTTAGCCATAGTGTGTCCTTTGAGTGGGTACCAAATTAAGCCTTCGTGTAACTCTTCCATGATACGTATTGTTTCATTTGGTCTATCTGTGGAGTAAGCACAAGTCGTGGTTGCGCTTGTATAAGATATCGTTCTTTGAGAAAGAATTTGGAAGCAAATCTTCTCATGAACTTCTTATCATTAACGGATGCCCTGCGAGATATTCACGAGTCTCAGATACCTCTTCACGTCATAGTACCAAGGTTTCTCTTACGTGTCAAGCTCATAACAATCTGTTGGTTCGTCAAACTTCTCAATGATGATGCAGGGAGCCTCGTTGTCCCATCTAACCTTGAACATAGGCGACATAGTAGCCAATGCGTGCCTTGATTCTCTTCTCGTGGAATGTGATCAAAAGTAATCTCTTGAAGTAAGGAATCAAACTCGAACATGCTCTCGATATGGAATGAGATTCGGATGCTTCGTATCCCTGCCTATAATCGGTGATCACTAAAATTGAGTCTCCATACACTTGTAAGAACTTGATTCTTAAGTCAATAGCGACTTTAAGACCCATGATGCAAGCTTAGTACTCGGCCATGTTGTTAGTGCTGAAACATAATCTGGCGGTGAAAGGAGTATGTCCTTTGTAGGATGTAATGATGGCGCCAATGCCATTGCCAAGTGCGTTTGAGGCTCCATCAAAGACCATAGTCCATCGGGATCCTTGTTCGGGTCCTTAAATGCAGGCACAGGTTCTTCATGATCGTAACTAGTAAAACATCTTCATCGGAAATTCAAGCGCATAGGTGATAGTCATCTGACTTGATGAGCCAAATGATCGGCTACTACACTTCCTTTGATCGCTTTACGAGAAGTGTCTTGGATGTCATATTCGGTCAAGATCATTTGCCATCTTGCTATTCTTAGGAGAGCTGGTTTCTCAAAGATGTATTTTATCGGATCCATCTTGAAATCAACAAGGTAGTGTGAGTCAACATATCTTGTCTTAGTCGTGACAGCCAAAGCGTTGCAAGTTTTCTCGGTGTGAGTATCTTGTTTCACGATCGGTAAACTTTTGCTAAGGTAGTATATTGCATGCTCTTTTCGACCGGACTCGTCATGTTGCCCCAACACACCCATTGAATTCTCTAACCTTTATCAAGTACATGATAAGAGGTCTTCCTTGGCGGTGGCATAAGGATAGGAGGATTGAAGGTACTCCTTGATTTTGTCAAAAGCGATCGGCAATCGTCATTCCATTCCACTACTTGATCTTTCTTAAGTAACTTGAAGATTGGCTCACAAGTAGCGATTAGGTGTGCAATGAATCGGCAATGTAGTTCAATCGGCCCGAAACCTCGACTTCCTTCTCGGTGCGGGGGCATCTCTTGAATAGCTTTAACCTTGGCGGGATCAACTTCAATACCTTTACCATGACAATAAACCCTAGGAGTTTTCGGATCGACTCCAAGGTGCACTTGTTGGGATTAAGTCTCGATCACTTCTTCACCTATCAAACAGTTTACGCAAATGATCGAGATGTTCTTCTTGATGCGGATCGAGCTATCATATCGTCGGCGTAGACCTCTATCTCGTGATGAATCATGTCATGAAACAATGTCACCATATGCGATAAGTGGCGCTGCGTTCTTGATCCGAGCGGCATAACCTTGTAGAGAAAGTGCCCCACTGTAACAAAGTAGTCTTCTCCATGTCTTGAGGAGCCATTTTGATCGATTATGTGGAGAAACCATCCATGAAGGAGAAAACCTTATCTTTGCGGTGTTGTCAACGAACATCAATATGAGGAAGTGGGAAATCGTCTTTCGGACTCGCTTTGTTCAGATCTCTGTAATCCACACACATTCGCACCTTACCATCCTTCTTAGGCACGGGTACCACATTTGCAACCCACTGGGGATAAGAGGTGACAGCCAAGAAACCAGCGTTGAACTGCTTCATAACTTCGGCTTTGATTTTCTCGACATCTCGGGGCGCATCACAGCGAACCTTACATTTCCTTTGGGAAAACCTTCTTTGTCGGCAATCGATGTACCACAATATCAATGTCTAAACCCGGCATGTCTTCGTATGACCAAGCAAAAACCTCAACATAATCTCGTAGCATCTGAACCAACCTTTCTTTAACACTGTTCTCAAGACCCGCTCCTATCTTGATCTCTTTTCTGTCTTCGTCAGTACCCAAATTCACAACCTCAACTTGCTCTTCGTGTGGGTATAACTCGCTCTTCTTCTTGTAGCAGTCGGCAAGTTCTCCGGCACTTCACAATCTTCCTCACTTTCGTCTTGGCTTGGTAGATCGGATTATCGAAGTCATATTTAGCACTAGCATTTGTTATGAGATTCGGAGTGATTACGCGATGTATCACGTGGGTGTGTGTAGAACACATAGCTTTTGAAGGGTGATAAAGTAAAGAAAGAAAACAAACAATTGAATGCAAAAGTCCAACGATTTATTGAATGAAAATACGCAAGCGACGGATAATAACCTACATAAGCGAGCCATGATGCCGGGCAAGGCACTAGGCTTTCAAAGTTTATTGTTCAAACATAAAAAATGACAAAACAAAACAAAACAATTACTCTGGCTAAAGGAGATTGGTATAGCGTCTTGATCTTCCAATTCTTGAGCCCATTATGCAGTTGGGAAGATCCACTTGCGATGTCGAAGTCGTTGTCGTCGTCTTCTATAGCATGGATTCCACTGGTGATGCGGAAAGGAAGTTGGCGGCACGTTCGCGGTATCATCTTCGACCCTTGATGGTGAAGCCTAAACCGGTCTTGTCGGTTTGAAGGAAGATCGGGTTGTCCCCAATAGACTACCTTCTTCAGCGCTTGAGCATCTTTCAAAGAGGCCATCCTAGGCGGAACTTTAGCAACCGGGGTAGCGGGAGAGTCAGGGCATGACTGGGTATTGTTTCAAAAGCTTGACAGGAGTCTCGAAGAATTCACCCTCCATCTCGAGATAGCGGAATGACGTAGATGGTGACCATATCTTCTTCACCACACCTTGTAACAACTTTCCCTTTCACGGGTACTTGAGTTTACGATGCAAAGTAGAGTAGCCGCCCATGTATCAAGGCGTCAAGTAGGCAGAATAAGTTGGACGGATGTCCATGACAAAAGTGGAATCAAAAGTCGGGAACCGACTTTAAGTGAGTGAGCTCTCCAAGTCTTGCGCTTAGAACCATCAAAAGCTCTCACGATAATGTCTCGAACCAACCCTTCGACATCAAGTCGATCAAAAGCGATCTTGGAAGGATATTGAGCAGCGGTGTCAACAAAACATGAGAAGTACTTGCATTCAACGAGAGATGTGCAAGGCTTTGTTATGTTTCTTTCGGAAGTCAAATCGACATCGAGAAGCCTAGGCCGTTGTTGGCAGCCGGGCTAGCAATACAAACTTGAATGATCGGTGGTAGTGTCTTGCGGCACATGAGCATTCTTGAAAACTTCACCAAGGCATTAGCATGAGCCTCGGAGCACAAGAGCGAGCAAGCATGGAGATTTTGGACGGTCATCCCAAGCTTCCACAACATTGTAATCACTCTTCTTGATGATCTTGAATTTCCTCCATTTCTTGTTTGGAGGTGTCTTGATAACTTCCTTTGGTACTACGGTTGAGCGGGATGAGTCCTTGGTTCTTTCCCTCTAGGTGGGGATATTGATTGAGTAGTGGAATGCTGTTTGGAGTCATGATGTCTTTTGGAGGAGATCTCGGAGAATACCCTTCGGTTCGGTCACCTTCTGGATCCGTGATGTTGTCAATGTCGGGAATAGAAACTTGATGATAAGATCTTCAATGGTCGAGAGGATCTTGTTTGACCATGATAGTAAACATCGACTCCATAATTCCAAGGGATAGCCTTGTCGGAGGAATATGGCTGGTCTTGGAGAAGTGATAATGAGAGGTGCCACTCTAGGCACGGAATCGTGAGAGGAAATCCTTATGGTGTTAACATCGGCATAGTCTTACGGAAATCGTCACCCCATCCGTCGCCTTAACATCTTCAATAGGAATCTTGTAACTATCGAGGACGGTGTACTTCACCATGTAATCATACTTTCCACTTGGCTGTCCCAAGGTATCCCACAGATGGTACAGTTTCATTCGCATTGTCAATCTTCAACTTAGACATTTCTTCACTTACGCACGGTGGTTTCGAAATAGTATCTCACGGTTATCCATCATACCTTTGAACACGTCTTCTCAACCAAGCGCAACCATTAGGTGCAGACGAGCACCAACGACAACTCTCTGGGCATCCTGGATTGACACCGCTTGCAACAAATTCTTCTTAACGTCATCGGAGGAATGGTCAAGTCATCTATGTTGAAAACATAAGTATCGTCACCATGACATTGGAACTCTTGTCATGGTTAGGCATAGGAGCATTGATCACATTCGGTCTCAGGGAGGATCAAACTCAATCTGCTTAGCTTCAATCATATCTTGAATCTTGTTCTTGAGCCCAACAATTGTCGATTAGTGCCTGGCGTTGAATGGTAAGCACACTTAGCATTAGGATTGTACCGGAGAGGAAGTGTTGACATTAGGGAGGATCCTCAAGGTAATCACTGCGTTCAACATGTGTTGCAAGGCTTGCGACAAAGGCATGTTGATCTTAAAGCTTGTCTTCGTGGCGCGTTACTCAGCGCGTTGTCTCGTGAGGTTGTCTTGATGTAGGATTGGAGATCACAAGCGCCCCCACAGTTAGTAGCGGTCGGTCTTGGCTCGGCTTTTCGACCATACGGCATTAGTTTCTTTCTTAGCACCAAAGATCTCTTGCGACATTTGAAGATGACTCTACATGGATCTTCCCACTCTTGATACCGGCTTCATCGCTCGCTTTGTCAATATCATTTCGGTGAATCCGGATGAAGAATTTCCAATCGGATGATTGAAGAATGGGCTGTCGGTGTTCCCATAAACATATCAACCAACTCCCTATTGGACAAGGGTGGTTGAACTTTTGCTAGATCTCTCCACTTCGAGCATACTCCTTGAACTTCTCGTCACGACCCATAGACATGCTTTGTAGTTGCATGCAGTGGGTGTCAATTCAACATTGTACTCATATTATCATAGAAAGCATCAGCAAATCACTCCAAGTACGGATCGGTCATTCTCTAGCGATAGTACCATTCCAAGCGGGTTCGGACAAACTCTCTTGAAAATAGTGCATCCACACTTTCATCATCGATGTGGGGTTGATCTTACGAACATAGGACTTCAAATGCGACTTAGGGCAAGACATGCCATCATACTTGGCAAAGCAGGAACTTTGAACTTGGGAGGAATCACAACACAGGAACAAGACTCGGATCATCAAAATTCAACCGGACATTTGGGTTTTCCACGCATTGAGCGATCTTCAGTTGCTTGTACTTGTCATCTTCTTCAGTGTTGCCATAGTCGAATGATCCTCTCCTCCTTTCTTTGGCTCACGATCACCTTCATCACCCTTGGTACTCCCTCGGTATGGACACTTCCTTGAGAGGCTCGATCCGGTAACCACTTTAGGACCCCTTTGAAGCGTCTACCCATGTTGAGGAGACCAACAACCTTCTTCTTCTTGTTGATGAGCTTCTTGGATCTTCTTGGCCTTGGACCAAGTTGGTGAACATCTCTTGGCCAGGCATTCGAGCTGAAGATCTTTGTGATCTGTTCAAGAGCCATTTACGCTAAAATAAATAGCGAGCAAATGAGAAAACCAATCTCAATGTACCGTGATGCAATGTTATGCTATGATATGCAATGTTTATGCGAATGCAATGCAATGTTTTCAAGGACCTAAGAGATTTAAATTTGTTAAACAAGCAATGAACAAACATTTATTAGTACTTTTCATTATTCTTTTTCTTTTTAAGTACAAGAGATAGTTCAAAACAATAAAAAAAAGCATAAAATCCTAAAGCTCTAAGTCTCCCATGGGCGCTTCCTCTTGGTGCCGATGTAGCGTTGATGTTTCGCTCCTCGTGAAGTAGCTTGGTCAACTCTAGAACTTTCTTCTCACTTGCATAACACGAGCTTCAAAGGTATCCCTTTCTTCTTTAAGTTGAATCGGGATCTCTTGGTCTTCAAAATCGATAGGCATGTCGGGATGGAAACGGACATAAGGTACGTCACCTATAGCAGGTTCCATAATTCTTGGTAGAACAGTGAATGGCATCATGAGGTTTTGAGCTCGAGCTCGCACCCATTTGAGGTAAGGTTCCCAAGGAATGGAGTTCGGTGCCCCAAAGTCTTGGTATCGATCTTCTTTACCATGCCCCAAGCATGTATAAACCTTCGTCGGTAATGCGGAGATCGTGATTGTAGTCGAACACAACATCTTGGAGAAGCATATCATGTGGACCATCCTTTCGAGCAAAACCAAACGACGTAGAGCTAGAGAAGGGTTGTAAGTAATACCTCCCTTATACCAGTAGTGGTACATTAGGAATTCTCCACAACGCTCGATGAATGTGAAATCCTTTTGAGAGAAAAGACTCCAACGGATATCTGAATGAGATAGTGACATCAATCTTTGAGACCATCTCAACCTTTGTTCATTCTTCAAAACTGATGGAGGAAGGTGCGAAATAAACCACCTTGAAAGTAACGGTATACAACACATGAGAGTTCCTTGTCTTTTGTAGTACAGTGTGGAGAGAATGCAGGATGTCTCCAAGTAAAGTAGGCACTGGATTGCGGGTAAGAAATAATTTGATGGCATTGATGTCTATGAATTGATCCAAGTTAGGAAATAGAACCAAACCATAAATTAGCAAGGCCACAATGTCTTCAAATGCATGAAAACTCATAACTTTGAGGAATTCTCGGGCTTTCTTGACTAAGAACTTGGAAAGTAAACCCTTAACTCCACTTCTAGTTTCCCAATTGGCTTCAATGTCTGAGCGCTTAAGATGTAAGGCGGATGCAATGTCTTCGAACTTAGGGACCTTCTCTAGACCGGTGAATGGCATTTGGTCAAGAATAGGTATCCCAAGTAGCTTAGAGAACTCTTCTAAGGTAGGAACCAACTGATAATCTGGAAATGTAAAGCAATGGTGTTTCGGATCAAAGAACTGGAATAGGACATGCATCATATCTTCTTCAAACCGGAATAACCAAATCAAGTAGATAACCATGTCTTTTGATGAAGCATGGTCGGGAATTTAAACCAATTCTTTGAGTTGAGAAGGGATACCCATGAAGTTGATTCGGATAGTCTTTCTAGAAGCCATAATCCCTACAAAGCAGGCAAAGATAAATCCTAGGTCCTTGAAATAGTTAGAAATGATATGCAATGCGAATGATGTCATGATGTCATGTTTAGCACACAAACAATTCACACAATGAGCCTAGGGTTAAGGCTTGCATGAGGTATAGGTGATTACCCACCAAAAGTTTGAGTTGGTTCATCTGTCCTATAATAATGTAGGGTTCTAGGAATCTCATATCATAGATCTTTCTCGTAGCGCTTATTTCAACACGGCCAAGTGGTCGATCGAAAATGTCCCAAAAGTCTATCTCAATGAGCGTAGCATCGAGTATCAACCAACCTCGGTCTATACCAAAGCCGCCATCTCACTACCTTCTAATGGCCAAGATGGGTCAATTAAGGTTCTAAAAGTTTAGTTAGCGCTTGATGACACCACGAAGCCAAATACTTTCTTCAACTTGGGAATGAAGAGTATCGGGCAACAAAGTGTCACGCTAACGTAGCCATCATGTTGACCGCTTAGTTATCGTCTAGCGGTCGCGATGATCTAATGCTACTTACCTAAAAGAAACCGGATCCGGTGTAGGATCCCCAACAATATAATACCCAAGCAACCCTTAAAGATAAAGCATACAATCAAACAAAAAGCAATAAAGGTTATCTAGAAATCCTAAGGCAATTCTCTCTTTTGGGTGTTTCCCAGTAGTCGCCATTACGTGATACGGTGAACCGACTTTGTAGGATTTTTGTATCCAAATGTGCGGATAGCAAGAGTCGCCACCGACTTTTATTTTTATCAATTAAGGGAAGGTAAAAGTAACGAAAAAGACCTTCGTTAGATTACGAGTTCGGGAGAATGGTTATGAAAAGGAAGGTATTAGCACCCTTTCCATCCATGATTTATTCTACGGGCTCTTAGTTGCTCTAGATCACCTTTTAAAATTGCTTTCTGTGTGTTTGACAAAATGTTTTGAAAAAGGCATTTCGCTTTGACTTTGTAATGACTCATGTAGGAGTGTATACAAAGTGTTCGGAAATGTTTTGTTTTGAAAAGAATTTGAACTTTGAAAAAGTGTGTGGTGTGAAAAGCATTTGATAGAGCAAGCAACTAAAAGACTTATTTACCCACTCAGAATTGGTCGTTTTGTTGTACTTCTACATTCCTTTAGAATAGCGCTAGCCATACCATTAGTTAGTAGGTAGCTCCATTCATTGGATGTAAGCGGGACATTCGAAGGGACATCGGATGGTCATTGAAGGCAACTTGTAGGAAGTATCCTAGCACATTCGAAGGGACTATCATCATTTTTCGTAGGCGACAATCGAGGGTCAAGATCATGTATTCGGAGGCGACATCGTGGGTCTTATGATCTTTGTATCGAAGGGACTATGATGATTTGTTTGGAAGGCAACGGTGCTAGAATACCTCTACGTTCGAGGGACATGACCATTTTGAAATCGAAAGGCATCGAGAGAATTACCCTAAGGGGTGCATGTGTGAAAGAAGTGTGTCAAATTCAGATATTTTATCTTGAAGATTAGTGTGAGCTATGTCCAATTATTATCTTGCCATACACGCCTAATTACTAGCAATTGATAAGGGTGCGGAAAGTAAAATGCGGAATGTAAAGTGCGGAAAGGTAAATCCTACGCTATTACATGGCTTTGGGGCAGATACATAATTTAACTTGCGGAAAATAAAACCCTAAATTAAACTATTACATCCCATGAACAGTTACATTATTGGAAAAATAAAACAGTAAAAGAAACCGTCCGAATCGGAACAACCTGTGAAAGAATGAGAAAAACGGAAAATATGATAAAATCGAAATAAGAGAAAATGTTAGAAAAATGCAATTTTAATATGAGAAAATTTATGCATCTGGAAATAAGATAAATAAGCTATAATAATTTTTGGGATTTTTGAAAAAATTTAATAATAAAATGCAATTTATAATGATTTAAATGCTAAAATAAAAATAAAATAAATATGCATGCAAAAATTATATTTTTAAATTTTATAAATTAAATAAAGGTTTTTATGAAAATAATGTAAAAAGAAAAAATGTTTTTGGTGATTTTTTAATGCAGAAATAAAATATGGAAAAGAATTAAAATAATGGAAAAATATTAGAATATGGAAAATATGAAAATAGAGTTTTGGAAAGGAAAATAGCAAAACATGCCCTGGCCGGATTCGAACTCATGACCAGAGGCTGAAACCTTGAGGACTAACGCGCTGACCGCTACGCCACGTTGCATCTGGTGTTTGAAAACGAAGTGAGTGGGATACATGCACGCGTCACCCTCCGATTGCATCGTTCCGCCAAGATCTTCATCTCTTTCATTTTGAATTCTGGGCATTTTGCGTCGGCCTCAGAGCGACGCTATAGTCCCTGCAAATTCCAAAATCCAGTACACGCAATATAAATTCAGTTTAAAGGCATGGTTCGATTGGATTTGTCATTCTAAACACAATGGTAGCATTCGTTTTGGCCAATTTGTCCTATTTCGTGGAATCCCAATTCGGTCCATGAAACCCTAGCCATGGCAAGCTTGATTCCCATGAAAATGCAATCAAACTATGCAGAAAGCTTGCAAACTTCCATCTAAACACAAAACAAACCACGAAACATGTTAAAAATGCATGAGAATTAAAATACGATTTCGATTTTTGTAAGAACAAACCAAACTCGGATTCCTTGATCCTGGATAGATTCGAGCAATGTGAAGGTCTGGATTCACTCTGGAGGTATCAAGGAATGCAATGGACACCTTAGAATCGATAAAATTTGGAACTAGGGTTGCCAATTGCTTCAAGTGCACGGTTTTTTCAGTTTGAGAATAGGGTTTGTGGAGCAATTTTTCTGTTCTTAATCATGTGCTATGCCTTGTGTATTTATATTGGATGGAATTGGAGCTGATTTGAGGAAGAAATCATCATCAATCAATGCAAATCAAATTTGATTTTGTACAAAATCAAATTTTCAAATTTTGATTAATTTTCAATCCAATCTTGCCATATCAATCCAATTTTCGAAATTTGCTGGCTTTGTTGAGTTACTTGGATGCCAAGGAAGAGAGAAAAATCAATTTGCAATTAATTTTTGATCTTATACTTTATTTTTGAATTTAATTTGTATTTAAATGAATAAATTCCAAATTAAATAGAAAAATAAAATAAAAATTCGTGGCTTTGGGCTTTGATGTTCCAAATTGTATGAGGAACAAGTTTGGATGAAGAAAAAGTAGGCCCATTTGCAAAGTTTTGATTTTTTGAAGTATCTCTCCTTGTGCATTCTTCCAAAATTGCCCAACTTGTAGATGGTGTAACTTGCTCAATTTTCCACATTTTTTAGTGTTCTTGGACTTTTTGGAAAGCTCTAAGAGTCCTCCAACCAATGTCTTTGGTCTCATCTCAATTGGAGTTACCATGCTCAAAATATCTTCAAAACAAAAAGTTGACTTTTGTTGACTTTGAAAATGACTGTAATGTTTTGAGCTATACCTCTCAAATGAAGCATTTTTGGACATTCTTGTGAGACATGAAGTTGTAGAAATTGAATTTCCTTCAAAACAAGAGGTGGTGGAAAAATTTACGAGAAAGTATGAGAAAGTTATGATCGATCAAAGTTGATTGACTTTTCATCTAGAAACCCTAATTTAGAAAGTTTGACTTTTGGGCAAATCTTGAGTTTTCTTGATGAATCATGATCAACCCTTGATCAAAGGATGAATGTAACTTCAAAATGAGGATGTTGACCAAAATCGAAGTTTTGTTGTATGTTGACCACATTGACTTTTTGTCCAATACACCCGATTTTCAACCATCTGAGCAATTGCCTGAGGAAACTTGACTTGTGAGGCTTGAAATTTGACATGGAGAATCTTTGAAGCATATGAGGAGGCATGAAGGTTATTGGAGATGTTGGAAATCCATCTTGACTTGGGAGATACCAAACCCTGGCTTGGGTTGATTGTCTAGGAGAGAGTTTGTCTGATCAACTCTTGAGGAATCCTTGAGCATAGATGTATGAAATCTTTTGAGTAGATGGAGGGCAAATTTTGGGGTATGACAGAGATCCTCCACCAAATGTTATCAATAATCCGTTGCCAGGAAAAAGTGGCTGAGGACGGGTCAGAATATCCCAAGTCACCTCCTAAAGCCAGTGTTTCAGACAGGACTGCTCATCCTTGTAACTGATTAGTCACTAGGCCATTTTTCTTTTCTGTTTGCATTTTTCCTTTGTTTATGATAAAATTGTTGCTTTCAAATCTTGTTTGTAATTTCAGGTCAATTTTAATGAAATGAGCATTGCACTATTTTTATTTAAATCATTTACATTTATCGCTTTCAAAAATATATATTTTCCATGTTTAATTTCTTTACCGAACTCTTGATTTTGCAAAGATTGGAGGGAGGATGATAAAAACAAGATACCCATAATTGATGTTGGTATGCTTTCGAATAAAACTTTGCTGATGATATACAGGCATTGTTTCAATTCCCAAACACCGGAGAAATAATGAAGTTAAACCTTTGTCAACCCCTTCGAGCCTAGAAGTTGGAGTTTCTTTTCATATGAAAAACCCACAATTTTAACCTGGGGCAGGGTAATTCTCAGTTTAATTCGGATGTGCATTCGTTCAAGATGCCTTTCAACAAAGTTTGTATTCAATCAGCTTTCCTTCACACACATCAAAGAAGTGTCGAAGATGTCATCCAAGTCAAAAAGTGATGATGATGGTTCCCCGTAATCTTTAAGTCAAGCAGTCACTGTCTTTCAAAAAATATATATCAAAAGAAAAAGCCGCCAAGTTAAAATTAAAAGGCAACTTAGGCAACCAATTCAGGCAAAAGTTAGGGATGACAAATTCAAACAAGAGTTGACAAAAGTCCTCAAACAGCAAAAAAATGTTGCAAAAAAAGGTGACTGTTATCTCAAGAATTCCTCAACTTCTGAGCCATCATCATTCCTATCAGTGTATAATCCAAAATCTCTTGGAAAGAGAATGCACAATCTGAGTTTAACTGAACGTAGGACTGAAGAACATCACGAAGATTGGGTTGGGTACAAATAAATTTTGAGCCTTTATCCTTTGTTTCTTAAACCGTGAACCAGACCACGTTACAACCCTCAAAAGACCTAATTAAAGCCAGGTTTCTTTTGAAAGCATACTACAGCAAGGTTGCGTAATATGACTCCTAAGGTCTTTTGCAAATCAATTGTCTTGGTATATCCATATCTTTGTCTTTTCTTTCACTGTTAAATTTTTAAACCGCTGTGTTTTAACCAGTGATCCATTTTCTATACAGCAATTACGTCATTCCAAAAATGATTTTTTATTTCAAAACTTGTGCATGAACTTTGCATTAAATTTACCATGTCTGAATAAACAATTTTTGCTTGCAAACAAGCTTTCCTCATCAAGGAAGTCCAAACTGTTAGGAAACTTGGTCAGTGATCCTAATCAGGGGCAAGTATCTTTCGGATCCTGTTATGTATCAATTCAAGATTTGTTACTCAGTGCAAGTCATTATCAGAATTGTTTTAATCAGAAGATCTTTTTCAAGACTTATACCGGGGCACTCCTTTCCCTCAGTCATTTCAAGAATTGAAGCCATGATCAGTTTATCCTCAACAATCAGCTAATCCGGGGCAATCCGAGCAGCGCTTCAGTCCTTCCTCCAAGGATCATCATTTCAATACAATTCGCAAGTGTGTTATAAGTGTTTCTCAAGACATTTTGTCTCTAAGCAGAGTTGGTAGTGTTCTCCGTGTTGAGGAATCAGAGTTCCCATCTTACCTCCACAAATGAGTCAATCTCCATTGTCATAAACGTCTGCATTACATACTACATGCATAGATCATTCATATATCATGCATCACAAAGTTCATATATCATGCATGGCAAGAGTGTTTTATCCTCATTTGCATTTTCCAGAGGTCTTGTTACAATCAATGTCTTACCTTGCAGTCAAAATCCAACTTACTTGGTATCTACAAAAACATGTCTGTCAGTCTGTATCTCTTTTCGTCCGATACTATTTCTTCGTTATTTTAAACCTCAATTTTATTCAACACCATTGGAGGTCACATTCCCCAGTGCAACATTTATCACCACTCCAGTGCCATGCCTGGATGCCTTGTTTCACCCTTCATCTAAAGCTATTATTAGATGTCGAGTCTTTTTCATCCAAAGCCATTATTGGGTGTTACGTCTTTCTCACTTTATTCAAAGCCATTATTGGATATTGTGATCTTCCTTCATCTAAAGCCATTATTAGATGTCGAGCCTTTTTTCACCCAAAGCCATTATTGGGTGTTACATCTTTCTCACTTTATTCAAAGCCATTATTGGATATTGTGATCTTCCTTCATCTAAAGCCATTATTAGATGTCGAGCCTTTTTTCATCCAAAGCCATTATTGGGTGTTACATCTTTCTCACTTTATTCAAAGCCATTATTGGATATTGTGATCTTCCTTCATCTAAAGCCATTATTAGATGTCGAGCCTTTTTTTCATCCAAAGCCATTATTGGGTGTTACATCTTTCTCACTTTATTCAAAGCCATTATTGGATATTGTGATCTTCCTTCATCTAAAGCCATTATTAGATGTCGAGTCATCTTTCATCCAAAGCCATTATTAGGTGTTACATCTTTCTCACTTTATTCAAAGCCATTATTGGATATTGTGATCTTCCTTCATCTAAAGCCATTATTAGATGTCGAGTCATCTTTCATCCAAAGCCATTATTGGGTGTTACATCTTTCTCACTTTATTCAAAGCCATTATTGGATATTGTGATCTTCCTTCATCTAAAGCCATTATTAGATGTCGAGTCATTTTTCATCCAAAGCCATTATTGGGTGTTTCATCTTTCTCACTTTATTCAAAGCCATTATTGGATATTGTGATCTTCCTTAATCTAAAGCCATTATTAGATGTCGAGCCTTTTTTCATCCAAAGCCGTTACTGGGTATTACATCTTTCTCACTTTATTCAAAGCCATTATTGGATATTGTGATCTTCCTTCATCTAAAGCCATTATTAGATGTCGAGCCTTTTTTCATCCAAAGCCATTATTGGGTGTTTCATCTTTCTCACTTTATTCAAAGCCATTATTGGATATTGTGATCTTCTTTCATCTAAAGCCATTATTAGATGTCGAGCCTTTTTTCATCCAAAGCCATTATTGGGTGTTATGCCTTTATCACCTTATTCAAAGCCATTATTGGATATTGTGATCTTTATTCATCCAAAGCCATTATTAGATGTCGAGTCCCTCCATCTAAAGCCATTATTAGATGTCGAGTCTTTTTTTATCCAAAGCCATTATTGGATGTTTTGTCTTCCGTGTTGTATCAGTCAATTTACCAAAATTTCTAATTTCCAGTTTCTTTCCAACAATTTTCGCAGAGTCTGTCTCATATCATGCATCATTAAAAAAATGTATGTCAAAAAAACATTGCATTCAACACTTTCTCATTATATTTTATTCACATCATACCCATTGCATCTCAGGGCAAAATTTTGGGTTTTTGATATTTAACTATCTCCCACTGCGATAATATGAAGCTTGATCATCTTCATATCATCTGGTTGAAGATATTTAAATAGGGGCAACTATTGCACCCAAATTTTACCACTATTTTTCTACTTGCATTGTATTTATATTAAAAAATCATTCACTCATTGCATTTGCATCCTTTCTCACTTTAATTTTTATTTTAATATTTGATTAATTCTAATTATTTGGTGAGGTTTTACTAAATAATTTCTATTAGTTAAATAATGAAATAATAATTAAAAGGAATTTTGTTTTATTTTCTAAATAACAGTGTTTTGTTTTTACTAGTAATTATGTTTGTATTTATCGATTATTTCATGCTTGATTTTTTGCATTTTTTATTAAAACTTTGAATTAATTAAAATCTTTCCTCATTGAAAATATTTTTATTTTTTCTATTTCATTAACAATTAATTTAGATTTTATTTTTTATTTTGATATTTTAATATTTTTCTTTCACATTAACATTAATTTCTTTTTTTTAGAATAGTCATATTTTAATATCAAAGTTTGTTTTATCATGTTTACATTTTTTAAATAGATTAATTAATTTTTATATTTGTATCTTTTAATTCTATTTTTATTGTGATATTTAATTTCAATCATTTTAGTGATTAGAAGTTATTAATTGGTTTCTATTAAATATAATAAATTAGGATTTAAATAAAAATCACTTTTTGTTAGAACAACATTTTTTTTTACCTTATTTTAAAAATATTAGTTTTATTATCAATGGATTTTTAATTGGCATTCTTAGTAATAAAATTAGTTTTAATTAAATTTAAACTTTTGTAATTATATTATGCATCATCATATCATGTACATCTTAATTTTTAGATTTCAATTAATTATATTTTTGTTTTTTACTTTTTAATAAAACAAAAAATATACAAAAAAGAAAATTGTTGTTGCTGTTGTTTGTTCTTTTCCACTACCCTGCAAATTGTAATTCCACCACTCTTGTACCACCTGCCAAAACAACCCCAAACATCAGTACAACAAATTCCACTATCAATTTCAAATTTTAACATCAGTACATGTACAACTTCACAACAATAACACTAACCCACTATCCCGCTCCACTACTCAAATTCTAACAAATATACAGCTAGCATTGTACAGATTGTTTCTTTGTTCTTATCCTTAATCCATACTCAAATACCATCCTATCCCTCACTCTTCACTTCTTTTTATGAAAAAACCATTACAGAGAAAAAGAAAGGAAGGAAAACAGATGTAGAAAAACCTCTGTTGAAACCACACACTACCGTCGTGTTCAGGGAATCCTCCACGCCTTTCATAGTCCAGCACCCTTCACTATAACCTTAACCTCTTCATCTTCCAACACTCCTTCAACCTCAAAATCACCATTTTGTACCGACGTTATCCTTTTAACCTTCCATTCCTTCACTGCATCAACCTTTATCAACACCATATCAGACAACATAGAAACCGAAAACCCACAGCAAACAAATCGTAGACTCAAACGCAGAAAGAGACAAAGGTGAAACGAGTTCAGAATACATACCCGGTTTTCTTTCATTTTTTTCTTTGAATGTTTGCTTTGATTTTGTATTTTTGTATGCCATCAATAATCAATTTGGGGCTTAGGGTTTTGGAAAGAGTGTTGTTTTGTTGTTTGTTGAACAAACATGTTTGAATCGATGAGGAAGATGATGGAAAGGTGAGAAGTCGAAGCGATAGAACAGATAAAGCGTGTGAGAGGACCGATAAACAAAAAGAAGGAAGCGAGTTGCAGAGAGCGGTGTATCGTGTTTTTTTTCTTTTAGTTTTTGTCTTTAATAAAAATTAAAATAAAAAACAATTATTCCTAAATATTAGGAAGCAAGTTGGTGGCTAAACCTAGTAGCTCTAGGGTTTTTTTTGTTAAGTTTGAAATTTGAATTGGGCTGAGGATCGACCCGATGGCATAGCCAATTTGCTCATCATATTATCCTTTTTTTTTTTTTTTAATTATTTCTTCCAAATCTAGTATATCTTTTAATTACTTTTATTATTCAATTTAGTGTTCTATTTTAACTTAGTTTCTACTTTCATTTTTATCTTTTATCAAAAAAATTATTTTAAAAAAAAGGTGTAAAAAATATATTTAGAATTAGATTTATTTTACATTTTTTTTAAAATAAAAAAGAGAGCAAAGAGATTTTATTTTTATTTTAGTTGTTAGGTTTCTTTTTAGAAATAGTTTGCTTTTGTTGATTTGTACAAGTAATATATTTTAGATCTTCAAAATAATTTTCAAAAATACAAAAAAATAAATATATAGTTTAGAACTAATTTTCTTTAATAGTCAAAATATTTTCTATTTTTAAGTATTTTATAAGTTTTATTTGATTTAGATTCAATTAAGTAAATTTAGGATTTTATTTAGTGTAGATTTAATTTAGTAAACTTTAGAATATTTATTCGATTTAGATTTGATTTACTAATATTAGAATTTTTTTATATTTTATATTTAATTTTATGATTTTATAATTTTTATTTAATTTAGGTTTAGTTTTAGGCACTTTAGAATTTTTAATTTATTTTAGATTTAATTCAAAGTTTAGAATTTTAATCTATTTTAGATTTTGTTTAATAATTTTAAATTTATTTTATAACCTTAGACTTTGTAGTTGTTTTAGAATTACTTTAATATCTTTAGTTTTTTTTATTAGGATTAATTTGGTGATCTTAAATTTTCAATAATTATTATTTTCTTATGAATTTAATTATTTTTTTTCTTTTATATTTGTTTGAACATGTAATTATTCGATACATCCCCATTTGTAAATATTGTACCCCCATCCCCATGAGATGTAATAATTAGTAAATATTTTATTGCTTTACTTTATTTAATTATTCATCACTCTGACAAACCAAATACTTTCAAACTAATACTCGTGCGAGCCATTTTTTAACCTTGAGTTGACAAAAGCTTTGAAGCGTCACAACGGCCACACATTTGTGCACACACCACGCTTACTCTTGGGCTTACAATGAGACCTTAATTGATTAGTTAAACATTATTTAATTATCTAATTAGGTTATTCAAAATTGATTAGTCAATCTAATTGATTTTATTAAACTAATTACTTGATTAAATTTTGTTTCATTAGTTGATTAAATTTATTTCGTGCATGCACTTACACAATGCAAATCGCTTTATCGTTTGTGTTGGCCACCTTGTATGGGCTTTGTCGATTTTACTTGTGATTTACAATTATCTCAACCTATTCTTTCTCCATTCACCAAGCATTTAAGACACTTTCAATAAAAATCGACCCAACGTCGAGTCTTCTTCTCAAACCTCGATCCAACGTCGAGTTATTTTTCAAAAATCAATTTTTCTACAAAACAAAAAAAACACGGTGCTATGGTATTTAAGTAAATCGTTAGAGGATAGCCCGATGATTTAATTAAAATGTAAAGTATTTGGGCCATTAGAGGGTAACCCAATGACTTAAATACTTTATTCCATACACTTAATAAAAGTGAACTTTGTTTCACCTCACTCTTTTTATAATAAAGATTTTGGATGAGAGATGATCGGTTGACCTCAATCACCAATCTCGAGTATTGAATCGTTAGAGGATAGCCCAACGTTTTGGTACTTGTCATCCACAATTTAAAATCAATTTCAACTCACTCAAACTTCTTTTGTGCGTCCAAGCACCTTTTACCTTTAAACCCTTTTCAAGATTAGACATGATTCATTTATAATTGAGATGCTTCTACCTCTATTCCCAAGGTTTTCGACTTCTCAACTTGAGTACTAGAGGTGTTCTCAAACCCTCTCTCATGTTGGTGCCTAGTCCTTTATTCTTTATCACACCTTGTGGACGTTAGACGAGTCTTTTCCTTTAAAAATGACGACTTGTCTTTTCATTTAAAATCAATAAACAAACAATCATTTTTTAGAAGAACTACGGAGTTTTGACTTTCCCATTGCACGAGGGAATACGTAGGCACGCGGTTTCAAAACCATGTCAAACTCAAAAATAATAAAAACATTTCTCCTCTCTTTCTCATTTCAAAACTTAGAAGATCGTAAAAGTTTCACATTAACACACAACCACACTTTGAACTAAATGGGTACCATCGAGTATGATGGATGTAAGGGGTGCTAATACCTTCCCCTTGCATAACCAACTCCCGAACCTATATCTCTTTAATCTCGTAGACCGTCTTATCCTTATCTCTCGTGGGTTTTATCTATATTTTCCCGTTCTTTCTAGAACAAATAAAATTAGGTGGCGATTTCATTGTTGTTTTGAAAATTATTAAAATGATTTTTGAAAAAACGAGTTGCTTCAAGAACCAGTGACTCATCCTGCTCAACTAGAAGTGCCAAAGGAAGTTACTGAAGACACCACCAAACAAGAGACGGAGGAAATTCTGAAGATTATCAAGAAGAGTGACTACAATGTTGTGGAATAGTTGGGACAGACTCCGTCCAAGATCTCCATGCTTGCTCTGCTCTTGTGCTCTGAGGCTCATGCTAACGCCTTGGTGAAGTTTCTGAAGAGTGCTCACGTGCCGCAAGACACTACCACTGACCAACTTGAAGTTTGTATTGCTAGCCTGGCTGCCAACAACGGCCTAGGCTTCTCTGATGCTGATTTGACTCCTGCCGGAAAGAAACACAACAAAGCCTTGCACATCTCTGTTGAATGCAAGGGCACTACATTATCTCATGTTTTGGTGGATACCGGTTCGCTCTGAATATCCTTCCGAAGACTGCTTTTGATCGGCTTGATATCGAAGGGTTGGTTCTGAGACCCAGTGACATAATTGTGAGAGCTTTTGATGGTTCTAAGCGAACAGTGCTTGGAGAGCTCACTCTCCCTGTTAAAGTCGGTTCCCAGACTTTTGATTCTACTTTCTTTGTCATGGACATCCATCCAGCCTATTCTTCCCTACATGGACGCCCTTGGATACATGGGGCAGGCGCTATTACCTCTACCTTGCATCAGAAACTGAAGTACCCAGTGAAGGGGAAAGTTGTTACAGTATGTGGTGAAGAAGAGTATATAGTCAGTCATCTACAATCATTCCGATATCTCGATATGGAAGGAGAATTCTTTGAGACTCCCTGTCAAGCTTTTGAAACAATCCCCAGAGTCATGTCTGCTGACTCTCCTGTCACTCCTGAAGTTACACAAGCTCTGCCTAGGATGGCTTCGTTGAAAGATGCTCAAGCAGCTGTTGAAGAAGGAAAGAGTACTATTTGGGGACAGCTCCCTGATCTTCCGTTCAAATTTGACAAGACTGGTTTAGGCTTCACAATCAAAGGTCAGAAGATGATACGCCACGAACGTGCCGGCCAACTTCCTTTCCGCATCAGCCAGAGTGGAATCCATGCTATAGAAGGCGGCGACGACTTCGACATCGCAAGTGGATCTTCCCAACTCCGGACAAAGGGCTCAAGAATTGGAAGGCGAGGCGTCATACCAATCTCCTTTAGTCGAGTAATTGCTCTTGTTATGTTTTGCTTTTCGTATTTCTTTATGTTTTGAACGATAAACTCTAAAGCCTAGTTCCTTGCCCGGGGCATCATGGCTCGTTTGTGAGGGTTATTATCATCATTTGCATGTTTTCATTCAATAAAATCGTTGGAATTTTGCATTATTTGTTGCTTTCTCTTACTTTATCATCCCTTCAAAAGCTATGTGTTTCTTACACACACCGTGATACACTGCGAATCACTCCGAATCTCGTTGATAACTATGCTATTGCTAAATATGACTTGATAATCCGATCTACCAAGCGAAAGTGAGGAAGATTGTGAAGTGCCGGAGAACTTGTTTGATGCACAAGAAGAGCGGGTTATCTGACCACATGAAGAGCAAGTTGAGGTTGTGAATTTGGGTACTGATGAAGACAGAAAAGAGATCAAGATAGGAGCGGGTCTTGAGAACAGTGTTAAATAAAGGTTGGTTCAGATGCTACGAGACTATATTGAGGTTTTGCTTGGTCATACGAAGACATGCGGGTTTAGACATTGATATTGTGGTACACGATTACCGACAAAGAAGGTTTTCTTCCGTGAAATGAAGGTTCGTCGCATGCATCACGAGATGTCAGAGAAAATCAAAGCAGAAGTTATGAAACAGTTCAACGCCGGCTTCTTAGCGATTACTTCCTATCCACAATGGGTTGCTAATGTGGTTCCTGTGCCTAAGAAGGATGGTAAGGTGCGAATGTGTGTAGTTCTGAGAGATTTGAACAAAGCGAGTCCGAAAGCGATTTCCACTTCCTCATATTGATGTTACGGTTGACAACACCGCTCGGCATAAGGTTTTCTCCTTCATGGATGGTTTCTCCGGTTACAATCGGATCAAAATGGCTCCAAGACATGGAGAAGACTACTTTCGTTACGGTGGGGCACTTTGCTACAAGGTTATGCGTTTGGGTGAAGAACGGCGCCACTTATCGTGCTATGGTGACATTATTCCATGACATGATTCATCACGAGATAGAGGTCTCGTCGGCGACATGATAGCTCGATCACGGTGAAGAAGAACATCTTGATCATTTGCGAAACTATTTGATAGATTGAAGAAGTATAGGCGAGACTTAATCCTAACAAGTGCACCTTTGAGTCAAATCCGAAACTCCTAGGGTTTGTTGTCGATGGTAAAGGTATTGAAGTCGATCCGCTAAGGTTAAAGCTATTCAAGAAATGCTAGCTCCCTTGAGAAGGAAGTTAGAGGTTTCTTGGGCGATTGAACTACATTGCAGATTCATTGCACATCCGTGCTACTGTGAGCCAATCTTCAAGTTACTTAAGAAAGATCAAGTAGTGGAATGGAGCAGCGATTGCGGATCGCTTTTGACAAAATCAAGAAGTACCTACAGAATCCTCCTATCCTAATGCCGCCCGCCGAAGGAAGACCTCTTATCATGTACTTGACAGTGTTAGAGAACTCAATGGGGTGTGTGTTGGGGTAACATGACGAGTCTGGTCGAAAAGAGCATGCGATATACTACCTTAGCAAAAAGTTTACCGACTGTGAAACAAGATACTCACAGCTCGAGAAAACTTGCAACGCTTTGGCTTGGGTTGCTCGCCGACTAAGACAATATATGTTGACTCACACTACCTTTTTGATCTCCAAGATGGATCCGATAAAATACATATTTGAGAAACCAGCTCTATCCGGAAGAATAGCAAGATGGCAAATGATCTTGACCGAGTATGACATCCAGTACACTTCTTAGAAAGCGATCAAAGGGAGTGTAGTAGCCGATCATTTGGCTCATCAAGCCGTAGATGACTATCGATCTATGCGGTTCAATTTCGACGAAGATGTCTTACTAGTTCTTGATTGCGAAGAACCGAGGCCAGACGAAGGACACGAACAAGGATCCCGATGGACCATGGTCTTTGATGGAGCCTCAACGCACTTGGCAATGGCATTGGCGCCATCATTACATCCCGGACATCGCCTTTCACCGAGACTGTTTCAGCACCAATAACATGGCGAATCTGACGTGCATCTTGGGTATCAAAGCGCTATTGACTTAAGAATCAAGTTCTTGCAAGTGTATGGAGACTCGGCTTTGGTGATCGATCGATTAAGGCGAGTGGGATACGAAGCATCCGAATCTTATTCCGTATCGAGAGCATGTTCTGAGTTTGATCCCATACTTCGAAGAGATCACTTTCAATCACATTCCACGAGAAGAGAATCAGTTGGCAGACGCATTGGCTACTATGTCGTCTATGTTCAAGGTCAGATGGGACAACGAGGCTCCCCAGATCATCATTGAGAAGTTCGACGAACCAGCATACTGTTATGAGCTTGATACAGAAGAGAAACCTTGGTACTATGACGTGAAGAGGTATCTTGAGACTCAGGAATATCCCGCAGGGGCATCTGTCAATGATAAGAAGTTCATGAGAAGATTTGCATCCAAATTCTTCCTCAGCAACGACATCTTATACAAGCGCAACCATGATTTGTGCTTACTCCGTTGTGTAGACCAGAAAACAGCAATACGTATCATGGAAGAGTTACACGAAGGCGCATTTGGTACCCACTCCAGTGGACATACGATGGCTAAGAAGATTTTGAGAACAGGTTACTATTGGTCCACCATGGAAGCTGATTGTCACCGCTACGCTCGATCTTGTCACAAATGCGGTTATGCGAGACAAAGTGCACGTACCTCCAGTACCTCTGAATGTTCTAACAACTCCTTGGCCTTTTGCAATATGGGGCATTGACATGATCGGAGAAATCAAGCCCACCGCTTCCAACGGACATCGTTTCATCCTTGTGGCAATTGACTACTTTACCAAATGGGTAGAAGCAGCCTCGTTCGCATCAGTTACCAAGAATGTTGTGGCTCGTTTCATCAAGCATAATCTCATCTGTCGGTATGGCACTCCCGAAAGGATTATCACAGATAATGGTTCCAATCTCAACAATAAGATGATCACCGAACTCTGCACGCAGTTCAAGATCAAGCATCACAACTCTTCTCCTTATCGGCCTAAGATGAATGGCGCGATGAAGCCGCCAACAAGAACATTAAGAAGATTATCTGAAGATGCGGTGACTTACAAAGATTGGCATGAAATGTTACCACTTGCTCTTCATGGCTATCGACTCTGGTGAACATCAGCAGGGCAACCCTTTCTCTCGTGCTCACGGTATGGAAGCCGTCCTACCAATTGAGGTTCGGATACCCTCAACCGAGTCCTCAGGAGGCGAGTTAGGCGAAGATGATTGGGTCGAATCGCCTTGACAGATTAATTTGATTGATGAGAAGCGACTCGCATCCATCGCCATGGACGGATCTACGAAGCAAATGATCGAGCATTCAACAAGAAGGTCAAGCACCGAGTCTACCAAGTCGGTGATCTAGTAGTCAGCGCATCATTCTTCCACAAGGCGATCGAGGGCAAATGGACTCCCACCTAGGGACCTTTTGTAGTCAAGATAGTATTTTCGGCGAGCTATGATACTTAGCACCATGGATGGTGAAGACTTCACCACGTGAGCAAAACATAGTCAAAAATACTACGCATAAAGAGACCCGCTAGGTCGGTGACCTAGGCAAAAATAAGGCATCTTGGCGAACCAAAAGGGTTCGGGCAAAAGTTAAGGATATATACAAAAAATGTACACCCGACAAGTTGAAAACCTGAAAAGGCGGCTTGGGCAAAAAAGGGTATCCCGGTAGACTGAAAACCCGAAAGGGCGGTTTAGGCAAAAGTTAGGGATTTAAGCGTACGACTATGTCTCGTTCAGATCACCTATCTACTTCCAGACTACTATCAGCATTCAAGATTCAAATGGCGAAGATCAATCCACTCACTTTCTACTGACAGCAAGGAGATGAGATAGTTGAAATATATGAGTACTAGCATAGTTGGAACTTAACGAGATTGTTTCCGCATAGCTTTTTACTTTTCTTTTCTTGTGTACAAACTACTCGGCCATACGCCACATTTCGAATAAATACAAGTTCTTTCTTTTTTACAGTTTTTACTGTTGTCGTCGTTTGCATAAAGTCCAATGTTTGCCTTGAATGATTATATGCATTTGACAATAAAAATCTAGTCACAAACATGCAAAAAGTGAACATGCAAAAGTGATTACTACAGGCTCCAGGAATTGAGATGACGACGAAAGTCACCAATACATTTCCCCACAGAACATGATCCCTGCAGAAGTGTCAGTCACCACAAACCCTTCCCCAGCAAAGAAGAGGAGGATCCCTCAAGCAGTGATTCCGCTCAGCTTAATCAAGCCACACCCATCTTCGAGCAATAACACTTCATCCCCAGCCGAGGAGTTATCCCCAACAAAGTATCTCTCAGCAATTTCCCTTTTCCCCAGCAGCAGTATCCAGACTCGAAACTTGGTCAGATAGTGCACCGGAGGAAACCTACACCTTTCATACCTCAGCTAGAGATTCCAGCGGGCTCCAGATCCTTCTAACCCGGTCTCCAAGCAATTATCAAATGCTCTCCAACAGGATTTACACGCAAAACCCCCGGTGGAGTACCTCCCAGACTCTCCCCAGCCGGGTTGTCAACAATATCTAGCCTCAAGACTTGGTCAGATAGTGCACCGGAGGAATCAAAGTTATCTTTCTTCTCAGGATCTCCATGCTCAAACAGAAGCCAGAAATCTCCAAACAGAACATTCGCATCTTCTTCAAGATGGATATGTTTTGAAATACCACAACATTTATCGTTCATACATTATTCATAAAAGTCATAATTTGTGCATATGTCATTCATACACATTTGTCATGCATCATACTTTGCATAAGACTAATCAATATTCTATCAAAGTTTCTCTTGTTTTCTCCAAAACAGGTGAAAATCACTTCTGACGCAAACTGGTCCAGGATTAAGACCCGAATCCAGACGGGAAAACTATCTGAAAGACCGCCCCTAGTTGTCCTCCGACAGCTGGTCCAGGATTAAGACCCGAATCCAAACGGGAAAACCATCTGAAAGACCACCCCTAGTTGTCCTCCGACAACTGGTCCAGGATTAAGACCCGAATCCAGACGGGAAAACTATCCAGAAGACCGCCCTCGTTGTCCTCCGACAACAGATCCAGGATTAATACCCGAAGCCAGACGGGAAACCTTATCCGAACGATCACAAGTTATCCTCCGATAACAGGAAGTGGATCAATACCCGATGCACAACAGGGAAGCTATCCAAATTTTTGCCAACTATTACCCCCCAGAGTAGTCAGCACGAAGAACTATTCTGACTCATTCTTATTATCAACAGCAACTACAGAGTCTGGCGTACGACTCAGTTGCCTTGGATGGCATCTTAAGCCCATCTCCGACTACTTGTCAACATTTCTCCACTTTCAGAATGCTGCATATTTGGTTAAAAACCAATACAAACCAATAACTTCATTCAAAGATGAGCACGAAGTCTAACATACGACTCTCTCCGAATGGCATCTTAAGCCCATCTCCATGCTCTTTCCACTATCAAGAACATCTATAGAGCCTAGCGTACGGCTCACTCCCTAGCATCGATCTTTCCAGATGGCATCTTAAGCCCATCCCCATCAATTTTCCTATCCAGACGACATTCTCGAGTCTAGCATACGACTCATTCCCCAACGAAGTCTCTACCTTCCCCAAATGGCATCTGTAAGCCCATTCCCGCATCACCAGCGAGTGCAAATTTTTAGGTGTACTCGAGTGTTCAATCATCTTCTACCTCCAGGTCACGAAAGGCGAACATGCCAATCTAACCCTTCCACTACAAGAAGATTGAACAGGGGCAGCTGTGATACCCCAAAATTTGCCCTCCATCTTCTCAAGGTATTTCATACCTCCATACTCAAGGATTCCTCAAGGGTTGATCAGACAAACTCTCTCCTAGACAATCAACCCAAACCAGGGTTTGGTGACTCTCATATAAAAATGGATTTCCAACATCCCCAATGTTCATCATGCCTCCTCATATGCTTCAAATGTTCTCCATGTCAAGTTTCAAGCTTCACAAGTCAAGTTTCCTCAGACAATTGCTCGGATGGTTGAAAATCATTGTATTGGACAAAAGTCAATGTGGTCAACATATAGTCAAACTTCATGAATTTTGGTCAACATCCTCATTTTGAAGTTACATTCATCATTTGATCAAGGGTTGATCATGATTCATCAAGAAAACTCAAGATTTGCTCAAAAGTCAAACTTTCTAAATTAGGGTTTCTTAGTGAAAAGTCAATGAACTTTGGTGATCATAACTTTTTCATACTTTTTCAGAAATTTTTCCACCAACTCTTGTTTTGAAGGAAATTCAATTCTCTACAACTTCATGTCTCACAAGAATGTTCAAAAAATGCTTCATTTGAGAGGTATGGATCAAAACATTACAGGTCCTTTTCAAAAGTCAACAAAAAGTCAACATTTTGTTTTGAAGATATATTGAGCATGGAAACTCCAATTGAGATGAAACCAAAGAGGTTGTTTAGAGGACACTTAGAGCTTTCCAAAAAGTCCAAGAACACTCAAAAATGTGGAAAATTGAGCAAGATACACCATTCACAAGTTGGGCAATTTTGAAGAGATGCACAAAGAGAAATACTTCTAAAAATCAAATTTTTTGCAAATGGGCTTACTTTTTCTTTATCCAAACTTGTTCCTCATGCAATTAGGAATATCCAAGCCCAATGCCACGAATTTTTATTTTATTTTTCTATTTAATTTGGAATTTATTCATTTAAATACAAATTAAATTCAAAAATAAAGTATAAAATCAAAATTAAATGCAAATTTGATTTTTCTCTCTTCCTTGAGATCCAAGTAACTCAATAAAGCCAACAAATTTCGAAATTTGGTTGGATATGGCAAGATTGGATTGAAAATTGATCAAAAGATGAAAATTTGATTTGGTACAAAATCAAATATGTTTTGCATTGATTAGTGATTGATTCTTTCTCAAATCAACTCTGAATCCATCTACTATATATATACATCACATGCCACACGAATTAGGGTAGAAAAACTGGCTGGAGAAACCCTATTGAAGCTCAAGAAATCCGTGCAACACAAGCAACTAGCAGCCTTGGATTTAGGTCGTTTCAATTGATTCCAAGCATCAAAACACATTCCTTGATACCTCCTGAGTCGATCCAGACCCTCACATCATCCAAAAGCATCCAGAATTAAGAAATCACGAATCGGTTTGTTCATATTTTTTTCAAAATCGTGTTTCATTATTCATGCATTATTAATGAGTTTTGGTGTTTGTTTCGTGTTTAGAACAAGGTTTGCAAACTTTCTGGGTCATCCAATTGAGTTTTCATGGCCGGGAACGTGATATGCCATAACTAGGGTTCCTGAACACGATTTAGGGTTTCCCTTAAACGGAAAAATTGGACCTCGAGACCATTACCAATGCATTCGGAATGATGTCCTGAATCGAACCATGGTCTTAGAATTCATTTATATTATTTCCAGCATGAAATATTTTCCTCATTCAAAAAATTGCATTTTTACTAACATTTTCCTCTTATTCGATTTCATCGTATTTTCCGATTTTCTCATCTTTTCACAGGTTATTCCGTTTCAGACTATTTCTTTTACTGTTTTTTTTTCTTTTTCCAGTAATGTAATTGCCCATGGGATGTAATAGTTTTAATTAGGGCTTTTATTTTCCGCAAGTTTAAATTATGTATCTGCCCCAAATCCATGTAATAGCGTAGGATTTATCTTTCCGCACTTTACATTCCCGCATTTTAATTTCCGCACCCTATAAACTGTTAGTAATTAGGCGTGTATGGCAAGATAAAAATTGGACATAGCCCACTAATTTTCAAGATAATATATCTGAATTCAACACACTTTTTCACACACGCACCCCTTAGGGTAATTCTCTCTCGTTTCCTTTACGATTTTAAATGGTCAAGTCCCTCGAACGTAGAGGTATTCTAGCTCCGTTGCCTTCAAAACAAATCATCATAGTCCCTTCGATACAAAGATCATAGACCCACGATGTCGCCTCCGAATACATGATCTTGACCCTCGATTGTTGCCTACGAAAAATGATGATAGTCCCTTCGAATGTGCTAGGATACTTCCTACAAGTTGCTTTCTATGACCATACGATGTCCCTTCGAATGTCCCTCTACATCCAACGAATAAAGTTACCTACCAACTAATGGTACGGATATCACTATTCTAAAGGAACGTAAAACAACACGAAAACGACCATTCTGAGTAGGTAATAAGACTTTTAGTTGCTTGCTCTATCAAAATATTTTCCACACCTCACACTTTTGTCAAAGTTCAAACTCTTTTCAAAACGAAACATTTCCGAACACTTTGTATACATTCCTACATGAATCATTACAAAGTCAAAGAGAAATGCCTTTTTCAAAACATTTTTTGTCAAACACACAGAAAGCACAATTTTAAAGTGATCTAAGAGCAACTAAGAGCCCGTAGATAACTACGGATGGAAAGGGGTGCTAATACCTTCCCTTTTCATAACCTTCTCCCTTACTCAGAATCTAACGAAGGTCTTTTTCTGTACTTTTTACCTTCCCTTAATTGGATAAAAGAAAAGTCGGTGGCGACTCTTGCTATCCGCACATTTGCGATACAAAAACCTACAAAGTCAGTTCACCGTGTTACAGAACTGGCGACTCTGCTGGGGAGACACCCTAAAAAGAGAGAATGCCTTAAGGATTTCTAGATCACCTTTATTGCTTTTTGTTTGACTTGCTTGCTTTATCTTTAAGGGTTCCTTGGGTATTATATTTGTGGGGGATCCTACACCCGGATCCGGGTTTCCTTTTAGGTAATAGCAATAAATCGTCGCGACCGTTAGACGTATATCGAAACGGTCAACATGATGGCTACGTTAGTGTGACACTTTGGATGTCCTGATATTCTTCATTCCACAGTTGAGGATAGTATTTGGCTTCTACGTGGTGTCATCAGCACTAACTAAACTTTTAGAAACTTAATTGACCCATCTTGGCCATTAGAAGGTAGTGAGATGGCCGGCTTTGGTGCAGACTAAGGTTGGTTGATACTCGATGCTACACTCATTAAGATCAGACTTTTGGGATATTTTCGGTCGACCACTTGGTAGTCGTATTGAAATAAACGCCTACGAGAAAGATCAATGATGTGAGATTCCTAGAACCCGGTTACTATTATAGGACAGGATGAACCAACTCAAACTTTTGGTGGGGTAATCACCTATACCTCATGCAAGCCTTAAACATAGGCTCATTGTGTGAATTGTTTGTGTGTGCCAAACATGACATCATGACATCATTTGTATTGCATCTCATTTCTAACTATTTCAAGGACCTAGGGATTTATCTTTGCTTTGTTTTGTAGGGAATTATGTCTTCTAGAAAGACTATCCGATTTGGTTATCTACTTGATTTGGTTATCTCCGATTTGGAAGAAGATATGATGCATGTCCTTTTCCAATTCTTTGATCTGAAACACCATTGCTTTACATTCCCAGATTATCAGTTGGTTCCTACTTTGGAAGAATTCTCTAAGCTACTTGGGATACCTATTCTTGACCAAATGCCATTCACCGGTTTGGAAAAGGTTCCTAAGTACGAAGACATTGCATCAGCCTTACATCTTAAGGGCTCAGACATTGAAGCCAATTGGGAAACCAGAAGTGGAGTTAAGGGTTTACTTTCCAAGTTCTTAATTAAGAAAGCCCGAGAATTCCTCAAAGTTATGAGTTTCCACGCATTTGAAGATATTGTGGCCTTGCTAATCTATGGTTTGGTTCTATTCCCTAACTCGGATCAATTCATAGATGTCAATGCCATCAAGTTGTTTCTTACTCGTAATCCAGTGCCCACTTTACTTTGAGATATTCTACATTCTCTCCATACTCGTACTACTAAGAGACAAGGAACTCTCATGTGTTGCATACCGTTACTTTCCAGGTGGTTTATTTCGCACCTTCCTCCATCAGTTTTGAAGAATGAAAAAAGGTTGAAGTGGTCTCAAAGGTTAATGTCACTCTCTCATTCAGATATCCGTTGGAATCTTTTCTCGCAAAAGGACTTCACATTCATTGAGCGTTGTGGAGAATTCCCTAATGTACCGCTACTTGGTATAAGGGGAGGTATTACTTACAACCCTTCTTTAGCTCTACGTCAGTTTGGTTTTGCTCGAAGAGATGGTCCGCATGATATGCTTCTCCAAGATATCGTGTTCGACTACAACCACGATCTCCAGAATTACCGACGAAGGTTCATACACGCTTGGGGCATGGTAAAGAGGACTGATACCAAGACTTTGGGGCACCAAAACTCCATACCTTGGGAACCTTACCTCAAATGGGTGAGAGCTCGAGCTCAAAACCTCATGATGCCATTCACGCCTATTTTACCAGTAACTATGGAACCTGTTGCTATAGGTGACGAATCCTATACTGTTCTCCATCCTGACATGCCAACTGATTTTGAAGACTTGAAGAGATCTTGGATTCAGCTTAAAGAAGAAAGGGATACCTTTGAAGCTCAGTGTTACGCAAGCGAGAAGAAGGTACTAGAGTTGACAAAGCTACTTCACGAGGAGCGGAACATCAACGCCTACCTCGGCATCAAGAGGAAGCGCCCATGGGAGACTTAGAGCTTCGAGATTTTATATGTTTTTCTTTTATTGTTTTGAACTATCTTTTGTACTTAAAAAGAAAAAGAATAATAAAAAGAGTACTAATAAATGTTTGTTCATTGCTTGTTTAACAAATTTAAATCTCTAAGGTCCTTGAAAACATTGCATTGCATTCGCATAAACATTGCATATCATAGCATAACATTGCATCACAGGTACATCGAAGATTGGTTTTCTCATTTGCTCGCTATTTATTTTAGCAGAAATGGCTCTTGAACAGTTTGTCAAAGATCTCAAGGCTCAGAATGCTCAGTTTCAGCAGATGTTTACCAGCTTGGTCCAAGGCCAAGAAGATCTGAAGAAGCTCATCAACAGGAAGAAGAAGGTTGTTGGTCTTCTCAACATGGGCAGACAGACGCTACAAAGGTGGTCCTAAAGTGGTTAGTCGAATTGAGCTCTCTGAAGGAAGTGTCAAGAAGGAGGATGAGAAAAGTGACAAGGGTGATGGCAAAGGTAGTCAGCATGAGGCTGAGAAAGACTATGATAATGGCCAATACTCTGATGAAGATGACAAGTACAAACAACTTGAAGACCGTCTGAATGCTGTGGAAAACCTGAAGATGTCCGGGCTGAATTTTGATGATCTGAGTCTTGTCCCTGGTGTTGTGATTCCTCCCAAGTTCAAGTTCCAACTTTTGCTAAGTACGATGGCATGTCTTGTCCTAAGCTGCATTTGAAATCCTATGTCCAGAAGATCAATCCCCACACTGATGACAGAAAGTTGTGGATGCACTATTTTCAAGAGAGTTTGTCCGGAACCCAATTGGAATGGTATTATCAGTTAGAGAATGACCGTATCCGTACTTGGAGTGACTTAGCAGATGCTTTCTACAGACAATATGAGTACAATGCTGAATTGACACCCACTCGCATGCAACTACAAAGCATGTCTATGGGTCGTGATGAGAAGTTCAAGGAGTATGCTCGAGTGGAGAGATCTAGCGGTGAGTTCAACCACCCTTGTCCAATAGGGAGTTGGTTGATATGTTTATGGGAACACCGAGGCCCGTTATTCAATCATCGATTGGAATTCTTCAACCGGATTCACCGTGATATTGACAGAGCATTGAAGTGGTATCAGAAGTGGGAAGATTCAGGTAGAGACATCTTCAAATGCTGCGAAGAGATCTTTTGGTGGTAAGAAGGAAACTAATGTTGTGTATGGTCAGAAAAGCCGAGCCAAGACCGACCGCTCAATCGTAGGGCGGTTGTGATCTCGATCCTACATCGGCACAACCTCGGCGAGACAACAGCGTAACGAGCAGCATACGAAGCGGTTTACAAAGATCAACATGCCATTGTCGCAAGCCTTGCAACACATGTTAAGCGGTGATTACCTTGAGCGATCCTCCTCAAAACATCAACACTTCCTCTCCGAGATACAATCCTAATGCTAAGTGTGCTTACCACTCCAACAACCCAGGGCACGACACTGACAACTGTTGGGCTCTGAAGAACAAGATTCAAGATATGATTGAAGCTAAGCAGATTGAGTTTGACCCTCCTGTTGAGACTCCGAATATGATCAATGCACCTATGCCTAACCATGACGAGAGTTCCAATGCTGTTGGTGAGGATACTTATGTGTTCAACATAGATGACTTGACCATTCCTCTGATGACTGTTAAGAGGAATTTGCTACAAGCTGGTGTCAATCCAGGATGCCCAGAGAATTGTCGTTGGTGTCTATCTGCACTTGATGGTTGTGCTTGGTTGAGAAGACGTGTTCAGTGCATGATGCATAACCGTGAGATACTATTTCTGAAACCACCTGTGCAGAAGCTGTGTGAAGAAATGTCCAAGTTAAAGATTGACAATGCGAATGAAGCCGCACCATCCGTGTGGGATACCTTGGGGCAGCCAAGTGGAAATACGATTACATGGTGAAGTACACATTCTGAAAGCTACAAGATTCCTATTGAAGATGTTAAGGCGGGATGGGGTGACGATTTCCCGAAGACTATCTTGATGTTAACACTATAAGAATTTCCTCTCGATCCTGTGCCTAGAGTGGCACCTCTTATCATTACTTCTCAAGACCAGTTCCGTATTCCTCTGATAAAGCTATTCCTTGGAATTATGGAGCTGATGTTTACTATCATGGCGTCAAGCAAGACCCTCTAACCATTGAAGATCTTACGTTGAAGCTACCATTCGACATTGACAATATCAGGATCAAGTAAGGTGACCCGAAGGAAGAGTGTTCTCTCGGATATCTCTCCTCCAAAAGACACTGCGACTCCACTCGCATTCCAATATTCAATCCATTCCCAAGCTAGAGGAAAAGAATGCACCCAAATTTCACCGCTATTTTCTACTTGCATTGTATTTATATTAAAAAGAACAGTCATTCACTCATTGCATTTGCATCCTTTTTCACTTTAATTTTTATTTTTAATATTTGATTAATTCTAATTATTTGGTGAGGTTTTACTAAATAATTTCTATTAGTTAAATAATGAAATAATAATTAAAAGGAATTTTGTTTTATTTTCTAAATAACAGTGTTTTGTTTTTACTAGTAATTATGTTTGTATTTATAGATTATTTCATGCTTGATTTTTTGCATTTTTTATTAGAACTTTGAATTAATTAAAATCTTTCCTCATTGAAAATATTTTTTATTTTTCTATTTCATTAACAATTAATTTTTATTTTTATTTTTTTTTATTTTTTTTATTTTGAAATTTTAATATTTTTCTTTCACATTAACATTAATTTCTTTTTTTTAGAAAAGTCATATTTTAATATCAATGTTTGTTTTATCATGTTTACATTTTTTAAATAGATTAATTAATTTTTATATTTGTATCTTTTAATTCTATTTTTATTGTGATATTTAATTTCAATCATTTTAGTGATTAGAAGTTATTAATTGGTTTCTATTAAATATAATAAATTAGGATTTAAATAAAAAAAATCACTTTTTGTTAGAACAACATTTTTGTTGTTACCTTATTTTAAAAATATTAGTTTTTATTATTAATGGATTTTTAATTGGCATTAGTTAAAATTAGTTTTTAATTAAATTTAAACTTTTGTAATTATATTATGCATCATCATATCTGTGTACATCTTAATTTTTAGATTTCAATTAATTATATTTTTGTTTTTTTACTTTTTAATAAAACAAAAAATATACAAAAAAAGAAAATTGTTGTTGCTGTTGTTTGTTCTTTTCCACTACCCTGCAAATTGTAATTCCACCACTCTTGTACCACCTGAAAAAACAACCCCAAACATCAGTACAACAAATTCCACTATCAATTTCAAATTTTAACATCAGTACATGTACAACTTCACAACAATAACACTAACCCACTATCCCGCTCCACTACTCAAACTCTAACAAATATACAGCTAGCATTGTACAGATTGTCTCTTTGTTCTTATCCTTAATCCATACTCAAATACCATCCTATCCCTCACTCTTCACTTCTTTTTATGAAAAAACCAAAATTACAGAGAAAAAGAAAGGAAGGAAAACAGATGTAGAAAAACCTCTGTTGAAACCACACACCGTCGTGTTCAAATCCTCCACGCCTTTCATAGTCCAGCACCCTTCACTATAACCTTAACCTCTTCATCTTCCAACACTTCTTCAACCTCAAATTCACCATTTTGTACCAACGTTATCCTTTTAACCTTCCATTCCTTCACTGCATCAACCTTTATCAACACCATATCAGACAACATAGAAACCGAAAACCCACAGCAAACAAATCGTAGACTCAAACGCAGAAAGAGACAAAGGTGAAACGAGTTCAGAATACATACCCGGTTTTCTTTCATTTTTTTCTTTGAATGTTTGCTTTGATTTTGTATTTTTGTATGCCATCAATAATCAATTTCGGGCTTAGGGTTTTGGAAAGAGTGTTGTTTTGTTGTTTGTTGAATAAACATGTTTGAATCGATGAGGAAGATGATGGAAAGGTGAGAAGTCAAAGCGATAGAACAGATAAAGCGTGTGAGAGGACCGATAAACAAAAAGAAGGAAGCGAGTTGCAGAGAGAGCGGTGTATCGTGTTTTTTTTCTTTTAGTTTTTGTCATTAATAAAAATTAAAATAAAAAACAATTATTCCTAAATATTAGGAAGCAAGTTGGCGGCTAAACCTAGTAGCTCTAGGGTTTTTTTTTGGTTAAGTTTGAAATTTGAATTGGGCTGAGGATCTGACCCAGTAAGCATAGCCCAACGAATTTGCTCATCATATTATCCTTTTTTTATTATTCTTTTTTATTATTTCTTCCAAATCTAGTATATCTTTTAATTACTTTTATTATTCAATTTAGTGTTCTATTTTAACTTAGTTTCTACTTTCATTTTTATCTTTTATCAAAAAAATTATTTAAAAAAAAAAGTGTAAAAAATATATTTAGAATTAGATTTATTTTACATTTTTTTTTAAATAAAAAAAAGAGAGCAAAGAGATTTTATTTTTATTTTAGTTGTTAGGTTTCTTTTTAGAAATAGTTTGCTTTTGTTGATTTGTACAAGTAATATATTTTAGATCTTCAAAATAATTTTCAAAAATACAAAAAAATAAATATATAGTTTAGAACTAATTTTCTTTAATAGTCAAAATATTTTCTATTTTTAAGTATTTTATAAGTTTTATTTGATTTAGATTCAATTAAGTAAATTTAGGATTTTATTTAGTTTAGATTTTATTTAGTAACCTTTAGAATATATATTCGATTTAGATTTGATTTACTAATATTAGAATCTTTATATATTTTATATTTAATTTTATGATTTTATAATTTTTATTTAATTTAGGTTTAGTTTTAGGCACTTTAGAATTTTTTTTAATTTATTTTAGATTTAATTCAGTAAGTTTAGAATTTTAATCTATTTTAGATTTTGTTTAATAATTTTAAATTTATTTTTATAACCTTAGACTTTGTAGTTGTTTTAGAATTACTTTAATATCTTTAGTTTTTTTTATTAGGATTAATTTGGTGATCTTAAATTTTCAATAATTATTATTTTCTTATGAATTTAATTCATTTTTTTCTTTTATATTTGTTTGAACATGTAATTATTCGATACATTCCCATTTGTAAATATTGTACCCCCATCCCCATGAGATGTAATAATTAGTAAATATTTTATTGCTTTACTTTATTTAATTATTCATCACTCTCACAAACCAAATACTTTCAAACTAATACTCGTGCGAGCCATTTTTTAACCTTGAGTTGACAAAAGCTTTGAAGCGTCACAACGGCCACACATTTGTGCACACACCACGCTTACTCTTGGGCTTACAATGAGACCTTAATTGATTAGTTAAACATTATTTAATTATCTAATTAGGTTTTTCAAAATTGATTAGTCAATCTAATTGATTTTATTAAACTAATTACTTGATTAAATTTTGTTTAATTAGTTGATTAAATTTATTTCGTGCATGCACTTACACAATGTAAATCGCTTTATCGTTTGTGTTGGCCACCTTGTATGGGCTTTGTCGATTTTATTTGTGATTTACAATTATCTCAACCTATTCTTTCTCCATTCACCAAGCATTTAAGACACTTTCAATAAAAATCGACCCAACGTCGAGTCTTCTTCTCAAACCTCGATCCAACGTCGAGTTATTTTTCAAAAATCAATTTTTCTACAAAACAAAAAAAACACGGTGCTATGGTATTTAAGTAAATCGTTAGAGGATAGCCCGATGATTTAATTAAAATGTAAAGTATTTGGGCCATTAGAGGGTAACCTAATGACTTAAATACTTTATTCCATACACTTAGATGTTGTCACTCTTGCAGTCAAGACTCAACCAATTCAAATTCCTCAGCGCCAAGCTGTTGAACAAAATCAGAACCGCAATGCAAGGAATAGGACTCAGTTTGACCCTATTCCAATGACTTACACTACATTGTATCCTCACTTGGTTGAACTAGGTCTGATCACAACTAGGTCTTTGACTCCTCCAAATCCTCTCCCAACTGGATTCAGGACTGATCTTCATTGCGAGTTCCATCAAGGAGCTGCCGGCCATGATTTGGAAAATTGTTATCCACTAAAGGCTAGAGTTCGAAAGCTAGTCAGAAGCAAGGAGATAAATTTTGGAGATCCTCCACCAAATGTTATCAATAATCCGTTGCCAGGAAAAAGTGGCTGAGGACGGGTCAGAATATCCCAAGTCACCTCCTAAAGCCAGTGTTTCAGACAGGACTGCTCATCCTTGTAACTGATTAGTCACTAGGCCATTTTTCTTTTCTGTTTGCATTTTTCCTTTGTTTATGATAAAATTGTTGCTTTCAAATCTTGTTTGTAATTTCAGGTCAATTTTAATGAAATGAGCATTGCACTATTTTTATTTAAATCATTTACATTTATCGCTTTCAAAAATATATATTTTCCATGTTTAATTTCTTTACCGAACTCTTGATTTTGCAAAGATTGGAGGGAGGATGATAAAAACAAGATACCCATAATTGATGTTGGTATGCTTTCGAATAAAACTTTGCTGATGATATACAGGCATTGTTTCAATTCCCAAACACCGGAGAAATAATGAAGTTAAACCTTTGTCAACCCCTTCGAGCCTAGAAGTTGGAGTTTCTTTTCATATGAAAAACCCACAATTTTAACCTGGGGCAGGGTAATTCTCAGTTTAATTCGGATGTGCATTCGTTCAAGATGCCTTTCAACAAAGTTTGTATTCAATCAGCTTTCCTTCACACACATCAAAGAAGTGTCGAAGATGTCATCCAAGTCAAAAAGTGATGATGATGGTTCCCCGTAATCTTTAAGTCAAGCAGTCACTGTCTTTCAAAAAATATATATCAAAAGAAAAAGCCGCCAAGTTAAAATTAAAAGGCAACTTAGGCAACCAATTCAGGCAAAAGTTAGGGATGACAAATTCAAACAAGAGTTGACAAAAGTCCTCAAACAGCAAAAAATGTTGCAAAAAAAGGTGACTGTTATCTCAAGAATTCCTCAGCTTCTGAGCCATCATCATTCCTATCAGTGTATAATCCAAAATCTCTTGGAAAGAGAATGCACAATCTGAGTTTAACTGAGCGTAGGACTGAAGAACATCACGAAGATTGGGTTGGGTACAAATAAATTTTGAGCCTTTATCCTTTGTTTCTTAAACCGTGAACCAGACCACGTTACAACCCTCAAAAGACCTAATTGAAGCCAGGTTTCTTTTGAAAGCATACTACTGACAAGGTTGCGTAATATGACTCTAAGGTCTTTTGAAATCAATTGTCTTGGTATATCCATATCTTTGTCTTTTCTTTCACTGTTAAATTTTTAAACCGCTGTGTTTTAACCAGTGATCCATTTTCTATACAGCAATTACGTCATTCCAAAGATGATTTTTTATTTCAAAACTTGTGCATGAACTTTGCATTAAATTTACCATGTCTGAATAAACAATTTTTGCTTGCAAACAAGCTTTACTCATCAAGGAAGTCCAAACTGTTAGGAAACTTGGTCAGTGATCCTAATCAGGGGCAAGTATCTTTCGGATCCTGTTATGTATCAATTCAAGATTTGTTACTCAGTGCAAGTCATTATCAGAATTGTTTTAATCAGAAGATCTTTTTCAAGACTTATACCGGGGCACTCCTTTCCCTCAGTCATTTCAAGAATTGAAGCCATGATCAGTTTATCCTCAACAATCAGCTAATCCGGGGCAATCCGAGCAGCGCTTCAGTCCTTCCTCCAAGGATCATCATTTCAATACAATTCACAAGTGTGTTATAAGTGTTTCTCAAGACATTTTGTCTCGAAGCAGAGTTGGTAGTGTTCTCCGTGTTGAGGAATCAGAGTTCCCATATTACCTCCACAAATGAGTCAATCTCCACTGTCATAAACGTCTGTATTACATACTACATGCATAGATCATTCATATATCATGCATCACAAAGTTCATATATCATGCATGGCAAGAGTGTTTTATCCTCATTTGCATTTTCCCGAGGTCTTGTTACAATCAATGTCTTACCTTGCAGTCAAAATCCAACTTACTTGGTATCTACAAAAACAGATGTCTGTCAGTCTGTATCTCTTTTCGTCCGATACTATTTCTTCGTTATTTTAAACCTCAATTTTATTCAACACCATTGGATGTCACATTCCCCAGTGCAACATTTATCACCACTCCAGTGCCATGCCTGGATGCCTTGTTTCACCCTTCATCTAAAGCTATTATTATATGTCGAGTCTTTTTCATCCAAAGCCATTATTGGGTGTTACATCTTTCTCCCTTTATTCAAAGCCATTATTGGATATTGTGATCTTCCTTCATCTAAAGCCATTATTAGATGTCGAGCCTTTTTTCATCCAAAGCCATTATTGGGTGTTACATCTTTCTCACTTTATTCAAAGCCATTATTGGATATTGTGATCTTCCTTCATCTAAAGCCATTATTAGATGTCGAGCCTTTTTTCATCCAAAGCCATTATTGGGTGTTACATCTTTCTCACTTTATTCAAAGCCATTATTGGATATTGTGATCTTCCTTCATCTAAAGCCATTATTAGATGTCGAGCCTTTTTTTCATCCAAAGCCATTATTGGGTGTTACATCTTTCTCACTTTATTCAAAGCCATTATTGGATATTGTGATCTTCCTTCATCTAAAGCCATTATTAGATGTCGAGTCATCTTTCATCCAAAGCCATTATTGGGTGTTACATCTTTCTCACTTTATTCAAAGCCATTATTGGATATTGTGATCTTCCTTCATCTAAAGCCATTATTAGATGTCGAGTCATCTTTCATCCAAAGCCATTATTGGGTGTTACATCTTTCTCACTTTATTCAAAGCCATTATTGGATATTGTGATCTTCCTTCATCTAAAGCCATTATTAGATGTCGAGTCATTTTTCATCCAAAGCCATTATTGGGTGTTTCATCTTTCTCACTTTATTCAAAGCCATTATTGGATATTGTGATCTTCCTTAATCTAAAGCCATTATTAGATGTCGAGCCTTTTTTCATCCAAAGCCGTTACTGGGTATTACATCTTTCTCACTTTATTCAAAGCCATTATTGGATATTGTGATCTTCCTTCATCTAAAGCCATTATTAGATGTCGAGCCTTTTTTCATCCAAAGCCATTATTGGGTGTTTCATCTTTCTCACTTTATTCAAAGCCATTATTGGATATTGTGATCTTCTTTCATCTAAAGCCATTATTAGATGTCGAGCCTTTTTTCATCCAAAGCCATTATTGGGTGTTATGCCTTTATCACCTTATTCAAAGCCATTATTGGATATTGTGATCTTTATTCATCCAAAGCCATTATTAGATGTCGAGTCCCTCCATCTAAAGCCATTATTAGATGTCGAGTCTTTTTTTCATCCAAAGCCATTATTGGATGTTTTGTCTTCCGTGTTGTATCAGTCAATTTACCACAAATTTCTAATTTCCAGTTTCTTTCCAACAATTTTGTGATCTCTCATATCATGCATCATTAAAAAATGTATGTCAAAAAAACATTGCATTCAACACTTTCTCATTATATTTTATTCACATCATACCCATTGCATCTCAGGGCAAAATTTTGGGTTTTTGATATTTAACTATCTCCCACTGCGATAATATGAAGCTTAATCATCTTCATATCATCTGGTTGAAGATATTTAAATAGGGGCATTATTGCACCCCAAATTTTACCACTATTTTCTACTTGCATTGTATTTATATTAAAAAGAACAGTCATTCACTCATTGCATTTGCATCCTTTCTCACTTTAATTTTTATTTTTAATATTTGATTAATTCTAATTATTTGGTGAGGTTTTACTAAATAATTTCTATTAGTTAAATAATGAAATAATAATTAAAAGGAATTTTGTTTCATTTTCTAAATAACAGTGTTTTGTTTTTACTAGTAATTATGTTTGTATTTATAGATTATTTCATGCTTGATTTTTTGCATTTTTTATTAGAACTTTGAATTAATTAAAATCTTTCCTCATTGAAAATATTTTTTATTTTTCTATTTCATTAACAATTAATTTAGATTTTTATTTTTTTTTATTTTGAAATTTTGAAATTTTAATATTTTTCTTTCACATTAACATTAATTTCTTTTTTTTAGAAAAGTCATATTTTAATATCAAAGTTTGTTTTATCATGTTTACATTTTTTAAATAGATTAATTAATTTTTATATTTGTATCTTTTTATTCTATTTTTATTGTGATATTTAATTTCAATCATTTTAGTGATTAGAAGTTATTAATTGGTTTCTATTAAATATAATAAATTAGGATTTAAATAAAAAAAATCACTTTTTGTTAGAACAACATTTTTGTTGTTACCTTATTTTAAAAATATTAGTTTTTATTATTAATGGATTTTTAATTGGCATTCTATTAGTAATAAAATTAGTTTTTAATTAAATTTAAACTTTTGTAATTATATTATGCATCATCATATCCGTGTACATCTTAATTTTTAGATTTCAATTAATTATATTTTTGTTTTTTTACTTTTTAATAAAACAAAAAATATACAAAAAAAGAAAATTGTTGTTGTTGTTTGTTCTTTTCCACTACCCTGCAAATTGTAATTCCACCACTCTTGCACCACCAAAAACAACCCCAAACATCGATTACAACAAATTCCACTATCAATTTCAAATTTTAACATCAGTACATGTACAACTTCACAACAATAACACTAACCCACTATCCCGCTCCACTACTCAAACTCTAACAAATATACAGCTAGCATTGTACAGATTGTCTCTTTGTTCTTATCCTTAATCCATACTCAAATACCATCCTATCCCTCACTCTTCACTTCTTTTTATGAAAAAACCAAAATTACAGAGAAAAAGAAAGGAAGGAAAACAGATGTAGAAAAACCTGCTTGAAACCACACACTACCGTGTTCGGAAATCCTCCACGCCTTTCATAGTCCAGCACCCTTCACTATAACCTTAACCTCTTCATCTTCCAACACTCCTTCAACCTCAAAATCACCATTTTGTACCAACGTTATCCTTTTAACCTTCAATTCCTTCACTGCATCAACCTTTATCAACACCATATCATCAACCTTTATCAACACCATATCAGACAACATAGAAACCGAAAACCCACAGCAAACAAATCGTAGACTCAAACGCAGAAAGAGACAAAGGTGAAACGAGTTCAGAATACATACCCGATTTTCTTTCATTTTTTTCTTTGAATGTTTGCTTTGATTTTGTATTTTTGTATGCCATCAATAATCAATTTGGGGCTTAGGGTTTTGGAAAGAGTGTGGTTTTGTTGTTTGTTGAATAAACATGTTTGAATCGATGAGGAAGATGATGGAAAGGTGAGAAGTCGAAGCGATAGAACAGATAAAGCGTGTGAGAGGACCGATAAACAAAAAGAAGGAAGCGAGTTGTAGAGAGAGCGGTGTATCGTGTTTTTTTTCTTTTAGTTTTTGTCATTAATAAAAATTAAAATAAAAAACAATTATTCCTAAATATTAGGAAGCAAGTTGGCGGCTAAACCTAGTAGCTCTAGGGTTTTTTTGTTAAGTTTGAAATTTGAATTGGGTGAGGATCGACCCGATAAGCATAGCCAGTAATTTGCTCATCATATTATCCTTTTTTATTATTTTTTTTTATTATTTCTTCCAAATCTAGTATATCTTTTAATTACTTTTATTATTCAAGTTAGTGTTCTATTTTAACTTAGTTTCTACTTTCATTTTTATCTTTTATCAAAAAAATTATTTTAAAAAAAAAGTGTAAAAAAAATATTTAGAATTAGATTTATTTTACATTTTTTTTTTAAAATAAAAAAAAGAGAGCAAAGAGATTTTATTTTTATTTTAGTTGTTAGGTTTCTTTTTAGAAATAGTTTGCTTTTGTTGATTTGTACAAGTAATATATTTTAGATCTTCAAAATAATTTTCAAAAATACAAAAAAATAAATATATAGTTTAGAACTAATTTTCTTTAATAGTCAAAATATTTTCTATTTTTACGTATTTTATAAATTTTATTTGATTTAGATTCAATTAAGTAAATTTAGGATTTTATTTAGTTTAGATTTAATTTAGTAAACTTTAGAATATTTATTCGATTTAGATTTGATTTACTAATATTAGAATCTTTATATATTTTATATTTAATTTTATGATTTTATAATTTTTATTTAATTTAGGTTTAGTTTTAGGCACTTTAGAATTTTTTTTAATTTATTTTAGATTTAATTCAGTAAGTTTAGAATTTTAATCTATTTTAGATTTTGTTTAATAATTTTAAATTTATTTTTATAACCTTAGACTTTGTAGTTGTTTTAGAGTTACTTTAATATCTTTAGTTTTTTTTATTAGGATTAATTTGGTGATCTTAAATTTTCAATAATTATTATTTTCTTATGAATTTAATTCATTTTTTTTCTTTTATATTTGTTTGAACATGTAATTATTCGATACATCCCCATTTGTAAATATTGTACCCCCATCCCCATGAGATGTAATAATTAGTAAATATTTTATTGCTTTACTTTATTTAATTATTCATCACTCTCAAACCAAATACTTTCAAACTAATACTAAATGCGAGCCATTTTTAACCTTGAGTTGACAAAAGCTTTGAGCGTCTACCACACATTTGTGCACACACCACGCTTACTCTTGGGCTTACAATGAGACCTTAATTGATTAGTTAAACATTATTTAATTATCTAATTAAGTTATTCAAAATTGATTAGTCAATCTAATTGATTTTATTAAACTAATTACTTGATTAAATTTTGTTTCATTAGTTGATTAAATTTATTTCGTGCATGCACTTACACAATGCAAATCGCTTTATCGTTTGTGTTGGCCACCTTGTATGGGCTTTGTCGATTTTACTTGTGATTTACAATTATCTCAACCTATTCTTTCTCCATTCACCAAGCATTTAAGACACTTTCAATAAAAATCGACCCAACGTCGAGTCTTCTTCTCAAACCTCGATCCAACGTCGAGTTATTTTTCAAAATCAATTTTCTACAAAACAAAAACACGGTGCTATGGTATTTAAGTAAATCGTTAGAGGATAGCCCGATGATTTAATTAAAATGTAAAGTATTTGGGCCATTAGAGGTAACCCAATGACTTAAATACTTTATTCCATACATAATAAAAGTGAACTTTGTTTCACCTCACTCTTTTCATAATAAAGATTTTGGATGAGAGATGATCGGTTGACCTCAATCACCAATCTCGAGTATTGAATCGTTAGAGGATAGCCCAACGTTTTGGTACTTGTCATCCACAATTTAAAATCAATTTCAACTCACTCAAACTTCTTTTGTGCGTCCAAGCACCTTTTACCTTTAAACCCTTTTCAAGATTAGACATGATTCATTTATAATTGAGATGCTTCTACCTCTATTCCCAAGGTTTTCGACTTCTCCACTTGAGTACTAGAGGTGTTCTCAAACCCTCCCTCATGTTGGTGCCTAGTCCTTTATTCTTTATCACACCTTGTGGACGTTAGACGAGTCTTCTCCTTTAAAAATGACGACTTGTCTTTTCATTTAAAATCAATCAACAAACAATCATTTTTTAGAAGAACTACGAAGTTTTGACTTTCCCATTGCACGAGGGAATACGTAGGCACGCGGTTTCAAAACCGTGTCAAACTCAAAAATAATAAAAACATTTCTCCTCTCTTTCTCATTTCAAAACTTAGAAGATCGTAAAATTTTCACATTAACACACAACCACACTTTGAACTAAACGGGTACCATCGAGTACGATGGATGTAAGGGGTGCTAATACCTTCCCCTTGCATAACCAACTCCCGAACCTATATCTCTTTAATCTCGTAGACCGTCTTATCCTTATCTCTCGTGGGTTTTATCTATATTTTCCGTTCTTTCTAGAACAAATAAAATTAGGTGGCGATTTCATTGTTGTTTTGAAAATTATTAAAATGATTTTTGAAAAAACGAGTTGCTTCAAGAACCAGTGACTCATCCTGCTCAACTAGAAGTGCCAAAGGAAGTTACTGAAGACACCTCCAAACAAGAGACGAAGGAAATTCTGAAGATTATCAAGAAGAGTGACTACAATGTTGTGGAACAGTTGGGACAGACTCCGTCCAAGATCTCCATGCTTGCTCTGCTCTTGTGCTCTGAGGCTCATGCTAACGCCTTGGTGAAGTTTCTGAAGAGTGCTCACGTGCCGCAAGAAACTACCACTGACCAACTTGAAGTATGTATTGCTAGCCTGGCTGCCAACAACGGCCTAGGCTTCTCTGATGCTGATTTGACTCCTGCCGGAAAAAAACACAACAAAGCCTTGCACATCTCTGTTGAATGCAAGGGCACTACATTATCTCATGTTTTGGTGGATACCGGTTCCGCTCTGAATATCCTTCCGAAGACTGCTTTTGATCGGCTTGATATCGAAGGGTTGGTTCTGAGACCCAGTGACATAATTGTGAGAGCTTTTGATGGTTCTAAGCGAACAGTGCTTGGAGAGCTCACTCTCCCTGTTAAAGTCGGTTCCCAGACTTTTGATTCTACTTTCTTTGTCATGGACATCCATCCAGCCTATTCTTGCCTACTTGGACGCCCTTGGATACATGGGGCAGGCGCTGTTACCTCTACCTTGCATCAGAAACTGAAGTACCCAGTGAAGGGGAAAGTTGTTACAGTATGTGGTGAAGAAGAGTATATAGTAAGTCATCTACAATCATTTCGATATCTCGAGATGGAAGGAGAATTCTTTGAGACTCCCTGTCAAGCTTTTGAAACAATCCCTAGAGTCATGCCTGCTGACTCTCCTGTCACTCCTGAAGTTACACAAGCTCTGCCTAGGATGACTTCGTTGAAAGATGCTCAAGCTGCTGTTGAAGAAGGAAAGAGTACTATTTGGGGACAGCTCCCTGATCTTCCGTTCAAATTTGACAAGACTGATTTAGGCTTCACAATCAAAGGTCAGAAGATGATACACCGCGAACGTGCCGGCCAACTTCCTTTCCGCATCAGCCAGAGTGGAATCCATGCTATAGAAGACGATGACAACGACTTCGACATCAGCAAGTGGATCTTCCCAACTCCAGACAAAGGGCTCAACAATTGGAAGACTGAAGACGTCATACCAATCTCCTTTAGTCAGGAGTAATTGCTCTTGTTATGTTTTGCTTTTCGTATTTCTTTATGTTTTGAACGATAAACTCTAAAGCGTAGTTCCTTGCCCGGGGCATCATGGCTCGTTTGTGAGGGTTATTATCTGTCATTTGCATATTTTCATTCAATAAAATCGTTGGACTTTTGCATTATTTGTTGCTTTCTTTCTCTTACTTTATCATCCCTTCAAAAAGCTATGTGTTTCTTACACACACCCACGTGATACACTGCAGAATCACTCCGAATCTCATTGATAACAGCTATGCTATTGCTAAATATGACTTCGATAATCCGATCTACCAAGCCAAGGCGAAAGTGAGGAAGATTGTGAAGTGCCGGAGAACTTGTCCATCCTACAAGAAGAAGCGGGTTATCTGACCACATGAAGAGCAAGTTGAGGTTGTGAATTTGGAGTCTGATGAAGGCAGAAGAGATCAAGATAGGAGCGGGTCTAGAGAACGAGTGTTAAAGAAAGGTTGGTTCGGATGCTACGAGACTATATTGAGGTTTTGCTTGGTCATACGAAGACATGCGGTTTAGACATTGATATTGTGGTACACGATTCACGACAAAGAAGGTTTTCTCCCGTGAAACGAAGGTTCGTCGCATGTCCCGAGATGTCGAGAAAATCAAAGCAAGTTATAAACAGTTCAACGCTTCTTAGCGATTACTTCCTATCCACAATGGGTTGCTAATGTGGTTCCTATGCCTAAGAAGGATGGTAAGGTACGAATGTGTGTGATTAGAGATTTGAACAAAGCGAGTCCGAAAGACGATTTCCACTTCCTCATATTGATGTTACGGTTGACAACACCGCTCGCATAAGGTTTTCTCCTTCATGGATGGTTTCTCCGGTTACAATCGGATCAAAATGGCTCCAAGACATGGAGAGACTACTTCGTTACGGTGGGGCACTTTCGCTACAAGGTTATGCCGTTTGGTGAAAACGCAGCGCCACTTATCGTGCTATGGTGACATTATTCCATGACATGATTCATCACGAGATAGAGGTCTACATCGGCGACATGATAGCTCGATCACGATCGAAGAAGAACATCTTGATCATTTGCTGTTTGATAGATTGAAGAAGTATAGTGAGACTTAATCTAACAAGTGCACCTTTGAGTCGGATCCGGTAAACTCCTAGGGTTTGTTGTCGATGGTAAAGGTATTGAAGTCGATCCCTAAGGTTAAAGCTATTCAAGAAATGCCGACTCCCACCGAGAAGGAAGTCGAGGTTTCGTGGGCGATTGAACTACATTGCGATTCATTGCACATCGCTACTTGTGAGCCAATCTTCAAGTTACTTAAGAAAGATCAAGTAGTGGAATGGAGCGAAGATTGCGGATCGCTTTTGACAAAATCAAGGAGTACCTCTGAATCCTCCTATCCTAATGTCGCTCGCGAAGGAAGACCTCTTATCATGTACTTGCGGTGTTAGAGAACTCAATGGGGTGTGTGTTGGGGCAACATGGCGAGTGCGGTCGAAAAGAGCATGCGATATACTACCTTAGCAAAAGTTTACCGACGTGAAACAAGATACTCACACTCGAGAAAACTTGCAACGCTTTAGTTTGGGCTGCCGACTAAGGCGATATATGTTGACTCACACTACCTTGTTGATCTCAAGATGGATCGATAAAATACATATTTGAGAAACCACTCTATCCGGAAGAATAGCAAGATGGCAAATGATCTTGACCGAGTATGACATCCGGTACACTTCTCGAAAGCGATCAAAGGGTGTAGTAGCCGATCATTTGGCTCATCAAGCCGTAGATGACTATCGGTCTATGCGTTCAATTTCGACGAAGATGTCTTACTAGTTCTTGATTACGAAGAACCGAGGCCAGACGAAGGACACGAACAAGGATCCCGATGGACCGTGGTCTTTGATGGAGCCTTAAACGCACTTGGCAATGGCATTGGCGCCATCATTACATCCCCTGCATGCGGACATACGCCTTTCACCGCCAGACTCTGTTTCAGCTGCACCAATAACATGGCGAATCTGAGCGTGCATCTTGGGTATCAAAGCTGCTATTGACTTAAGAATCAAGTTCTTGCAAGTGTATGGAGACTCAGCTTTGGTGATCAGTCAGATTAAGGGCGAGTGGGATATGAAGCATCCAAATCTTATTCTGTATCGAGAGCATGTTCTGAGTTTGATCCCATACTTCGAAGAGATCACTTTCAATCACATTCCACGAGAAGAGAATCAGTTGGCAGACGCATTGGCTACTATGTCGTCTATGTTCAAGGTCAGATGGGACAACGAGGCTCCCCAGATCATCATTGAGAAGTTCGACAAACCAACATACTGTTATGAGCTTGATACAGAAGAGAAACCTTGGTACTATGACGTGAAGAGGTATCTTGAGACTCAGGAATATCCCGTGGGGGCATATATCAATGATAAGAAGTTCATGAGAAGATTTGCATCCAAATTCTTCCTCAGCAACGGCATCTTATACAAGCGCAACCATGATTTGTGCTTACTCCGCTGTGTAGACCAGAAAACAGCAATACGTATCATGGAAGAGTTACACGAAGGCACTTTTGGTACCCACTCCAGTGGACATACGATGGCTAAGAAGATTTTGAGAACAGGTTACTATTGGTCCACCATGGAAGCTGATTGTCACCGCTACGCTCGATCTTGTCACAAATGCCAGATTTATGCAGACAAAGTGCACGTACCTCCAGTACCTCTGAATGTTCTAACAGCTCCTTGGCCTTTTGCAATATGGGGCATTGACATGATCGGAGAAATCAAGCCCACCGCTTCCAACGGACATCGTTTCATCCTTGTGGCAATTGACTACTTTACCAAATGGGTAGAAGCAGCCTCGTCCGCATCAGTTACCAAAAATGTTGTGGCTCGTTTCATCAAGCATAATCTCATCTGTCGGTATGGCACTCCCGAAAGGATTATCACAGATAACGGTTCCAATCTCAACAATAAGATGATCACCGAACTCGCACGCAGCTCAAGATCAAGCATCACAACTCTTCTCCTTATCGGCCTAAGATGAATGGCGCGTGGAAGCCGCCAACAAGAATATTAAGAAGATTATCTAAGATGACGGTGACTTACAAAGATTGGCATGAGATGTTACCACTTGCTCTTCATGGCTATCTAAACATGGGCAACCCCTTTCTCTCGTACGGTATGGAAGCCGTCCTACCAATTGAGGTTCAGATACCCTCAACCAGAGTCCTCCAGGAGGCAGAGTTAGGAGAAGACGATTGGGTCCAGACTCTCCTTGACCAGATTAATTTGATTGATGAGAAACGACTCGCATCCATCTACCATGGACAGATCTACCAGAAGTGAATGATCAGAGCATTCAACAAGAAGGTCAAGCACCGAGTCTACCAAGTCGGTGATCTAGTAGTCAAGCGCATCATTCTTCCACAAGGCGATCCCAGGGGCAAATGGACTCCCACCTACGAGGGACCGTTTGTAGTCAAGACAGTATTTTCTGGCGGAGCTATGATACTTAGCACCATGGATGGTGAAGACTTCCACACCGTGAACGCAGACATAGTCAAAAATACTACGATAAAGAGACCCGCTAGGTCGGTGACCTAGGCAAAAATAAGGGCATCTGGCGAACCAAAGGGTTCGGGCAAAGTTAAGGATATATACAAAAATGTACACCCGACAAGTTGAAAACACGAAAAGGCGGCTTGGGCAAAAAGGGTATCGATCAAAACCGAAGGGCGGTTTAGGCAAAAGTTAGGGATTTAAGCGTACGACTATGTCTCGTTCAGATCACCTATCTACTTCCAGACTACTATCAGCATTCAAGATTCAAATGGCGAAGATCAATCCACTCACTTTCTAACGACAAGGAGATGAGATAGTTGAAATATATGAGTACTAGCATAGTTGGAACTTAACGAGATTGTTTCCGCATAGCTTTTACTTTTCTTTTACAAACTACTCGGCCATACGCCACATTTCGAATAAATACAAGTTCTTTCTTTTTACAGTTTTTACTGTTGTCGTCGTTTGCATAAAGTCCAATGTTTGCCTTGAATGATTATATGCATTTGACAATAAAAATCTAGTCACAAACATGCGAAAAGTGAACATGCAAAAGTGATTACTACAGGCTCCAGGAATTGAGATGACGACGAAAGTCACCAATACATTTCCCCACAGAACATGATCCCCGCAGAGGTGTCACTCACCACAAACCCTTCCCCAGCAAAGAAGAGGAGGATCCCTCAAGCAGTGATTCCGCTCAGCTTAATCAAGCCACACCCATCTTCGAGCAATAACACTTCATCCCCAGCCGAGGAGTTATCCCCAACAAAGTATCTCTCAAGATTTTCCCAGCAGCAGATCCGGACTCAAACTTGGTCGATAGTGCACGGAGGAAACCTACACCTTTCATACCTCGGCTAGAGATTCCAATGGGCTCCAGATCCTTCTAACCCGGTCTCAAGCAATTATCAAATGCTCTCCAACAGATTTACACAAAAACCCGGTGGAGTACCTCCCACTCTCCTGGTCAACAATATCTAGCCTCAAGACTTGGTCAGATAGTGCACCGGAGGAATCAAAGTTATCTTTCTTCTCAGGATCTCCATGCTCAAACAGAAGCCAGAAATCTCCAAACAGAACATTCGCATCTTCTTCAAGATGGATATGTTTTGAAATACCACAACATTTATCGTTCATACATTATTCATAAAAGTCATAATTTGTGCATATGTCATTCATACACATTTGTCATGCATCATACTTTGCATAAGACTAATCAATATTCTATCAAAGTTTCTCTTGTTTTCTCCAAAACAGGTGAAAATCACTTCTGACGCAAACTGGTCCAGGATTAAGACCCGAATCCAGACGGGAAAACTATCTGAAAGACCGCCCCTAGTTGTCCTCCGGCTGGTCCGGATTAAGACCGAATCAAGCGGAAAACCATCCGAAGACCACCCCTAGTTGTCCTCCGACAACGGTCGAGATTAAGACCGAATCCGACGGAAAACTATCCAGACGACCGCCCTCGTTGTCCTCCGACAACAGATCCAGGATTAATACCCGAAGCCAGACGGGAAACCTTATCCGAACGATCACAAGTTATCCTCCGATAACAGGAAGTGGATCAATACCCGATGCACAACAGGGAAGCTATCCAAATTTTTGCCAACTATTACCCCCAGTAGTCGCGAAAGAACTATTCGACTCATTCTTATTATCAGCAAGAACTACAGTCTGCACGACTCGGTTGCCTTGGATGGCATCTTAAGCCCATCTCCTACTTGTCAACATTTCTCCACTTTCGAATCGCATATTTGGTTAAAAACCAATACAAACCAATAACTTCATTCAAAGATGAGCACGAAGTCTAACATACGACTCTCTCCGAATGGCATCTTAAGCCCATCTCCATGCTCTTTCCACTATCAAGAACATCTATAGAGCCTAGCGTACGGCTCACTCCCTAGCATCGATCTTTCCAGATGGCATCTTAAGCCCATCCCCATCAATTTTCCTATCCGACGACATTCTCGAGTCTAGCATCGACTCATTCCCCAACGAAGTCTCTACCTTCCCAAATGGCATCTAAGCCCATTCCGCATCACCGGAGTGCAAATTTTAGGTGTACTCGAGTGTTCAATCATCTTCTACCTCCAGGTCACGAAAGGCGAACATGCCAATCTAACCCTTCCAGTACAAGAAGATTGAACAGGGGCAGCTGTGATACCCCAAAATTTGCCCTCCATCTTCTCAAGGTATTTCATACCTCCATACTCAAGGATTCCTCAAGGGTTGATCAGACAAACTCTCTCCTAGACAATCAACCCAAACCAGGGTTTGGTGACTCTCATATAAAAATGGATTTCCAACATCCCCAATGTTCATCATGCCTCCTCATATGCTTCAAATGTTCTCCATGTCAAGTTTCAAGCTTCACAAGTCAAGTTTCCTCAGACAATTGCTCAGATGGTTGAAAATCTGTTGTATTGGACAAAAAGTCAACTGTGGTCAACATATAGTCAAACTTCATGAATTTTGGTCAACATCCTCATTTTGAAGTTACATTCATCATTTGATCAAGGGTTGATCATGATTCATCAAGAAAACTCAAGATTTGCTCAAAAGTCAAACTTTCTAAATTAGGGTTTCTTAGTGAAAAGTCAACTGAACTTTGACTGATCATAACTTTTTCATACTTTCTCAGAAATTTTTCCACCAACTATTGTTTTGAAGGAAATTCAATTCTCTACAACTTCATGTCTCACAAGAATGTTCAAAAAATGCTTCATTTGAGAGGTATGGATCAAAACATTACAGGTCCTTTTCAAAAGTCAACAAAAAGTCAACATTTTGTTTTGAAGATATATTGAGCATGGAAACTCCAATTGAGATGAAACCAAAGAGGTTGTTTAGAGGACACTTAGAGCTTTCCAAAAAGTCCAAGAACACTCAAAAATGTGGAAAATTGAGCAAGATACACCATTCACAAGTTGGGCAATTTTGAAGAGATGCACAAAGAGAAATACTTCTAAAAATCAAATTTTTTGCAAATGGGCTTACTTTTTCTTTATCCAAACTTGTTCCTCATGCAATTAGGAATATCCAAGCCCAATGCCACGAATTTTTATTTTATTTTTCTATTTAATTTGGAATTTATTCATTTAAATACAAATTAAATTCAAAAATAAAGTATAAAATCAAAATTAAATGCAAATTTGATTTTTCTCTCTTCCTTGAGATCCAAGTAACTCAATAAAGCCAACAAATTTCGAAATTTGGTTGGATATGGCAAGATTGGATTGAAAATTGATCAAAAGATGAAAATTTGATTTGGTACAAAATCAAATATGTTTTGCATTGATTAGTGATTGATTCTTTCTCAAATCAACTCTGAATCCATCTACTATATATATACATCACATGCCACACGAATTAGGGTAGAAAAACTGGCTGGAGAAACCCTATTGAAGCTCAAGAAATCCGTGCAACACAAGCAACTAGCAGCCTTGGATTTAGGTCGTTTCAATTGATTCCAAGCATCAAAACACATTCCTTGATACCTCCTGAGTCGATCCAGACCCTCACATCATCCAAAAGCATCCAGAATTAAGAAATCACGAATCGGTTTGTTCATATTTTTTTCAAAATCGTGTTTCATTATTCATGCATTATTAACGAGTTTTGGTGTTTGTTTCGTGTTTAGAACAAGGTTTGCAAACTTTCTGGGTCATCCAATTGAGTTTTCATGGCCGGGAACGTGATATGCCATAACTAGGGTTCCTGAACACGATTTAGGGTTTCCCTATAAACTGTTAGTAATTAGGCGTGTATGGCAAGATAAAAATTGGACATAGCCCACTAATTTTCATGATAATATATCTGAATTCAACACACTTTTTCACACACGCACCCCTTAGGGTAATTCTCTCTCGTTGCCTTTATGATTTCAAATGGTCAAGTCCCTCGAACGTAGAGGTATTCTAGCACCGTTGCCTTCAAAACAAATCATCATAGTCCCTTCGATACAAAGATCATAGACCCACGATGTCGCCTCCGAATACATGATCTTGACCCTCGATTGTTGCCTACGAAAAATGATGATAGTCCCTTCGAATGTGCTAGGATACTTCCTACAAGTTGCTTTCTATGACCATACGATGTCCCTTCGAATGTCCCTCTACATCCAACGAATAAAGTTACCTACCAACTAATGGTACGGATATCACTATTCTAAAGGAACGTAAAACAACACGAAAACGACCATTCTGAGTAGGTAATAAGACTTTTAGTTGCTTGCTCTATCAAAATATTTTCCACACCTCACACTTTTGTCAAAGTTCAAACTCTTTTCAAAACGAAACATTTCCGAACACTTTGTATACATTCCTACATGAATCATTACAAAGTCAAAGAGAAATGCCTTTTTCAAAACATTTTTTGTCAAACACACAGAAAGCACAATTTTAAAGTGATCTAAGAGCAACTAAGAGCCCGTAGATAACTACGGATGGAAAGGGGTGCTAATACCTTCCCTTTTCATAACCTTCTCCCTTACTCAGAATCTATCGAAGGTCTTTTTCTGTACTTTTTACCTTCCCTTAATTGGATAAAAGAAAAGTCGGTGGCGACTCTTGCTATCCGCACATTTGCGATACAAAAACCTACAAAGTCAGTTCACCGTGTTACAGTCGTCACCATTTATGGTGAAGAGGATTATATTGTCAGCCATTTGAGCAACGTTCGATATGTTGAAATTGAGGGAGAGATCCATGAAACTCCTTGTCAGGCTTTTGAAACAATATCAGTCGATAAAATTCCTTTGCAAAAGGGTGAGAAGTCAGAAGTTTCCATGGCGTCCTATAAGCAAGCTCAGGCTGTTGTTGAGTCTGGACATCCCAAAGGATGGGGTAGAATGCTAGAGCTTCCTACTCAGACAGATAAGAGAGGTTTGGGTTTTGCTCCAGGAAAGAAGGTTCCAATCACCGCCTCGATGAGCAAAGGGGTGTCTCCTCTTGTCAAGTTTGTCAAAGGTGGAGTCCAGATTGAGGATGTTGATGCAATTGATGGTGAAGCTGATAGCAATTGTGATGTGAACGATTGGAACCACCCAACTGTTCTAGGACGTGAGCTCTCAAATTGGTTTGTTGAAGACGTTGTTGTGGTCACCCGTCTTGAAGGGTAACTTTTTGTTTTTATGTCATGCCATAATTCCTACGTTATGCCCAAGATGTAGTGATCATGCTGTAGGGTCACAATGCTTTTATCTTTCAAGTTTATCATTAATAAAGGACGTCCTTTTTGCATTCAAATATTTCGCTCATTGTTTTTCTTTACCTATTCTTTAAAAAGGTGGCAATATGAAATTTTGCTTTATATTCATTACTTTCTGTTTTTTTTAAAATAAAAATAAAATTTTTTTTCTTCAACTTAAAATAAATAAAAAATAAAATTACCAACCACGCAGATGCAATCCCCTGTTGATCCCGGATTTTGTCGATGACGATTCTGCCATGGCTCATTATGACTTTGATAAACCAATTTATCAAGCTGAAGAAGAAACTGAGGAGGACTGTGAATTACCTGAAAAATTAGCCAGGATGTTGAGGAAGGAAGAAAAGGTCATCCAGCTGCACCAAGAGATTCTAGAGATGATCAATTGGGGAACTGAGGATGCTCGAAAGGAGGTCAAGATTAGGGCAGCATTGGAGGATACAGTTAAGCAGAGGCTGGTTGAAATGCTCCATGAGTACATGGACATCTTCTCTTGGTCTTATGAAGATATTCTCGGGTTGGATACGGACATCGTTGTGCACGAATTGCCCCTCAAAGAAGGTTGCCCACCGGTAAAATAGAAGCTTCGCAGAACGCACCCAGAAATGTCAAGGAAAATTAAAGAAGAGGTTCAGAACCAGATGGAGGCTGGTTTCTCGAAAGTTGTTTCTTATCCCTCATGGGTTGCGGACATTGTGCCAGTGCCGAAGAAATATGGCAAGGTAAGGATGTGCGTTGATTATAGGGATCTGAATAGAGCAAGCCCTAAAGATGATTTCCCTCTCCTGCACATCGACATTTTGGTTGATAATACTGCTCAAGCTAAGGTGTTCTATTTCATGGATGGTTTCTCTGGCTACAACCAGAGTAAGATGGCACCAAATGATATGGAAAAGACTACTTTTATTAAACCTTGGGGAACATTCTACTACAAAGTGATGCCTTTTGGTTTAAAGAATGCAGGGGCAACATATCAGCGTGCTATGGTTACTCTCTTTCATGATATGATGAATAAGGAGATTGAAGTTTATGTTGATGATATGATTGCTAAGTCCCAGACAGAGGAAGAGCACCTGGTTCATTTGTTAAAATTATTCGAAAGATTAAGAAAGTTCAGACTGAGGTTAAACCCTAATAAGTGCACCTTTGGGGTAAGATACAGGAAATTGTTAGGCTTCATTGTAAGCGAGAAGGGGATCAAGGTTGATCCTGCGAAAATAAAAGTGATACAGGAGATGCCGGACCCGAGAACAGAAAAGGAAGTGTGTGGCTTCTTGGGAAGATTGAATTACATTGCTAGATTCATTTCTCATCTTACAGCTACCTGTGAGCCCATTTTCAAGATGTTAAGGAAAGATCTGACAGCTAGGTGGAACGATAATTGTTAGATGGCATTCGAAAGTATAAAAGAGCACTGCAAGAGCCTCCAATTCTCTCACCCCTAGTGGAAAGCAGACCATTGATTATGTATTTGACTGCGTTGGAGAATTCCATGGGTTGTGTACTCGGTTAGCATGATGAGACAGGCAGAAAAGAGCATGCCATATATTATTTGAGTAAGAAGTTCACTGATTGTGAATCAAGATATTCATTATTGGAAAAGACTTGTTGCGCACTCGCGTGGGCAGCAAAACGACTCAGACAATATATGTTGACTCGCACTACTCTCTTAATCTCCAAAATGGACCCGATAAAGTATATCTTTGAGAAACCGGCTCTCACAGGAAGGGTAGCCCGTTGGCAAATGATCCTAACAGAATATGACATCCAATAAACTACTGAAAAGGCCATCAAAGGTAGTGTGTTGGCAGATTATCTTTCTCAACAACCTTTAGAAGATGATTATCAGCCAATGAAGTTTGAGTTCCCTGATGAGGACATTATGTATATCAGGGATTGTAATATTCCCGGCCCGGAAGAGCGACCCAAACCAGGCTCACGGTGGACGATGGCGTTCGATGGGGCCTCTAATGCATTAGGAAATGGTGTTGGTGCTGTTATCACTTCTCCAGCAGGTTTTCATATTCCATTCACTGCTGGAATTTGCTTCGATTGCACCAACAATATGGCCGAGTATGAAGCTTATATTTTTGGGATTGAAGCAACTATTGATCTGCGAATGAAAATCTTAGCGGTATACGGAGATTCTGCTTTGGTAATTAGTCAAATCAATGGATATTGGGAGACTCGCCACCCAAACATAATTTCGTACCGAGAGCATGTCTTGAAGTTGATCCCGTATTTTGACAAAATAACTTTTGACCATATCCCAAGGGAAGAGAACAAGTTGACAGACGCTTTGGCTACACTGTCATCCATGTTTAAAGTCAGGTGGGAGAATGATGCCCCATCTATCACTATTATGAGGCTGGATAAGCCCGCATTTTGCTATGAAGTAGAAGATGAGGCGGATGAAAAACCTTGGTTCTACGACATAAAAATGTATCTTGAGACGAAAGAGTACCCTGAAGATGCTTCCGTCACTGATAAGAATGCTCTGCGTAAGTACTCGGCCAAATTTTTCCTCAATGGGGGCGTTTTGTACAAGAGGAACTATGACTCTGTTTTGCTCAGATACGTGGATAGACACAAAGCAAATAAGATCATAGAAGAAATTCATGAAGGTTCCTTCGGGACGCATTCTAGCAGACACACCATGGCTAAGAAAATCCTGAGAGCGGGTTATTATTGGTCTACCATGGAGAATGATTGCTACAACCATGCCAGGACTTGTTATAAATGTCAAGTCTACGTAGATAATATGCATGTGCCGCCTTCTCCGTTGAATGTTTTGACTTCTCCTTGGCCTTTTGCAATGTGGGGCATTGATATGATTGGAGAAATCAAGCCTACCGCTTCTAACGGGCATTGTTTCATCCTCGTTGCTATTGATTATTTTACCAAGTGGGTTGAGGCAGCATCTTATGCTCGTGTTACTAGGAAAGTGGTCACACTTTTCATCAAGCATAATATCATTTGTCGTTATGGGGTTCCTGAGAAGATCATCACTGATAATGGTTCGAATATCAACAACAAAATGATGAAAGAGCTGTGTGACGGTTTCAAGATAAAACATCATAATTCCTCTCCGTATCGTCCAAAAATGAATGGCACTGTGAAGGCGACAAATAAGAATATCAAAAAGATTGTACAGAAGATGGTTGTCACTTATAAAGATTGGCACGAGATGTTGCCATATGCCTTGCACGACTATCGCACCTCGGTACGCACTTCAACAGGGGCAACTCCCTTCTCTTTGGTATACCGTATGGAAGCAGTCTTGCCCGTAGAAGTTGAAATTCCTTCCCTAAGGATTTTGACAGATGTGCAACTCGATGAAGCTAAATGTGTTCAAAATAGACTTAATCAATTGAATCTCATTGACGAGAAAAGATTGGCAGCTATTTGTCATGGGCAATTATACCAGAAGCGGATGAAAAAGGCTTTCAACAAGAGAGTGTGTCCTCGGAGTTTCCAAGCTGGTGACCTTGTGCTGAAGAGAATATTGCCTCCAAACAATACGGATGCTTGGGGCAAGTGGGCTCCAAATTATGAAGGGTCATATGTCGTAAAGAAATTTTTCTCTGGAGGAGCTATGTTGCTCACGACTATGGCCAGAGAGGATTTCCCTCACCCTGTCAATGTAGACGTAGTCAAAAAATACTTCGCATAAAAAGAGACCCGTTAGGTTGACTGGCCTAAGCAAAAAATAAGGGCATCCCGACGAATCAAAAAGGTTCGGGAAAAACTTAGGGATAAATATAAAAGATTGTACACCCGGCAAGTCGAAAACCTAAAAGGCGGCTTGGGCAAAAAAGGGTATCCCGGTGGATCGAAAACCCGAAAGGGCGGTCCAGGCAAAAATTAGGGATTTGAAGCAAATGACTATGATCTGCACGACACCCGTATTATCACATTTTACAACGACTTGATAATTTGGAAAGGTGGAAGATCAGTCTAATCAGGGCATTTTGGACAACGCGATATTAAGGAATGTTGAAGTTGTGAAGAGTGCGGAAGATCCGGGGTTCGATAAAAATCCATGACTTTGTTGCCACCTCTGTTTTCTTTTAACTATGATATTTATGCGATTTCCTCTTTTCAGGAATTGCTTCTTGATGTAAATGCCCATTTACGGGCCAGTCAATCAATAAAATCCCTTTTATCCAAACTGTGTTTCTTTTCATTTGTCTTATTTTTACGTTTTTGACTGTTTTGTTTGTAAAAAATAACGTCCAATATATTTAGTAAACTTTGCATATAAAATATCGAAGCCCTACATCATATGACATGATTTTTAGAAACTACTCAGAATTTCGGGAACACGTGCTAACGGCTGAAACTTTCAATCTCTATAGCAGAAATATTGCAATGTTTCACGTGTTGCAGATTTTGTTATCCAAAGATTTTAGAATAAGAGCATGATGCGCCTAAGCTCTTCTCAACGACAAAGTTTCTTTCTCTCCAGCAAGTGTTATCTATGACATATGTGTGCCCTTGGATGTTATCACTCTTTACCCGATGCGGAAGATCGCAAAGAACGGCCTACATCAGCAAGATCATTTTCAAAGACTCACTTATGCCAAAAGATGTGCATGTTACTTCCCGCTAAGCTGAGTTTTGAGTGGTTTTAGCCCGAAATTTCTCTTCTCCTCAAGTAAATGCTAATATTTCAGGAAAAAAATCCAGTGTCGACTCCTCTTATGCAAGAGCTCGTAATCCCGAGTTACTGAAGTTAGGAACTCTATGCAATATGATTGTCATTCTAGACAAATGTTAATCTTTAAGCGTTATTTCCCCAGTGATGTTGATCATTGAAAGTTGATACTTCTATTCTGCAGTTCTCCTGTCGGAGTCCAGACTATCATCTATTTGATAAAGACCGGATGATTTATATTCAATTTATGGATGGTGGTTGCTTCCTCGGCAGCTCACAATTGCCTTTAGTCCTAGACATAATATTAAAACATGCATCATTACATTGCATAGTGTTCACGTTAAAAAGTGACGCGCGAGGGAATCGATTCGGAATTCGGATTCTCTGGCTCGAAACGATTTACTCTTTTGATTTGTTTATAAAGATGCCGCGAGCATCAAGCTTTATTTTTTCCAACACAAGAAAATGATTATGAAAAAGGGGAAAGCTGCAATACCCTCAATTGATATGATATGCATTACGACTAGCGCGAACTAGACGCAACGCATTGGGGAGATTCTGAGCAAGGGGGTTTGTTATATAAAGAGAATAGATGTGGCCCCCTAAATATATATAGTTATCTATAGCTTTATATATGAATATGTTTGATATGTTTGTGTGTTTTAAATTGCTATTTCTACTGTTGGGAAAGTTTCTCCTTTGGATTTTAAGAAGGGAAGATTATGTGGGATCCTAGGTTTTGTTATTATTGTGCTCGCAAAGATCATTGGGATCTTCTGCATACATATCCCTTAATGGGAATCAGAGCATTTGTAGCTCGGATCTAAATGGAGCTATGGTTTGTTTGGTTTAAGGGAGAAAGAAGTTTGCTCGCCAAGGATGAGACCTTGTGCCTACGTATTCTCAAAGGGATGTTGAGAAAGTCAGAGCAATCGTAGTTCCCACTGATGCCAGTGGAAGCAACGGGATGTTATTAAGAGAAAAAGAAAAATGTCATCTTAATGAAAAATGTATCTAATCTATTTCATCACATACATTTTTGAAAGGGTTGATTGATTTAATCTTCCATCATAAGTTATAGGTGTTTTGCTTGAGTGTACACGCGCTACCACTTACGAGTTTAAGAAAGATGTTTGAAAAATGATTGAATCTTTTAATTGTAAGCATTGGGTGTTTTGCTTTAGTGTACAAGCGTTACCACTTACGATTAATAGATGTTTTTGTTTGATGAAAAAAGATTTGATTGTATGTGATGTGATAGATGAGATACTTCTTCCATAGAGATGATAAATGTCTAAATCTCTTAGGAGAAATTGATTGGATTAGGGGGATGCTTTTAAGAAGCCCGTGGGTCCTTGTATTGTAAGCCCAAGAGAAGGCATTCTGAGGGTCATTGAGGGTCCTTGTATTGTAAGACCAAGAGAAGGCATTCCGAGGGTCATCGAGGGTCCTTGTATGAAGCTCAAGAGTAAGCTATAGGGTATGGCTGGCTTTGGCTTTAAGAGTGGTTTCACCGAGAAACCATCCTCTTAGGATTCTAGAGTGACTTCACCGGGAAATCATACTCTCAAAGTTCTATCCTAGCGCGAGTGATTCTTTGTATTGGAAGCCCAATAGGAGGCTGTTAAGAGATTTCCTGGTCTCTTTCTTGTTTGATGCCCAAGAGAAGGCTAAACTCAACAAAGGAGTTCTTTTGAACGAAGCCCAAGAGGAGGCTAACTCAGCAGGCGAGTGTTGTCTTATATGAAGCCTAAGCGGAGGCTAAACTCAGTAAATGAGTTTTCTTATATGAAGCCTAAGAGGAGGCTAACTCACTAAATGAGTTATCTTATACGAAGCCTAAGAGGAGGCTGAAGGGAACCTAGTTGTTAGACTAGTTGTTATGTTATAACTGAACAGTTATATAAACAAGCGTGTGATGTGTATTCACAGGAGTTTATGAAGAAAATATAAACAAGTGTATAAAACGAGCATTTAAAGCTAGTGTAACTTGAATATATACAAGGTTTTGGATGTGTACAAGGGAATAAATATGTACATGAAGGGGTGTTTATGTACAAGGAAATGAATATGTACATAGGAGGGTTGGGACTTACACCGTGAGGGAGGCCCATGATCAATTCAGAAATTCGAGGAAAAAACTGGTTCGATTTTATCTTCAAATCGATTTGATCATGGAAAAAAGGTGTGTAAGTTTATTGAAATGTTTTGAAAAGGTTTTGAAAATGATTTTGAAAAAGTGAAGTATATTCGCAAGAAGTTTTGAAAAAAAGATTTAAGTTTGAAAGTTTGAAAGAACACATTTTTGACTTAATAAAAATATAATCAAAAGAAAATATTTTTTTGGATTTTTCTTGACATAATCATAAAATAGGTATATTAAATAACAAGTGTGCAAAAAATCATCTCAAAATGAGAAGTTTTGATTGGTTTTTGAAAATGTTGAAGTTTGATAGAAACTTGAGAAAAAAGAGTTTTTGGTCCTAAGGAGGTTTGAACCTTGAACATTTGGCTTAGAAAATGAAGATTTTCCAATGAGCCATGTGTTAAACTTGTCTTTTAATCACCTTGTTTAGAAGGAAATTTAAAGAAAATGAAAGTTTTGAAAAATGTCCAAAAATTGCATTTCAGAAGATGTCTACTTCTGGAGGGGTTAGAAGCATGGTTTGACTTCTAGAAGCCACACACGATCTATTCTATTCTGAAACTGTTAGTGATGCAGTGATGCATATGTGAGGTGGTATCTTAGGTCAAAAATTGGGGTATGACATCTATTATTTGGGTTTTTTTCCAAATTTCTCTTCACAGAGGTTAAATAAATTTACAATTTGAGGTATGACATCTAATGATACCACCCATTGCTATTGATTTTACAATTTGAGAAACTCTGATTTTAGAGTGGCTGGAGATTGAAGACGATGACATGTCTCGTTTATCATGCATGCATCTCGGAGCCCTCGGATCAGATTACTTTTATTTGTCAGTACCAATCCAACGCGTGGCATTGCTTCTGATTTTATTTTTTTAAAATTTAATTTAATTTGTAATCCGGTGTGAAAACCAAGGAGGTCCATATCAAGCACATCACACCATGTCCATTGGATGTGATTACTAAGGCGTTTTGACTATGATCAGATGGTCCACATTTTTTTTGTTGTTATTATATTTTCTGATTTTATATTTTAAATGTTTTAAACTTTAAAAAATCATAGAAAATTCATTTCTGACCCAAAAATTATGAAACAATTCACAAAAGTATTTTGAAATATTATCTTTCTGAATTTTATTTTCTCATAATTTTATTTTCAGATTTGATATTTTTTTATGATTTTTCTCCCTTTTTTGAGGTTTTTAATTGTTTTAAAATACTTTTTGACATTTTAAATTTCTGGAAAAATTATGGATGGATCCAATGGTCATTTGACAAATATTGGTGACCTCATTTTATTTTTCTTCTTGATTTTACTATTTTTTGTCATTTTTGGTTTATTTCACCTTTTATTTTATTTCCTAAAAATATTTTCTGACTTTAAAAAATTCTTAAAATTTTTGTCAACACTTGTTGACCTCTGTTTGACTTTAAGGAATTTTGTTGTAATTTTATTTTGATGCAAAAATACTATTTATGTATTTCATCAATAAAGTCCAATTAAATAACCTAATTTCAAAATTATTTTAATCCTTCCATTTGATTTTTATTTTCATTTTTATTTTGCTGACTTTTGAATTTTTTTTTGGAGTCACAAATTTTCTCAACATCAATGGAACTTGAGTGTTGATAGGTCTCTCGACCAAATCCACCAAGAAAGTTGATTGATTTTCATGAAGTTAGACCGAATAAATTCATCTGATGGAAAATAAACTTGGAAATTATTTCTTCTTCTTCATCTTATTTTTCTTTTGTCCCGACTCGAAAAAAGTGATCAATTGGAAGAATGAACTTTAATGTTCTAATATAAGCCCCAAAAGATTACTTGAGCTTTGATCTTGGTTCAACAGCTGTGGCGCTTGTCGTGTGATCGCGTTGATTTCTAATCAAGCTTCTGGCAAGTCTCCACTAACCTTGTCCATTTGAAATTCTCAATCATCTTAGATAAAATGATGTGATAATTCTAAAACCGGTGATATACTTGACAGAAAAACAATTGAAACTTGGAATATACTTCATGTGTAAGTTTCAAGATGGTCACCTTGCAGACGACTAACAATTAACAATTCGATGATATACTTGACATGTTTCAAGATGGTCATCTTGCTAACCTTTATTAATTGCTTTTTATTTTTCCGCTCTTTACTTTCCGCGTTTACTTTTATGCTCTTTATTTTTTATGCACTTTACTTTTAGTATTTATATTTCATGTCATTTTTTTTCTTTGCTCACTTGAGCATTTATTTTCTATGTCATTTTTCCTTTGATCATTTGAGCATTTTACTTTCTTGTTATTTTGAATTTTCTCACTTGAGATTTATTTTTTTCCCTTTCCAAAACACTTAATAATTCAACCAAAACATTAAAAAACGCTTAATTGGACTTGGTTACTATCCTTGTGCTTGGAGCTTGATCTATGGACTTAGGATTAGGACCCTTACATCATCTTAGAGATCTTAGTGCCCTTGGTGTTATTCTGTCTTGTCTGGTTATCATCTTTGTATGCAGGTTATTCTGTTATACTCGATTAAGAGTAGATTTCTTTCAAATACAATCGTTACTCTGCCAGTTTTTCTTAAGACAAGAGTTCACCTAAAGGCATTGATTTATCAGAAGCTTATGTTTTTTGTCCGGTTATTTGTTGCTTATGTGATAATCCAATGGATATATGGTATTGGCTCTTGATGTCAAGTACTATTCTTCTCACTCTGTTAGATCTTTCTTTTCCCTTACCTTTTACTTTATGCACTTAGGTTAGCCTTTTCATCTCCTCTCCATTCTTTTATTTTCAAAATCTTCCCGCTTTTTCAAAGGACTCTTATTTTCAAAACTCGAACTACTTTCATAAAAAACTTGGACTTAGGTCAATGCATTTTCAAACTTCTTTTTCTTAATAAACTTTCAATCCATTTAATAATAATTTGACTTTTCTTTTCATAAGACTAAAAAAACTCAACCTCACTCAAACTTTTTGAGTCCTTTGTGGCTTTTCTAAACTAACATTTTCTTAAAATCAACAAACACACAACTTTGGTCTTTTTTAGCCGAACTACTTGGTTTTGATTTCAACATTGCACATTGTTGGTATGTAGGCCTGGAACTCGTTGGAAGTTCTATCAAACCAAAAATTATAAAAAAAATACTTTTTTTCTCCCCCCACCATCCATTTTGTACATATACTATTTTTTAGCACACATATACAAATTTTCAAAAAGGTTTCTGCAGAGTACCGTAGATGCTTTGGTTGTCCAACACCTTCCGTTTGCATAACTAACCCCCAGTCGCAGATCTCTGATCCTTTTTTTAGGATTTTATTCGCTCTTTTTCCTAATCCTTTGTGTAACACCCGAATTATTTATTTATTTAATTTAATATTTTCGTATATTTTTCCGAATAATTGGTAATATTGTAGAATGTCAATTTAAGTCATTATACGATTATAGGGTGATTAATTGAAATAAGTGGTAGGAATAATATTAATAATACTAATAATATTAGAATTATATAAATTGTTATTAAGTGGGCAAAGTATATTATGTTGGTTGTAGCAAAGTGGGGGTATAGCCTAGTAAGCCCCATAAGAGTAATAAAAATAACGTTATTATTTTAAGAGAAGTAGAATAGAAAAATAGAGTTGCTGGTTTATGAGTAGAAGAGAAAGGGTTTGGGGAAAAAGAAGAGAATAGTAGAAGTTTCAAGCTTGAGGCTAGGTCAAAATCTCCATCTTTAAGCAAATCAACCTTCGATTCACAAGGTAAGGGAGGGGTTCTTGCTTTCTAATTGGGAACTTGATGGATGATAGGTAGTTGGGGTTTATAATCTTGTTAGTTTTGTGTCTTGTTGTTGTTGAATGAATTTAAAATTGATGCTTGATAATCAATGAAAATTGATGAACGAATTTTTGTGTAATTAACCATGACGTGCTGTTATGGACTGTTGGGATGTTTGGATTGAGATGTAAGGAATGTTGGGACATTAAATCGAAGTTGTACGTAGAACTGGGTTGTAGAAACTGTTATTTGGGCATTTTTATGCAACATGTGTCGACAAAAGAGGCTATGTATCGATACATGTTGTGTTGAGTTTTAAAAACAAAAGTTTAAACTCAGTATGCGTCGACACGTATAGCTATGGGTCAACACATGATGTTAAAATCTATGTTAATTTTGAGAAACAAAATCTGGAATGATGTATGTGTCGATACGTACAATTATGAGTCGATACATGCTGTTTGAAAAATTGGAAGTTTTAAGGGATGAGTCGACATATCGGTGAATCACCTGGATGAACTTCCGTCTAATAGGATGTATCAATGGAGTCGCCATCGAACGTCTTTTATCTCGCGAAGGAGAAAGGAAAACATCGAGTAAACCTGAGAGGGAAGAAACCACGGTCTCACGACCGAGAGATCTAGGTAAGGGAGTTTGTTACGCGAGGGGAAGGGATTAGCACCCCACACGCATGTAGTACTCTACGGTGTCCACTTCTATTTTCTAGCTAAGGGGTGTCTTTATATATATCTATGCTTAATCAGTATAATGCATGCAAAAGGAAAGGAAAATAAAGAAACCCCGGGGAAAAGAAGGAAGTTTTTAAAAGTTGTGCTCGATCAAGCCCCGTGACAAGATGCCTACGTATTCCCTCGTGAAATGGGAAAGTCATAACGCCATAGTTCGGCTCACTTGTTTTCGTGGGTTTTGTGTTTTTTACTTATGAAAAGGTTTTAAACACAAAAGGAAAATGCGCCCGTAGGAGAAAAGGAGTTTGTCTTGGTTGGTTGCTTTTATCTTTAAGAAAGGATTTTAAACCATTATTAAGTGTTTTTGTTTTCAAAATAAAAAGAAAGCAAGTTTTAGATTTAATTACATGCAAGGATGCAAAAAGAAACTAGCAAAACAAAAGGGAGACTAGCTGGTACTAACCCTAATGTTGTCATGCAAAGATTGGACCTATGATTGAGGATGAGGGAATATATACCTATATTGACATGTCAAGGATGCATACCCTAATGTCTAGGCTCGAGAACAATCCTAGCCGAGCGGTCCTAAGGGAAAGCTATCCTATATCAGTCTTTGCTGTAAAACCAAGGGATGCAGAGGGATGTAGCAATCAAGTGCTTTGGAAAAAGCACACAATCAATGCAATGCACAAACAAATGTCATAGAAGCGAAGGAAAATGAGAATGTCCTGTAGCCTACAGCGGCAAGCCGAGGGCCATAAGCAACGAGGAACCAACACATTCCGATTCCCGTGAGTGGTATCACCACATGACATGAATTGTCAAGTTGAAGAGCAAATGATGCGAGTTCTGCAGTAAATCCGAACCCCAGGAAAGCGTGGAGAGTCAGAATAGGGAACTCCCGCCACTTTATTATTATTGACTCGATAAAAGAAGAAACACGATTCGCGTGTGCTAAGCTGACACGGACTAGAACTATGCGTGGGTCGATTGCTGACCCTTTTCGCGTGCCCATCATATCATCATGACTCGATAGCAGGAAATATAAAAAGCGAGACTTTTCTTGGTGGTGCCACGTCGGGATGCCTAACCACTCTGACCTATGCAAGCACAAAATGTAAACACTTACCGAGAATGGCCTCCCTATGCACGAATGAGGACTTTAAACATAACCAAATACAAGTAGAACACAGAAATGCCCTAAAAGGGTCTTTAAATAAATCAGAGGGGTTGTTGAACATGCTCCAACTACGGAAGCCCCAATATGTATCTCTATTCCTACTTCTCATGGCAAAAGAAAAGTTGTAAAGCCCTACTTCTCATGATATATAGGAAAGCTGTAAGAGAATGCAATAAAACAGTGTAAAAACTACCAGACAGATATCAAATCCGAAGAGCACTGCGAGCTAAAGAATATAATCCGAAAAACTAAAAGTACTGCAGCCACTCAATAAGAGTAAACCGGTGAGAAATGCACAAGGTATAAAAAACAAGCTGAATACGCATTCATACGCATCCGAAGTAATAACACATGCAAGGGAGGAGAAATCCCAACAGACAGACAATAGATTGTGCACGTATGCGCACAAGTCAAGGAACATGTGTATACATATTTCGGTCAAGTGTACCTTCCAGAAAACCATGCAAGCAGACAATAGAATGTATGCATATGCGCACAAGCCAAGGAACATGTGTATACACATTTCGATCAAGTGTACCTGCAAGAACGGAGTTAGACCGAAAAAACGGGTAAAGAGAATGCACACATGTGTGTACAAACACAAAGCACCTTTAAAAAGGGAGTAAAACCCAAGAAACAGATAATAGAATGTACATATATATGTACAAGCGCAAAACACCTGCAAGAAGGTAGTTAGACCCAGAAAGCAGATGATAGAATGTATACGTGGGTATACAAGAGCAGAACACTTGCAAGAAGGGAGTTAGACCCAAAAAAAAAGACAATAGAATGTATATGTGGGTATACAAGCGCAAAACACCCGCAAGAAGGGAGTTAGACCCAAAAAGCAGACAATAAGATGTAGATGTATGTGTACAAATGCAAAACACCTGCAAGAAGGGAGTTAGACCCAAAAAGTAGACAATAAGATGTAGACGTATGTGTATAAATGCAAAACACCTACAAGAAGGGAGTTATATCTAAAAAGCAGACAATAAGATGTACACATATGTGCACCAATGCAAAACACCTGCAAAAACGGAGTAAAACCGAAGAAGCAAGAAAATATAATGCACACGTATGTGTACAAGCTATCATACCCCAATTTTTGACCTAATATACCACCTTACATTTGCATCATTGCATCACTAACAGTTCAGACAACATTAATCGGGTGTAGCATTCACAGGTCAAAATTAGGGTTTCATCAGATTTTCATCTGATTCAAGAAGCAACCAATTAGGGTTTGAGTTTTACTCACCTCATTTGATCTATCTTGATCAAATCATCAACCTCTGATCATCAGATATCCATCTTTTCTCACTGATCAATCGAGGATCGACCAATTAGGGCTTTGGTCGAGCATGAGTATTCTCTGACTTTTTGAACAATAAATGACTTTTTGGCTAGAGATTGGTCATTATATCTTATATACAACATCTTGACCTAATTTCGGATTCAAAACATCCCGAAGTTCACGACTTCATCATCAATTTCGTAAACATCCGATGAAAATTCATCTAGAAAAGTCAAACTTTGACTTTTGGTCAAATTTTCAAAACAAAACTTTTCCATCATCAAAATACTTCAAATGATCCATCATGATCATAAAAAATCAAAGAATTTGGAAAAGTCAACAAAAAGTCAAAAGTTTCAACACTTAGAAAAATTTCTAAGTGTTAAAATTTTGTATTTTTTCCAAACTTCATGGCATTTTTTCACATAGTTCCACTTTGATTTGGAAAAAACTCAAAACATGAAAGTTGTAGCTCTTGAAACAAGCTTTCCAAAATATCCAATAACTCTCAAATCCATGGAGTCTAGCTATACTTTTGAAATTGAAACATAAGGCTCCATGAACATGATTTTCAAAGTTCAAAACTTCAAATTATAGGTCATTTTGTGATTTCTTCATCTAGAAGCAATGCCACCTTGCCAAATGGAGTTTAGAGCTGATAAATATCAGCTAGAGATAATTGAGAAGAGATAAGATCAAATTGAGATTTTTACACATGGTTAAAAAAGGAAGCTTCCTTTTCCTTTTGCAAAAGTCTTTCTTGCCCTTTAAGGAAACTTTGAATTACAAAAGTCTTTCTTCCTTTTCTCTCTTCTTTCTTCAAAATCAAGAAACATAATGCATTTTTGAGCAAACTTGCAATTTTGAAAATGAATGAAAACCATGGAAAGTTTTGGTGTCAAACACATTTCATAATCAATATCAAACTTGTCTAAAACATAAAAGCAACATGAACTAAGCCAAAACTCAGAATTACATGTCATGCTTTTCAAACTTGAACAAACTGCCTTAGAATTTGAATTCTTGGTTAGGCTTGATTAACTTGTGTTCCAAGCATCCAAACATCATCCATGAACATCATAGGGATGATGCTGATCCATTACAACAATCAGAATAACTTTAACATAGAAATCGAGCTTCCATTTTCGCTTGATGCGTGGACTGGCTGGAGTGATTCAAAGTGATTCAAGCAAGGCACCATTCCTACACCTTCTCTAACATCCGTTGAAGCTCAAACAATCATCAAATCCATTCTGGAAACACTCCAACATCATCTTCGATCTCAGCTTGAACAGGTGAGAACTCAAACTTCAATCTCATGATTCCTTGCATTTAAATGAAAAAACGCTTGGCCAATTGTTTTCTGCGCTTATCACGATCCTTAGCCCTCAAACAATTTGAAAAATCATCAACTACACATCATTTCAATTAGAAATTTCAGTTCTAGGGTTCTTCGTGATTTCCAGAAATTCAATCTTGTTAGACCAAAAATAAATACAATTAACATCCACCATCGTGTTCCTTGTGAAAAATCGAGCAACTTTCATGTTTACTTCATCCAATTCCATCAAGAAACAAGGATTCTAGCATGGATTGAAGAATATGAGAATCAAAGATGAAGAACAGGGCTTCGCGCGTGTTCTTGAGTTTTCAAATTTAAATTTTCCAATGTTTTATTAACACGTGTTTTGATTCAAAAACACAAAAGCACGCTTGTCCCAGTGGTTGCCAGCACGCTCGTAGTACTCTCTGCCACGTAGCCACCCCAATGGTCATGGGTTCAAACCTCCCATGGACCATTTTTTTCAAAACTTTGTGATTTTCTTCATGTTTTTTCACAAACTTCAACATTTTTTTTAACCAATCAAAACTCCTCATTTTGAGGTGATTTTTTGTACACTTGTCAATAAATGTAACTATTTTATGATAGTGCAAAAATTTTCAGAAAAAAACTTTCATCTGATTATGTTTTAATCGAGCCGAAAACGACGTTTTGAACACTTTTCAAAACCACCTTTAAAGGTGAATTTTTCAAACTTTCAACTTCCGATTCTTTTCAAAACTTCTCATGAGTAAACCTCACATTTCAAAACACTTTCAAAAATAATTTCTTCAAAACTTTTTCATCAAACTTGCATCTTTTTCCATGATCGATCCGATTTAAATGATAAAACCGAATTCGTTTTCTCTCGAATTTCTCAATCGATCATGGGCCTCCCTCACGGTGTAAGTCCCATAACATTATTTTATGTACATAATATTTTTGTACATATCAAACTTTCTTCAAATACATACAAATTTTTATCTACGGATACTTTTTTATACTCAAGTACCGACAAACTTTGATCGTTTGTTTTCACCTCACTTGTGTATACACAAACAAAACATTCTTTTATGTACATATTTTCCTTGTACATATCAAAAATTCATTTTATATTCATACCAATCTTTATCTGTACATAATACAGATACTTGTTTACTCAAACACGGATAAACTTCGATCGTTTGTTCTCCGTTTCGTCTGTATATACACTGAATACCATTGATATTGAAAGGAGCATTATTCCCTGTGAAACTGCTTTCAAATCAATGGGCCACCCCTATGGTGTAAGTCCCAACCCTCCTATGTACATCCATCTTTCTCTGTACATAAATACTCATCCGTGTACATACTTACTTCTTTGTACACAATTCAGACTTGTAAATAATCAAGTTACGCTCGTTTTAAACGTTCGTTTCACAGACACTTGTTTATATATTTCATAAACTCTTACAAATAAACATCATGCATTGTTTATATTTCCTTCATAAACTCCTGTGAATACATATCACACACACACTTGTTTATATAATTGTCTAGTTATAACATAACAACTAGTCTAACCAGTAGGTTCCCCATAGTTAGCCTCCGCTTGGGCTTTATACAAGATAACTCTTCCCACAGAGTTAGCCTCCTCTTAGGCTTCATATAAGAAAACTCATTCATATGAGTTTAGCTCCGCTTAGGCTTCATATAAGACACATTCTCCTGTTGAGTCAGCCTCCTCTTGGGCTGCGTTCAAAAGAACTCCTCATTTGAGTTTAGCCTTCTCTTGGGCATCATACAATGAAAGAGATATAAAATCTCTTAACAACCTCCTATTGGGCTTCCAATACAAAGAATCACCCACGTTAGGATAGAACCCAAAGAGTATAATTTCCCAGTGAAATTGCTCTTAATTCCAAAAGGATGGTTTCCCGGTGAAATCCCTTTTAAAGACAAAGCCAGCCATACCCTATAGCTTCCTCTTGAGCTTCATACAAGGACCCTCGATGACCCTCGATGACCCTCGGAATGCCTCCTCTTGGGCTTACAATACAAGGACCCATGGGCTTCTTAAAAGCATCCCCTTAATCCAATCAATTTCTCCTCGAGATTTAGACATCTATCATCTCTATGGAAGAAGTATCTCATTTATCACATCACATACAGTCAAAAACTTTTCAAACCCTTTTCAAACAAAAGCATCTCTTAATTGTAAGTGGTAACGCTTGTACACTCAAGCAAAACACCCAAGGCTTACAGTTAAAAGATTCAATCATTTTTCAAACATCTTTCTTAAACATGTAAGTGGTAACGCTTGTACACTCAAGCAAAACACCTAATACTTACGACGAAAGATTTCAATCAATCAAACTTTTCAAAATGTATGTGATGAAATAGATTAGATACATTTTTCATTAAGATGACACTTGTCTGTGTCTTCTTACTAACATCCTGTTGCTTTCCACTAGCATAAGTGGGAACTACGATTGCTCTGACTTTCTCAACATCCTTTTGAGAATACGTAGGCACAAGGTCTCATCCTTGCCGAGCAAATTTCTTTCTCCCTCAGACCAAACAAACCATAGATCCTTGTAGATCCGAGCTACAAATGCTCTGATTCCCACTAGGGGATATGTATGCAGAAGATCCACAGATCTTTGCGAGCACAATAATAACAAACATTAGGATCCCACATAATCTGTCTTTCTTAAAATCCCAAAGGATAAACTTTCCCAATCATATAAATAGCCATTAAAACACACAAACATATTCATATATAAAGCTATGGATAACCATATATATTTAGGGTGCTCCATCTATTCCCTTTATATAACAAACCCCCTTACTCAGAATTTCCCCAATGTGTTGCGTCTAGTTTGCGCTAGTCGTTACGCATATCAAATCAATTGAGGGTATTAACAGCTTTCCCCTTTTTCATAATCATTAAATCATCTTTCTTGTGTTGAAAATAATAAAGCTTGATGCTCACGGAATCTTTATAAACAAATCAAAAGAGTAAATCGTTTCGAGCCAGAGGATCTGAATTCATATTCAAATCCTCCAGCGCGTCACTTTTTAACGCGAACACAAGCGCACAACAAGAATGCTAGAAGTCTAAACCTCATATGAAAGAAGTCCAAATACCTCGCACATGAAATAAAGTGTCAAAATTAACAAAGCAAGTGGTAGAAATACTGCTCTGAATGAAAAACCGATTACAAATATGATTATAATCTAGTATAAGCATGCAGAAGTGAAATAAAATCAGGATGGGATGTCGGTTTTCCGAAATCGGGGCGAAAAATTCAACTTCTCAGAATCGATTAAAAATCACATAGTTGCTTGCAAAAACGTCAACGGTTTCAAAAACGTATGCGCTTTTAATTAATTCCGAGTGGAAGTCATACTTTTTGAGCATTAAAGTGACGGTGAATCAACTCCGTTTAGGCATGTTGTGCTCAAAATTTGGTTCCGAAACCTCCATAATCGGTTCCGGAACGTGCCAAAACGTAAAGGACATGTACCGTTACTTCCGACTTTCATGAAAAAATGAGTTTCGACACACGAAAACGCAAAAACATGCTTATTGGAACTCAAAAATTCATGTTTTGAATTAAATTCTTATTCGTGTTTGCTTTGATTTTTGAAATGAGAAATGAACTGAATTTTAATTCATTACATGTAATTAAAATGCATGAAATTCACATCAAAATAAGCTTTGTGTGGTGTTCATGATGAAAATGCATAAAGTTTATGAATGCACTGCACATGTGTAGCATACAACATGCAAATGATGAATGCTTCATATGAATCATACCAAAATGTGATGCAAAACATAATGGATATCATGTACAAAACGAATATGCAATATGTTGTGGTGTAGTGATCCAATATATGTGCAAAAATGAGTGGAAGTGAGGTTTCGACATGACTTAAAGTCATGAAAGTTAAGCACCGACACAAAAATTTGGATTAGTAATCCTATATGCAAATGCATGAACATACAAGAATGAAATTTGTGCTTTGTGTGTAAATTTAGGTGCATGTATATGTGTTATGTACAATGCAAATGCACCTAAAGCTAAAATGCAATATGAACTACATTTAGACACAAGTTAGAATGCAATTTATACTTCAAATCACATGAATCTATGTAATTCAATCAACCTACATGTTCTCTAATATATGAGCATGTGGTATATGATGCAAAATGCTCAAATCAAAAGCCTAAATGCAAAGAAAAATAACAACACAAGTGCATGTGTGTGTTATGCATAAAAAGCTTCACACCGACACACTTTAATGTCACCAAAACGCAAACAAATCAAAGAATTCGACAAAAAAATTCAATAATCGAAATCCACATGGAATTTGCTAGCAATTTCACTATTCAATTTCAAGAAAATCAAAAAGTGAAAAAATCACTTAAAATAAGTGCTTAATTGAATTAATCACTTACTTGTTCTTGAAGTTCAGTCAAATTGATGAAGAAAATACCGAAGCAATGCTCTAATTGACGAGAATAATTGAAATCGGAGTGGAGATAATAGAAAGAGAAGGAGGCGCAAGCTTGAGGAATAGAAGAGAAAAACTTCAACTCTTCGCCTCGACGACACCTTGAACATTCTTGAATGTTCTTGAATGTTCTTGAGAAAACTTGATGAAAGGCTTGATTTGATCCTTGAGAATTGAGAGAGAATAGAAGAGTGTGGGGCTGTAACAGAGAAGGAAATAAAAAAATTAAGAAAATTTTTCCGGCGCGGTGGTTTTGGAATTCTGGTGGTGGTTGTTGGTGGTTGGAGGTTTGAGTTGAGAGAGAATTGAGAGAGAAAAGTGACAACTCTTGGGTGAAATTCAGCAAATGATTCTCTCTACTAATTTTGTGAGTGGTAAAATATATTTATAGCGTGAAAATTTGGGCCTTAGAGTGCCTTGGATCCACAATTAAGCCCAAATCGCAATTATCCGAATTAAATTCGTGTATAGTCCAAAACAGCTAAATCTGTCGAGAATTTGAAGTCGGACTCCAAACGAAAAAGTGTTCGGAACGCGAATTTTCTTGCATGAGTCAAAATTTTAACTCAATCGGAAGAACGGTCAAGGCGATATGAATTTTTGAATTTTCAGCACAGTTTTTAAGCGATTGTCACATGTAGAATTTCATTTGCGCTCTTCAGAGAAAATGCCTCGAACGAGGGTCTTCTGATCAAAATTTGAACTTGGCTATTTCTGATACAAATTAATCCAACTTAATTTTTGAACTTTTGGCACGTGTTTCACCTCATTTCGATAAAAATCGAGCACAATATGATTTTTCGAAGTTCACGTATCAGATGAAAATCGCTCGGTTCAGCTCGAAAATGACTTCAAAGAATAAAAACCTGCTCATAAAAGGTAATGAATTTTTTCTAGAGTTTCAATTAAATGTTGTATAGGATTTTGATACGGAATTTTAGACACCGACCTCGCTCAGTTTCGAGTTTCCAACTGGGAATTACGAATGTTTCAGTGCACTGAGCGCATGTAACAGCACTAAAATTCAGTTTAGATCACTTGAGAAATCAATTTTTCCGGGGACTTTCCTCACACAATTTTCTTCTGGATTTCAAACTAAATTTATAGATAATAATGACAGGGCCTTTCCGGTCAAAAAGCATCAAGAAATAACCGAAGATCTGAGAGATACGCCTTCTAGAGTGTCCAAAAATTCACTTTATTGAGCAATAAGCGAATAAATTCTTTTTCTTGACGAAACGACTTCCGATCTGAATAAATAGACTGAGGACATATTGATATGATCCCAAAGCTTAAGGAATCAAACCAACATAGCTCCCTGACCAGAAAATCTTGCAAATAGTCGTACGAAGAGAGAAACGTCGATTCTTGGCTCGAAATGATTTGAGATAGCAAAAACGCACTGTTTCTTTCATACTTGGGATATTTTTTATCGGTAACACCATGATAAATTCGATGCATGTGACTCCATGTATGTTTATGAAATCGAATTATAAGCTAGAAATATGGAAAAGAAGAGGGTAAATTTTGGGGTACAACAGCTGCCCCTATTCAATCATCCTCAAGCTTGGGAGCAAGGTTGGCGTTTGCCTTCTGAGCGACAAGGTGCGAGGTGATTGAATATCAAAATGGACTTAAACTTTATGCTTTAAATCCCAAAATCTGTATCATAAAAATGAGGGTGGGCTTTTTAAATTCCAATGAGCCTCACTGGGGAAAAGGATATGTTGTGCCAGGGCATAACTGGGTCACAACAAGAGAATGCACAAAATAAATGCTGAATTATGTGAAGACAGGTACAGGTGTAATCCTGACCTAAATAGAATTGGCCTCTACCCAATTCAGTCCACAATGTAAGGGGAGAGCTGACATGCTAGCGGAGCAAATACTAGATACACTTACTAGACTAACTACATTACGCTAGAGGATAATTGGACGAACGTGATGCACATACTAGGAAACTCCGATTAAGATTTACAAAGAATAGAAAATTTTTTATTCTTGTTCTCAAAAGGTAACCCACTATGCTAGGGGAGATCTGACATGCTAGCGGAGCAAAGACTAGATAAACTTACTAGACTAACCACATTACGCCATGGAGTAATCGGGCGGGTTTGTGATGCGAAAGGCTAGAAAATGCCGAGTAAGCTTTACAAAGAAGCGAAACAAGTGTATTTTTGTTCTCAAAAGGTAACCCACTATGTCATGAGAGAGATGACATGCTAGCATAGCAAAGACTGGATACACTTACTAGACTAACCACATTACGCCAGGGAGTAACCAGACGGGTTTGTGATGCGAAATACTAGAAAATACCGAGTAGGATTTACAAAGAAGAGAAACGAGTGTATTCTTGTTCTCAAAAGGAAGGGGAGAGTTGACATGTTAGCGGAGAAAAGACTAGATACACTTACTAGACTAACCACATTACGCCAGGGAGTAACCAGACGAGTTTGTGATGCAAAAGGCTAGAAAATGCCGAGTAGGCTTTACTAACTCAGAACGATGTACTCTAAGGAGGGAAACAAGTGTATTCTTGTTCCCGAAAAGGTACAGGGGAAGAACATGTCCTAAGAACGTTGCACCAGGGGAAGGACTGGAAATTTCAACAAAAGATGAAGATTGGAAATGTTGACTAGACTCCAAACATAACGTAGAGTATCCTGCATCATGCATATAGGAGAGAGCGTAATACTCGGACCTAACCAAGAATTGGTAGCGAATCAACTCTTGTGCAAAAAAGAGGAAAACAAGTGTAGGGATTGCTTTCAAAGTGAGATAGTGAGGACGTGTTACACCAGGGTCAGAGCTGGAAGTTTTAACACCAAGGAAGACAATGGAAATATTGTGCCAGGAAAAGCTGGGATACAACGGATTCCAAAGAGATGCCACACATCAAAGAAATTATCCTTGATGGGATTTCAGAGAGATACGGGGAAGTCACTGGGGACAAACATTTATTATTCCTGACTTATAATTCTGTGTAATACATGAATTTCCTAAGAAATAATGCAGATGCGATGATGCATGTTTGCGAAAGATATAAAAAACGAGTAGCCGATGACCGCAAGTCACTGAACCATCAGGTTGAAATCGGGAAGCTCCGTTGAGGAATATAGCATTAACATGTTGTTAGAGATACAACCAAACTCATGGCTTCAACTGGGGATAAAGATAATGTGCCGACCTACTGGGGATACCATACGATACTAACTTGCTAGGGATGAACACCCTCAGTCAATGGTTTGAACATCACCTTCACAGGGGATAAGGGTTGAAACCCTTCTATCAGAACGATTTGGCGGTCCAATGAGCATTCACTGGGGAAATCCTTCTGAAAGATGCACCAACACCTCACACTGGGGATTTATTCAATACTCTTTTCTCGGAGCACAACTTCACTTGGGGACCTCCATCAATGCTCACTGAGGAAGTATGAGAGAAGGAGCTTCACCGAGGATGATGAAGGGAGAACACCCATAAAAGAGTGACTCATTAAAGATGAAGGCCACCGATGACACTCGGCGTGAAGCGTTTGTTAATGCGAAATTTCGCGAATCTAGCACAAAAGAAACCGACAAAGAGGAAAAATGACACATCCAAACATAGACCTTTAGCATGAAGCGTCTGCTGATAAGAACTTCGCAGATATACAACAAGATAATGTTATATGTCGGGCCAATTTGAACACGGGAAGGTCCCTGACACAAAGCAACTTGTGGGTAAGCAACCTTGCAGCTCAAAAAGGAAAACACCTGACGACGGTGAACCCATAGGAGCAAGGACGTCGGGAGAAAATGAACTTCAAAAATAGATCTTTGGCACGAAGAGCTTGTTAACTTCACAGATCTATACAATAAAAATACACTTAACGGTGGTGCACTCATTGGGGAAGAGGACATCGGGCAAAGACGAACTCCAAAAACAGATCTCTAGCATGAAGAGCTGGTTAACTTCACAGATCTGGACAATTAGAAGACACCTGACAATGGCACACTCACAGGGGAAAAGGACATCGGGCGAAGACGAACTCAAAATGGAAAAAGGACATTTGTTCAATGATGAACATGCAAAGGGAAGAGAACGTCGAACGAAGACAAACTCAATGGGGAAAGAACATTTGTATGAAGATGAACTTGCAAAGGGAAGATCCCGATCCGAAGGACTCTGCCAAGGATTACCAAGATGGTGGATTTTAAGCGGGTGTTTGTGAAAACAGAAGAACTATAATATCCCTCAGGCCAAAGGCGTGGTATAATTCTTCAAGAGTGGTAAATATCTGAATTACCACACACCAAGCATGGATACTCAAATATTTGAAAATTTGACACAAACACGGGTAAAGTAATCGAACAATTTGCATAAGCAAGGAAAACTTGAACTTAATGGGGAAAAGAACATCTGTAAGAATATGAAATTGCGCAGGGAAGAGAATATCAAGTGAAGACAAACTCAAAGGAGAAATAACATCTGTATGAAGATGAACTTGCAAGGAGAAGAGAGAACGTCGAACAAAGACGAACTCTATGGGGAAAGAACATCTGTATAAAGATGAACTTGCATAGTGAAGAGAACGTCAAGCGAAGACAAACTCAAAGGGGAAAGAACATCTATATGAAGATGAATTTGCGAGGAGAAGAGAATGTCAAACGAAGACGAACTCCTTGGGGAAAGAACATCTGTATAAAGATGAACTTGCGCAGGGAAGAGAATATCAAGTGAAGACAAACTCAAAGGAGAAATAACATCTGTATGAAGATGAAATTGAGAGGAGAAGAGAACGTCAAACAAAGACGAACTCAATGGAGAAAGAACATATGTATGAAGATGAACTTGCAAAGAGAAGAGAACGTCGGGCAAAGACGAACTCCATGGGAAAAAGAACATCTATACAAATATGAACTTGCAAAGAGAAGAGCCCGATCAGAAGGACTCTGCCAGGGATTAATAAAGTGCTTGTAAAAGCAGAAGAACTATAATATCCCTCAGGCCAAAGGCGGGGTATAATTCTTCAAGAGTGGTAAATATATGAATTACCACACACCAAGTATGGATACTCAAATATTTGAAAAGATGATGCAAACACGGGTAAGATAACTGAAGATTTGCACAAGCAAAGAAAAAATACAGCTCACTATGAAAAAGAAACATCATCCCATCAAAGCCTGAATCATTGGGAACACACCAAATTTAATAGGATTTTTCAGAGGCCAATTCTGCTTTAGAACCAAACTCGCTGGGGAGGAACTTGATTTAGAAGCACTCTCTAAGGAAGAGGGACCTCATACAAATAAACAAATAGGTACATGCAAACTATCAACCGTACAACATCCCCAAGAACTGACTGGGTTACAGAGAGACAACATGCCCCTGCATCTTCGGATTCTGGAGAGACTCTCTTCTGGCCGCAAATTCTATGGGAGATTGGTTAACATTGGCGCAACTGCCCTAATCAGACTGAATTTTGAGGGATATAATCCCGACTTAAATTCCCCAGATTACTCATTACTTGAGAGATTATCAGAATCTTGACATAGCTGCCCCAGTTTAAACACCACTTGTTCTACAGGGGTATGAGAAATCAACAGAGTCGTCAGATGACAACATCTTCTCAATGCCATTGACCCACATCCTGTCAATAGGTTAGCACACAATCGTGATGCTCAACTTAGAGTGCTTCGGTTACCAAACAGATGCTTGAAGTGATTGGTATCTTTGAACCAACTGGAATTAATACCGTTGCTCAACAGAGATTTCTGGGCAATCAAAACTCACACCAAATCTGTTTTAAATCATCTTTTACTCAACAGAGTCACTAGACGGCATGCCCCAGATTAAGATGACTCTTCAAAAGACCATTCAACAGTGTCTTAGAATAATTCCCCCCCCCCAGGACAATCAAGATGTTCATTTGATGTTCATTATGAAGCTTTCTTGATGTTTAAGCACCTGTTCATATGCAAAGAATGTTATATCCTAAGAATGATAATTCTAATGCAAATTATATGCTTGTCTTGAAACAAAAGCTTTTGAAAAGATGTCGAAACATCGCATTTTCTTGTGCAAAAGATAACAAAAGATGGAGTGACACCAACTCAAAAATTATAGCAAGCCTCTTAGGAGTCAGGATACCGTGTTCTCGTCACAGTTTTGCTTTCGAATTAACCCTGCTCCAGTTAGGACTTTTAGGGGTTGTAACGTAGCCTGGTTCATGGTTTTAAGAAGAAAGGACTTTAGGCTCAAAATATTTGGTGCTCACCCCCTTCATGATATTCTCCAACCCTAAGTTCAGTTAACTCGATACGAGCAATCATCTCTCACAAGAGGAATTTGATGGTTGAGAAACCACCAGAATTTCTTGGTCACACAACTTTGACTTTGCTGAGAACGAGGCTTCTGGGACACGACAATCACTTGTTAGAACAAAGTTTATTTCTAATAATATATATTAAAGTTTTGATGATAACAAGCATAATAAATTTTGTATGAATGAATATGATACTCTGACGTGTACATGTTTCATTTCAGAAGATATTCTGACTCTAGCGCAAAAATGGAAAATATATCATGCTGAGTAAAAGTTGAAGTTAGAAGCTCTAATAAGAGTAGAATGTATGGACAAGGCACGCTCATAGCAACTGCTGACAGAAACACGCCTTAGAAGTTCTGAGCGAGAACTTCTAGAAGACATGCTACAAAGAAACCTTCTGAAGTAAAGATTAAAATTCAACTTCTGATGGAAGATATCAAAGTGCAACCTCTGATAAAAAGCACCAACAATATGTTTTGAATAGAAGATGTATAACAAGGCTTAAAAAAGATGAAGTATTAGAAGTTCTGATGAGAATAGAACTTCTGGTCAAGCAAGCATAGTGCAGAAGAAAGCACAGCGTAGAAGCAAGCACAGCGCAGAAGCAAGCACAACACAACTTCTGATAGAAGCAAGCACAGCGTAACTTCTGATAGAATCAAGAACAGTGCAACTTCTGATAGAATCAAGCACAATGCAACTTCTAATAGAAGTAACTTCTGACAGAAGCAGGCAAGAGTAAACTTCTGATGGAAGCACCAACCGAAGTTCTGATGAGCGAATATTTAGAAGATCTTTATCATATGTACGTTATCTTCTAGAGACAAAACCTGTTGTAGTAACGTAAACCCACTAAGATAAAAAGGCTAAGTACTTGAGTGGCACAACTTCCAAGGTTCATTGGTTAAGCAAAATCACTCGGAGACAAGCAAGCTAATTACGTTTCCCATTCTTCAAGACACGCCACCTCCAACTGACAGATCTGGAAGCATTATTTAAGGATTCAAATTCAAAGAAGAATTTAAGAATTTTAATACAACAAATACAGTATAAGAAAGGTGCATCAACAAAAAGAGAAAATATTGTACGAACAAAAACAACTTTCACAAGAGATACTTTACGAAAGAGAACAATTCAACAACATCTTCTCGCAACTTACAAAAAGTTATTTCCAAAGTAAACTCGTTGCAAGTACAAAGAATTATCTTTTGTAAATTAGTTTACTATTTATTGAGCTTAAATTTTGTGTAAACATCACTTAGTGAAGAATAGCTTTTCTAGAAGCACTTTTGTACACAGTCAGTCAGAATTTAACATTCTGATAGTTGTTCCTTGAGAAGACTAGTTTGGGTTAGAATTCTTGAGAGGGCTAGGACTAGTTTAGTCTTAGAGGTGTTAGTCACAACGGTTGGTTGTGCGGTTTGTTCCTTGAGAAGACCAGTTGGGTCAGAATTCTTGAGAGGGCTAGGACTAGTGAGTCTCAGAGGAAGTTAGTCACATCGATTGGGTAGTGTACTCTGTAATCGTTGATTATAGTGGATTAAGTCCTCGTTGAGAGAGGTGAAATCACCTTGTCGGGTGTACTGGAGTAGTTTGAGTCTCAAACGAACCCGGATAAAAATACTTGAGTATTTTATTTGTTGTTTGGGTAAAAGATCTAAAAAGTAAGAAAAACTTATTCAACCCCCCCTCTTCTAAGTGTTTTTTCAAGCCTTCAATTGGCATCAGAGCTCTTGGTTCTGGGTGCAAACACTTAACAGTGTTAGATAAAGATCCAGAAGAAAACCACAAGATGGCAACAGATGACAACAACACAAAATCTACAATGTTTGATGGAGAAGATTTTGCATATTGGAAGGATAGACTGGAAAGTTTTATTTCAGGTTATGATCCCGATCTATGGGATGTGGGGTTGGATGGTTACAAACATCCAGTAGATGGAAATGGATAAAAGATTGAAAGGAAAGCTATGGACAAGGCACAGAAATCAGAATACAAAAATCATCACACGGCCAAAAGCATTCTGTTAAGTGCTATATCACCAGCGAGTGCAAATTTTCAGGTGTACTCGAGTGTTCAATCATCTTCTACCTCCAGGTCACGAAAGGCGAACATGCCAATCTAACCCTTCCAGTACAAGAAGATTGAACAGGGGCAGCTGTCATACCCCAAAATTTGCCCTCCATCTTCTCAAGACATCCCATACATCCATACTCAAGGATTCCTCAAAGGTTGATCAGACAAACCCTCTCCTAGACAATCAACCCAAACTAGGGTTTGGCAATTCTCACTCGATGGACTTCCAACATCTCCAATGTTCATCATGCCTCCTCATATGCTTCAAAGATTCTCCATGTCAAGTTTCAAGCCTTACAAGTCAAGTTTCCTCACAATTGCTCGATGGTTGAAAATCGGTTGATTGGACAAAACGTCAACTGTGGTCAACATGCAGTCAAACTTCATGATTTTTGGTCAACATCCTCATTTTGAAGTTACATTCATCATTTGATCAAGGGTTGATCATGATTCATCAAGAAAACTCAAGATTTGCTCAAAAGTCAAACTTTCCAAATTAGGGTTTCTCAGTGAAAAGTCAACCAAACATTGACTGAGCATAACTTCTTCATACTTTCTTAGAAATTTTTCCACCAACTCTTGTCTTGAAGGAAATTCAATTCTCTACAACTTCATGTCTCACAAGAATGTTCAAAAAATGCTTCATTTGAGAGGTATGGATCAAAACATTACAGGTCCTTTTCAAAGTCAACAAAAAGTCAACATTTTGTTTTGAAGATATATTGAGCATGGAAACTCCAATTTAGATGAGAGCAAAAAGGTTGGTTAGAGGACTCTTAGAGCTTTCCAAAAAGTCCAAGAACACTCAAAAATGTGGAAAATTGAGCAAGATACACCATTCACAAGTTGGGCAATTTTGGAGAAGTGCACAAAGAGAGATGCTTCTAAAAATCAAAATTTTTGCAAATGGGCTTACTTTTTCTTCATCCAAACTTGTTCCTTATGCAATTAGGAATATCCAAGCCCAATGCCACGAATTTTTATTTTATTTTTCTATTTAATTTGGAATTTATTCATTTAAATACAAATTAAATTTAAAAATAAAGTATAAAATCAAAATTAAATACAAACTTGATTTTTCTCTCTTCCTTGGGATGCAAGCAATTCAATAAAGCCAGCAAATTTCGAAATTTGGATTGATATGGCAAGATTTGATTGAAAATTGATCAAAAAAATGAAAATTTGATTTTGTACAAAATCAAATTTGATTTCCATTGATTAGTGATTGATTCTTTCTCAAAACAACTCTGAATCCTTCTACTATATATACACAACTCATGCCACACGAATTAGGGTAGAAATTTTGACTAGAGAAACCCTTATTGATGCTCAAAAATCCGTGGCATACAAGCAACAAGCATCCTTGGATTTAGGTGGTTTCAAGCAATTTTGAGCATTCCATCTTGTTCCTTGTGTCATTCAGAATCGATCCAGACCTTCACATTGCTCAAAACCATCCAGAATCAAGGAATTCGAATTCGGTTTGTTCAAGAAAAATTCAAAATCGTATTTTAATTCTCATGCATTTTTAATGTGTTTTGTGGTTTGTTTTGTGTTTAGATGGAAGTTTGCAAGCTTTCTGCATAGTTTGATTGGATTTTCATGGCCGGAATTGAAACTTGCCATAGCTAGGGTTCCATGGACCGAATTGGGATCTCACGAAATAGGATAAATTGGACAAAACGAATACCACCTTCATGTTTAGAATGATGAATCCAATCGAACCATGCCTTTGAATTGAATTTATATTGCTTGTACTAGATTTTAGAATTTGCAGGGGTCATAGCGTCGCTCTGAGGCCGACGCGAAATTCCTAGAATTTGAATTGAAGAAGACGAAGCTTGGCGCGGAGATGAGGCAATAGGAAGATGACACGTGCTTGTAATCTACTCGCTCCGATTTCCAAACACACGTGCACGCTGTCATACCCCAAAATTTTCCCTCCATCTTCTAAAGGTATATCATACATTCATACTCAAGGATTCCTCAAGAGTTGATAAGACAAACTCTCTCCAAGACAATCAACCCAAACTAGGGTTTGGTATTCCTCAGATCAAGATGGACTTCCAACATCTCCAATGGTATTCATGTCTACTCATATGCTTCAAAGATTCTCCATGTCAAGTTTCAAGCCTTACAAGTCAAGATTGCTCAAACAGTTGCTCAGATGATTGAAAATGAGTTGTATTGGACAAAAAGTCAACTGTGGTCAACATACAGTCAAACTTCATGATTTTTGGTCAACATCCTCATTTTGAAGTTACATTCATCATTTGATCAAGGGTTGATCATGATTCATCAAGAAAACTCAAGATTTGCTCAAAAGTCAAACTTTCTAAATTAGGGTTTCTAGGTGAAAAGTCAACTGAACTTTGACTGATCATAACTTTCTCATACTTTATCAAACATTTTCCCACCAAAGCTCATTTTGAAGGAAATTCAATTCTCTACAACTTCATGTCTCACAAGAATGTTCAAAAAATGCTTCATTTGAGAGGTATGGCTCAAAACATTTTAGGTCCTTTTCAAAGTCAACAAAAAGTCAACTTTTTGTTTTGAGGATATATTGAGCATGGAAACTCCAATTTAGATGAGACCAAAACAGTTGGTTAGGGGATTCTTAGAGCTTTCCAAAAAGTCCAAGAACACTAAAAAACATGGAAAATTGAGCAAGATACAACATTCACAAGTTGGGCAATTTTGGAGAAGTGCACAAAGAGAGATGCTTCTAAAAATCAAAATTTTTGCAAATAGGCTTACTTTTTCTTCATCCAAACTTGTTCCTTATGCAATTAGGAATATCCAAGCCCAATGCCACGAATCTTTATTTTATTTTTCTATTTAATTTGGAATTTATTCATTTAAATACAAATTAAATTCAAAAGTAAAGTATAAAATCAAAATTAAATGCAAAATTGATTTTTCTCTCTTCCTTGAGATCCAAGTAACTCAATAAAGCCAGCAAATTTCGAAATTTGGATTCATATGGCAAGATTTGATTGAAAATTGATCAAAAAATGAAAATTTGATTTTGTACAAAAATCAAATTTGATTTGCATTGATTAGTGATTGATTCTTCCTCAAATTAACTCTAAATCCTTCTATTATATATACACAACTCATGCCACACGAATTAGGGTAGAATTTTTGACTGGAGAAACCCTTATTGAAGCTCAAAAAATCGTGGGTTACAAGCTACTAGAAATCTTGTTTTTGCTTCGATTCAACCGATTCCAAGCACTCAAACACATTCCTTGATACCTCTTGAATCGATCCAGACCCTCACTTTGCTCAAAACCATCCAGAATCAAAGAATTCGAATTCGGTTTGTTCAAGAAAATTTCAAAATCGTATTTCAATTATCATGCATTTTTAACATGTTTCATTGTTGTTTTTGTGATCAGTGATAAGTTTGCAAGCGATCTGGGCTGTTTGATTGCATTTCCATAGCCTGAAACGTAATATTCCATAACTAGGGTTCCTGAGCTCGATTTAGGGCTTTGCTTAATTGAAAAAATTGGACCATGAGACTGTTACCATTGCGTTCGGAATGATGTCTGGAATCGAACCATGGTCTTAGATGTTATTTATATTATGTATGCTTGATTTTTGAATTTGCCAGGGTCGTAGCGTCGAACAATGGCCGACGCTGAATTTTCAAAAATTCAAATCGGAGAAGATGAAGTCTGGCGCGTAATTGGTGCAACAGGGAGGCGACACTTGTTCATATGCCATCCGTTCCGATTCAGTGGCACGCGTGTGCTCCAGATCAGATGGCAAAGGCGTGGGGTTGTGAGTGGAAGGTCTCCAGTTCGATCCCTGGCCATGGCATTTGGTTTTACATGTTTGCAATCTTTTTCTTATTTTATTATTTTCCATTTAATATTTTTGCATTCATTTTAATTCTTTTCAATATTTTTTCTCATGCATTAAAAATCATCAAAAATATTTTTCCTCTTGCATTTATTTTCATAAAATGTTTATTTAATTTATAAAATTAAAAAATATTATTTTATATGCATATTTATTTTTATTCATAATTTAGCATTTAAATCAATTTTAATTAGTTTTTAATTATTAAATTGCATCTAAAAATCCCAAAAAAATTATTTTAGCATATTTATGTTATTTCCAGAATGTCATATTTTTCTCATTCAAAAAATTGCATTTTTACTAATATTTTCCTTTTATTCGATTCATCTCGTATTTTCCGATTTCTCATCTTTTCACATGTTATCCCGTTTCGGACGATTTTTCTTATCGTTTCTTTTTTTTTTCCAATAATGTAACTGTTCATGGGATGTAATAGTTAATTAGGGCTTTTATTTTCCGCAAGTTTAAATTATGTATCTGCCCCAAAGCTATGTAATAGCGTAGGACATTTATCTTTCCGCATCTTTACATTCCGCATTTCAATTTCCGCACCCTATAAATTGCTAATAACTAGGCGTGTATGGCAAGACTAAAATTGGACATAGCTCACTCTAATTTCAAGATATAATATCTGAAACAACACACTCTTTCACACATGCACCCCTTGTCATACCCCAAATTTTGACCTAATATACCACCATACATTTGCATCATTGCATAACTAACAGTTCAGATAGCATTAATCGGGTATAGCATTCACAGGTCAAAATTAGGGTTTCATCAGATTTTCATCTGATTCAAGAGCTAACCAATTAGGGTTTGAGATTTTCTCACTCCATTTGATCTATCTTGATCAAATCATCAGCCTTCAATCCTCAGATATCCATTTTTCTCATAGATCAATCGAGGATCGACCAATTAAGGTTTTGGTCGAGCATGAGCATTCTCTGACTTTTTGAGCAAGAAATGACTTTTTTGGATAGAGATTGGTCATTATATCTTAGATACAACATCTTGACCTAATTTCTGGATTCAAAACATCACAGAGGTTCATAAAATTCATCAGTCAATTTCAGAAACGTCTGATGAAATTTCATCTGCACAGAAAAGTCAAACTTTGACTTTTGGTCAAATTTTTCAAAACAAAACTTTTTCCATCATCAAAATGCTTCAAATGATCCATCATGATCATAAAAAATCAAAGAATTTGGAAAAGTCAACAAAAAGTCAAAATTTCTATACTTAGAAAAATTTCTAAGTGTTGAAATTTCTCATTTTTTCCAAACTTCAAGCCATTTTTTCACCTAGTTCCAATTGGAATTTGAAAAAACTCAAAACATGAAAGTTGTAGCTTGTGGAAAGATCTTTCCAAAATATCCAAGAACTCTCAAATCCATGGAGTCTAGCTATGTCTTTGAATTTGAAACATAAGGCTCCATGAAACTTAATTTTCAAAGTTCACAACTTCAATTATAAGTCTTTTTTTGAGTTTTCTTCACCAAGAAGTAATTCAACCTTGCCACCTTGCCAACTTGATTTTGGAACTGATAAATATCGGCTTGGAAGTAATGATTGAGGATAGGATCAAATTGATGATTGTAACACATGGTAAAAAAAAGGAAGTTTCCTTTTCCTTTACAAAAGACAATCTTGCCCTTTAAGTCATCCTTGAATCACCAAATGCCATGGACACTTGCCTAACATTTGCAGTCCTATTTGCCTATAAATAGCTCACCAATTCAAGTCCAATTCACACCAAAATCAATACACAAATCCATGCTTTTCTTCTTTTCTTGAAAATCAAGTATCATAGAGCAAAATTGCCAAACATAGCATTTTTGAAAATCCAATGGAAACATGATGAAAATTGGTGTCCAACATGTTCCATAATCATTAACAAACTTGTTCCAAACTTAAAATCAACCTGTACTAAGCTAAAAATCAGAAATCATTTTGCATTTTTCAAACTTGTACAAACTGCCATAGCAATCGAAGTTGGAGTTTGGTTTGATTCCTTGAAGTTTTGATCATCCATACACCTTCCATAAACATCATAGGAGTGATCCAAAACAAGAACAACAAACTGTAACACCATTAACACGATTTCAGTTTCATTTTGAGTGTATGCAGGTTGACTTGTGTAGCTCGATTCAAGCAAGTTCGAGCAAGCGTGCTATCCATAGAGCATCCTTACATGCCGTTAGAGCTTAATCAATCGAGAAACAAAGAATCGAAACACGTTTGCATCGAATTCGATCTTCACTTTTCCAGTATGAACACGAGTTTGGTTCTCATGATTCTTTGAATCTTTTGACAAAAACTCTTGGCCATTCTCTTTCTCGCACTTAACACGATCCTTAACCCTCAAAAAATCAAATAATCATCAACTACAAGTCATTTAATTTGATTTCTCTTTAGGGTTCTTAGATTTTCCAAATCAAAACACGTTAGGCTTAAAATAAATAAAATTAACAACCACAGTTGTATTCCTTGTTCAAAACCGAGTCATTTTGATGTTTACATCGTCCAATTCCATTGAGAAACGAGGGAGATAGCTTGGATCAAAGATTCTGAAAATCAAAAACTATAAACCCAGAATTCGGGCGTGTTCATGTGTTCTTCATTTTTCAAATTTTTAAATTATCCAATCCTTTATCTACGCGTGTTTTTAATCCACTAACACTCAGCTTTGGCTCGAGGTTGCTTGCTTGCTCTTAAGGCTTTGTGACACGCGTCCCACTCAAAGGTCATGGGTTCAAAACCCAGCAAGACCATTTTTTCACTCTTTTTTCACAAAACTTCAATATTTTCATGTTTTTTTTTATCAAACTTCAACAATTTTTTTAACCAATCAAAACTTCTCATTTTGAGATGATCTTTTGCACACTTGTCATTTAATATATATATTTTATGATTATGTCAAAAAAAATCCAAAAAAACTTTCATCTGATTAAATTTTAATCGAGCCGAAAACGATGTTCTGAACACTTTTTCAAACCTCCTTAAAAGGTGAATTTTTCAAGTTTTCGACTTCCGATTTTTTTCCAAAACTTCTCATAAATGAACCTCACATTTCAAAACATTTTCAAAAAATTTTCAAAACATTTTCAAAACATTTTCAAAACATTTTCAAATCATTTTTCAAAACATTTCATCAAAACTTACATCTTTTACCATGATCAATCCGATTTAAAACGATAAAACTAATTTCGTCTTTTCTCGAATTTCTCGACCGATCATGGGCCACCCTTATGGTGTAAGTCCCAATCCTTTATGTACATATTTAGTTTTACTTGTACATACTCAAATCATCATTGTTAATATTCAAACGTAAACAAATTTCTTTCATTTGTTTTCATTCGTTTGTCTATACGCCGAATCCATTGGTTTTAAAGGAAGGTTTCTCCTGAGCAAGATTTCTTTTAAACCAATGGGCCTCCCTTACGGTGTAAGTCCCAATTCTTTTTATGTACAAATATTTTCCTTGTACATAAACAAAAACATTCTTTTATGTACATATCTTTTTACCTGTACATAATACGGACAAACTTCTTCCGTTTGTTTGCATTTTACGCTGCAATCCATTGGTTCTAAAGATAGAATTCCCTGTGAGATTTCTTTTAAACCAATGGGCCTCCATCACGGTGTAAGTCCCATAACATTCTTTTATGTACATAATATTTCTTTGTACATATCAAACTTTTGTCAAACATTTTTTAAAAACAAACTTTCCTCTGTACATAACACAGATATTTCAAAAACAAACTTTTATCTACATAACATGACTTCTTTCAAAACCTTTATCCGTACATAATACAGATACTTTTTGAAAATACTTTTACGTATAAACTTTGATCAATCATTTTGTTTCATCACATTTTACATGAATGCCATTGGTATTGAAAGGAGCATTATTCCCTGTGAAACTGCTTTCAAATCAATGAGCCTCTCTTACAGTGTAAGTCCCAACCCTCCTATGTACATCCATCTTTGTCTGTACATAAAAACTCGTCCGTGTACATATTCATTTCCTTGTACACAGTACAAACTTGTGAATAATCAAGTTACGCTTTTAAACGCTCGTTCACGACACTTGTTTATATTTCATAAACTGTAAATAAACATCATGCATTGTTTATATTTCCTTCATAAACTCCTGTGAATACATATCACACACACACACACACACCTGTTTATACAACCGTCTAATAAATAACATAACAATTAGACTAATCAATAGGTTTCATTGAGTTTAGCCTCCGCTTGGGCTTCATACAAGACAACTCATCACCGTTGAGTTTAGCCTCCGCTGGGCTTCATACAAGACAACTCATCACCGTTGAGTTTAGCCTCCGCTTTCATACAAGATAACTTATCCCCAGATGGGTCAGCCTTCTCTTGGGCTTTGTACAAAGAAACTCTCCCACGAGTTAGCCTCCGCTTAGGCTTCATATAAGACAACACTCCTGAGTCGCCTCCTCTTGGGCTTCGCTCAAAAGAACTCCTCATTGAGTTTAGCCTTCTCTTGGGCATCATACAATGAAAGAGATAGGAAATCTCTTAACAGCCTCCTATTGGGCTTCCAATACAAAGAATCACCCGCTAAGATAGAACCACGAAAGGATGGTTTCGGTGAAATCACTTTCAAATTCCCAGAGTAAAATTTCCTGAAATTGCTCTTATTCGAAAAGGATGATTTCTCGGTGAAATCCTTTCAAACCAAAAAACCATACCCTATAGCTTCCTCTTGAGCTTCATACAAGGACCCTCGATGACCCTCGATGACCCTCGAATGCCTCCTCTTGGCTAACAATACAAGGACCCCGGTTTAAAAGCATCCCTTTAATCCAATCAATTTCTCCTAAGAGATTTAGACATTTATCATCTCTATGGAAGAAGTATCTCATCCATTACATCACATACAGTCAAAAACTTTTCAAACTTTTTTCAAACAAAAACATCTATTAACAGTAAGTGGTAACGCTTGTACACTCAAGCAAAATACCCAATGCTTACAGTTAAAAGATTCAAACATCTTTTTTCAAACATCTTTCTTAAACATGTAAGTGGTAACGCTTGTACACTCAAGCAAAACACCTAATACTTACGATGAAAGATTTTAATCAATCAAACTTTCAAAAGTGTATGTGATGAAATAGATTAGATACATTTTTCATTAAGATGACATTTGTCTGTCAATTACTAACATCCCGTTGCTTTCCACTAGCATAAGTGGGAACTACGATTGCTCTGACTTTCTCAACATCCTTTTGAGAATACGTAGGCACAAGGTCTCATCCTTGCCGAGCAAATTTCTATCTCCCTCGCACCAAACAAACCATAGAACCAGATCCGAGCTACAAATGCTCGATTCCCACTAGGGATATGTATGCGTAAGATCCACGATCTTTGCGAGCACAATAAAAACAAACCCTAGAATCCCACATAATCTCTGCTTAAAATCCCAAAGGAGAAACTTTCCCAATCATAGAAATAACAATTAAAAACACACAACATATTAAACATATTCATATATAAAGCGTAGATAACTACATATATTTAGGGTGCTCCATCTATTCCTTTATATACCAATCCCCTTACTCAGAATCTCCCCAATGCGTTACGTATAGTTTGCGCTAGTCGTTACGCATACCAATATCAATTGAGGGTATTTCAGCTTTCCCCTTTTTCATAATCATTAAATCGTCTTTCTTGTGTTGAAAATAATAAAGCTTGATGCTCGAGGCATCTTTATAAACAAATCAAAAGATTTAAATCGTTACGTACCAGAGAATCCGAACTCACGTTCGCATCCTCAGGCGCGTCACCTTTTAACGCGAACACCCCTTAGGGTAATTCTCTCTCGTTGCCTTATGAATTCAAATATGGTCAAGTCCCTCGAACGTAGAGGTATTCTAGCACCGTTGCCTTCCAAACAAATCATCATAGTCCCTTCGATACAAAGATCATAAGACCCACGATGTCGCCTCCGAATACATGATCTTGACCCTCGATTGTCGCCTACGAAAAATGATGATAGTCCCTTCGAATGTGCTAGGATACTTCCTACAAGTTGCTTTCTATGACCATACGATGTCCCTTCGAATGTCCCGCCTACATCCAACGAATGGAGTTACCTACAAACTAATGGTATGGATAGCGCTATTCTAAAGGAACGTAAAATAACACGAAAACGACCAATTCTGAGTAGGTAATAAGACTTTTAGTTGCTTTCTCTTCCAAAATACTTTTCGCACCTCACACTTTTGTCAAGGTTCAAACTCTTTTTAAAAATGAAACATTTCAAAACACTTTGTATACATTCCTACATGAATCATTACAAAGTCAAAGCGAAATGCCTTTTCAAAACATTTTTGTCAAACACACAAAAAGCACAATTTTTAAAGTGATCTAAGAGCAACTAAGAGCCCGTAGATAACTACGGATGGAAAGGGGTGCTAATACCTTCCCTTTTCATAACCTTCTCCCTTACTCAGAATCTAACGAAGGTCTTTTTCTGTACTTTTTACCTTCACTTAATTGGATAAAAGAAAAGTCGGTGGCGACTCTTGCTATCCGCACATTTGCGATACAAAAACCTACAAAGTCAGTTCATCGTATTACAGAACTGGCGACACTGCCGGGGGAGACACCCTAAAGAGAGAATACCTTAGGGATTTCTAGATCACCTTTATTGCTTTTTGTTTGACTTGCTTGCTTTATCTTTAAGGGTTGCTTGGGTATTATATTTGTGGGGGATCCTACACCCGGATCCGGGTTTCCTTTTAGGTAAGTAGCAATAAATCGTCGCGACCGTTAGACGTATATCGAAACGGTCAACATGATGGCTACGTTAGTGTGACACTTTGGATGTCCTGAGACTCTTCATTTCCAAGTTGAGGATAGTATTTGGCTTCTGCGTGGTGTCATCAAGCACTAACTAAACTTTTAGAACCTTAATTGACCCATCTTGGCCATTAGAAGGTAGTGAGATGGCCGACTTTGGTGCAGACTAAGGTTGGCTGATACACGATGCTACGCTCATTAAGATCAGACTTTTGGGATATTTTCGGTCGACCACTTGGTAGTCGTATTGAAATAAACGCCTACAAGAAAGATCAATGATATGAGATTCCTAGAACCCGGTTACTATTATAGGACAGGATGAACCAACTCAAACTTTTGGTAGGGTAATCACCTATACCTCTTGCAAGCCTTAAACCCAGGCTCATTGTGTGAATTGTTTGTGTGTGCTAAACATGACATCATGACATCATCTGCATTGCATATCATTTCTAACTATTTCAAGGACCTAGGGATTTATCTTTGCTCTGTTTTGTAGGAATTATGGCTTCTAGAAAGACTATCCGAATCAACTTCATGGGTGTACCTTCTCAGCTCAAAGAGTTGGTTTCAGAAATTCCCGACCATACTCAGTTCATCAAAAGACATGGTTATCTGCTTGACTTGGTTATCTCCGGTTTTGAAGAAGATATGATGCATGTCCTATTCCAGTTCTTTGATCCGAAACACCATTGCTTTACATTCCCAGATTATCAGTTGGTTCCTACCTTGGAAGAGTTCTCTAAGCTACTTGGGATACCTATTCTGGACCAAATGCCATTCACCGGTCTAGAAAAAGTTCCTAGGTACGAAGACATTGCATCAGCCTTACATCTCAAGCGCTCAGACATTGACGCCAATTGGGAAACCAGAAGTGGAGTTAAGGGTTTACTTTCCAAGTTCCTAATTAAGAAAGCCCGAGAATTCCTCAAAGTTATGAGTTTCCATGCATTTGAAGACATTGTGGCCTTGCTAATCTATGGTTTGGTTCTATTTCCTAACTCGGATCAATTCATAGATGTTAACGCCATCAAGTTGTTTCTTACTCGCAATCCAGTGCCTACTTTACTTGGTGACATCCTACATTCTCTCCACACTCGTACTATCAAAAGACAAGGAACTCTCATGTGTTGTATACCGTTACTTTCGAGGTGGTTTATTTTGCACCTCCCTCCATCCGTTTTGAAGAACGAACAAAGGATGAAGTGGTCTTAAAGGCTAATGTCACTCTCTCATTCAGATATCCGTTGGAGTCTTTTCTCTCAAAAGGACTTCACATTCATTGAGCGTTGTGGAGAATTCCCTAATGTACCACTACTTGGTATAAGGGGAGGTATTACTTACAACCCTTCTCTAGCTCTACGTCAGTTTGATTTTGCCCGAAGAGATGGTCCACATGATATGCTTCTCCAAGATATTGTGTTCGACTACAATCACGATCTCCAGAATTACCGACGAAGGTTCATACATGCTTGGGGCATGGTAAAGAAGACTGATACCAAGACTTTGGGGCACCAGAACTCTATTCCTTGGGAACCTTACCTCAAATGGGTGCGAGCTCGAGCTCAAAACCTCATGATGCCATTCACGCATGTTTTACCAGTAATCATGGAACCTGTTGCTATAGGTGACGTACTTATCTGCTCTCCATCCTGACATGCCTACTGATTTTGAAGACTTGAAGAGATCCTGGATTCAACTTAAAGAAGAGAGGGATACCTTTGAAGCTCAGTGCTATGCAAGCGAGAAGAAAGTACTAGAGTTGACCAAGCTACTACACGAGGAACGAAGCATTAACGCCTACCTCGGCACCAAGAGGAAGCGCCCATGGGAGACTTAGAGCTTTAGGATTTTTATGCTTTTCTTTTATTATTTTGAACTATCTCTTGTACTTAAAAAGAAAGAAAATAATAAAAAGAGAACTAATAAATGTTTTTTCATTGCTTGTTTAACAAATTTAAATCTCTAAGGTCCTTGAAAACATTGCATTGCATTTGCATAAACATCGCATATCATAGCATAACATTGCGTCACAGGTACATTGAAGATTGGATTTCTCATTCTCTTGCAATTTATTTTAGCAGAAATGGCTCTTGAACAGTCTGTCAAAGATCTCCGTGCTCGAATGCTCGGGCCAAAGATGTTTACCACTTGGTCCAAGGCCAAGAAGATTTGAAGAAGCTCATCAACAGGAAGAAGAAGGTTGTTGGTCTCCTCAACATGGGCAGACGCTACAAAGGTGGTCCTAGAGTGGTTAGTCGAATTGAACTCTCTGAAGGAAGTGTCAAGAAGGAGGATGACCAAAGTAACAAAGGTGATGGTGAAGGCAGCCAGCACGAGCCTGAAAAAGACTATGATAATGGCCAGTACTCCGATGAAGATGACAAGTACAAGCAACTTGAAGACCGTCTGAATGCTGTGGAAAACCAAGATGTCCGTCTGAATTTTGATGATCCGAGTCTTGTCCACGTGTTGTGATTCCTCCCAAGTTCAAAGTTCCAACTTTTGCCAAATATGATGGCATGTCTTTCCCTAAGCTGCATTTGAAGTCCTATGTCCAGAAGATCAATCCCCACACTGATGACAGAAAGTTGTGGATGCACTATTTCTAAGAGAGTTTGTCCGTAACCCAATTGGAATGGTATTATCAGCTAGAGAATGATCGTATCCGTACTTGGAGTAACTTAGCAGATGCTTTCTACAAGCAGTATGAGTACAATGCTGAATTGACACCCGCTCGCATGCAACTACAAAGCATGTCTATGGGTCGTGATGAGAAGTTCAAGGAGTATGCTCAGAAGTGGAGAGATCTAGCAGGCAGAGTTCAGCCACCCTTGTCCAATAGGGAGTTGGTTGATATGTTTATCGGAACACTTACGGGCCCATTCTTCAATCATCTAATTGAAAACTCTTCAACCGGAATCACCGAGCTGATATTGACAGGCGAGCGTATTGAAGTTGGTATCAAGAGCGGGAAGATTCAGATAGAGTCATCTTCAAATGCTTCGAAGAGATCTTTTGGTGGTAAGAAGCCAATGCTGTATGGTCGAAAAGCCGAGCCAAGACCGACCGTGCTCAATCTGTGGGGGCAGTTGTGATCTCTAATCCTACATCAGCACAACCTCAGCGAGACAACGCGCATAGCCAGAACGCGCCACGAAGACAGTTTACAAAGATCAACATGCCATTGTCGCAAGCCTTGCAACACATGTTGAAAGCAGTGATAACCTCGAGGATCCTCCTCAAAATATCAATACTTCCTCTCGAGATACAATCCTAATGCTAAGTGTGCTTACCATTCTAACCCGTGACATAGTAATCGATGATTGTTGGGCTCAAGAACAAGATTCAAGATATGATTGAAGCTAAGCAGATTGAGTTTGACCCTCCTGTTGAGACTCCGAATGTGATCAACGCGCCTATGCCTAATCATGACAAGAGTTCCAATGTTGTTGGTGAGGATACTTACGTTTTCAACATAGATGACTTAACCATTCCTCTGATGACTATTAAGAAGAATTTGCTGCAAGCCGGTGTCAATCCAGGATGCCCAGAGAATTGTCGTTGGTGCCCATCTGCACCTAATGGGTGTGCTTGGTTGAGAAGACGTGTTCAGTGCATGATGGATAACCGTGAGATACTATTCCTGAAACCACCTGTGCAGAAGCTGTGTGAAGATATGTCCAAGTTGAAGATCGACGATGTGATTGAAACTGCACCATCTGTGTGGGATACCTTGGGGCAGCCGAGTGGAAAGTTTGATTACATGGTGAAGTACACTATTCCTGAGTGCTATAAGATTCCTATTGAAGATGTTAAAGTAACCGGATGGGGTGACGAATTCCCTGAAGACTATGCTGATATTAACACTATAAGGATTTCCTCTGCTGATTCCGTGCCTAGAGTGGCACCTCTCATCATTACTTCTCCAAGACCAGTTCCGTATTCCTCTAACAAAGCTATTCCTTGGAATTATGGAGCTGATGTTTACTATCATGGCGTCAAGCAAGACCCTCTTACCATTGAAGATCTTACAGTTGAAGCTACCATTCCTGACATTGACAACATCACCGGATCAAGTAAGGTGACCAGAACCGGAAGAGTATTCTCTCCAGATATCTCTCCTCCCAAAGACACTGCGACTCCAGCTCGCATATTTTCATTCAATAAAATCGTTGGACTTTTGCATTCAATTGTTGTGTTCTTCCTTTTACTTTATCACCCCTTCAAAAAGCTATGTGTTTCTTACACACACCCACGTGATACACTGCAGAATCACTCCGAATCTCGTTGATAACAGCTATGCTATTGCTAAGTATGACTTCGATAATCCGATCTACCAAGCCGAAGACGAAAGTGAGGAAGATTGTGAAGTGCCAGAGAACTTGTCGATCGCTACAACAAGAAGAGTGAGTTATACAAACACACAAGAAGAGCAAGTCGAGGTTGTGAATTTGGGTAATGAAGAAAAAGAGATCAAGATAGAGCGGTCTTGAGAATGTTGTTAAAGAAAGATTGGTTCGGATGCTACGACACTATATTGAGGTTTTGCTTGGTCATACGAAGACATGCCGTGGTTGGACATTGATATTGTGGTACACCGTTGCCAACAAAAGAGGGTTTTCCCAAAGCGAAATGTAGGTCGCGCGTCCCGAGATGTCGAGAAAATCAAAGTCAAGTTATGAAGCGTCAATGCCGTTTCTTAGTCACATTTCCTATCCACAATGGGTTGCGAATGTGGTTCCCGTGCCTAAGAAGGATGGTAAGGTACGAATGTGTGTGGATTACGTAGATCCGAACAAAGCGAGTCCGAAAGACGATTTCCACTTCCTCATATTGATGTTCGTTGACAACACCGCCAAAGACAAGGTTTTCTCCTTCATGGATGGTTTCTCCTGTTACAATCGATCAAAATGGCTCCTCAAGACATGGAGAAGACTACATAAAGTGGGGCACTTTCTACAAGGTTATGCCGTCGGACCGAAGAACGCGGGCGCCACTTATCAGTGTGCTATGGTAACATTATTTCATGACATGATTCATCCCGAGATAGAGGTCTACGTCGATAACATGATAGCTCGATCACAGACTGAAGAAGAACATCTTGATCATTTGCGTAAACTGCTTGATGTGTCAAGAAGCTGATCGAGACTTAATCCCAACAAGTGCACCTTTGGAGTCAGATCCGGAAAACTCCTAGGTTTTGTTGTCAGTGGTAAAGGTATTGAAGTCGACCCCGCCAAGGTTAAAGCTATTCAAGAAATGCCAGCTCCCCGCACCGAGAAGGAAGTCAGAGGTTTCTTGGGCCGATTAAACTACATTGCCAGATTCATTGCACATCTAACTGCTACTTGTGAGCCAATCTTCAAGTTACTTAAGAAAGATCAAGTGGTAGAGTGGAACGACGATTTCCAGATCGCTTTTGACCAAATCAAGGAGTACCTACAGAATCCTCCTATCCTGATGCCGCCCACCGAAGGAAGACCTCTTATCATGTACTTGACAGTGTTAGAGAACTCAATGGGGTGTGTGTTGGGGCAACATGACGAGTCTGGTCGAAAAGAGCATGCAATATACTACCTTAGCAAAAGATTACCGATCGTGAAACAAGATACTCACAAATGAGAAAACTTGCAACGCTTTGGGCTGCTCACGACTAAGACAAAGATATGTTGACTCACACTACTTTGTTGATTTCCAAGATGGATCCGATCAAATACATATTTGAGAAACCAGCTCTCTCCGGGAGAATAGCAAGATGGAAAATGGTCTTGACCGAATACGATATCCAGTACACTTCTCAGAAAGCGATCAAAGGAAGTGTAGTAGCCGATCATTTGGCTCATCAAGCCGTAGATGACTATCGCCTATGCGATCAATTTCCGCACGAAGATGTTTTACTAGTTCGATCAGGAAGAACCTGCCCGGACGAAGGACCTAAACAAGGATCCCGATGGACCATGGTTTTTGATGGAGCCTCAAACGCACTTGGCAATGGCATTGGCGCCATCGTTACATCCCCTATAGGCGGACATACTCCTTTCACCGCCAGATTATGTTTCAGTTGCACGAACAACATGGCGAATCACGTGCATCATGGGTATTAGAGTCTATTGACTTAAGAATCAAGTTCTTGCAAGTATATGGAGACTCAGCTTTAGTGATCAGTCAGATTAAGGGCGAGTGGGATACGAAGCATCCGAATCTCATTCCGTATCGAGAACATGTTCTGAGTTTGATCCCCTACTTCCAAGAGATCACTTTCAATCACATTCCACGAGAAGAGAATCGGTTAGCGACGCATTGGCTACTATGTCATCTATGTTCAGGTCGATGGGACAACGAGGCTCCCGGATCATCATTGAGAAGTTTGACGAACCAAAGATATTGTTATGAGCTTGATACGTAAGAGAAACCTTGGTACTATGACGTGAAAAGGTATCTTGAGACTCGTGAATATCCGCAGGGCATCATCAATGATAAAAGTTAATGAGAAGATTTGCATCCAAATTCTTCCTCAACAAAGATCTTATACAAGCGCAACCACGACTTGTGCTTCTACCGTAGACCGAAAAAAGAATACGTATCATGGAAGAGTTACACAAGCATTTGGTACTCACTCCGGGGACATCGATGGCTAAGAAGATTTTGAGAACAGTTACTATTGGTCCACCATGGAAGCGATTGTCACCGCCACGCTCGATCTTGTCACAAATGCCGTTATGCAGACAAAGTACACGCCTCCAAGACCTCGAATGTCCTAACAGCTCCTTGGCCTTTTGCAATGTGGGGCATTGACATGATCGGAGAAATCAAGCCCACCGCCCAATGGACATCGTTTCATCCTTGTGGCAATTGACTACTTTACCAAGTGGGTAGAAGCAACCTCGTCGCATCCGTTACCAAGAATATTGTGGCTCGATTTATCAAACATAATCTTATCCGCCGATATGGCACTCCGAAAGGATTATCACATAACGGCTCTAATCTCAACAATAAGATGATCGCGAACTCGCACGCAGCTCAAGATCAAGCATCACAACTCTTCTCCTTATCGGCCTAAGATGAATGGCGCGATGGAAGCCGCCAACAAGAACATTAAGAAGATTATACGTAAGATGACGGTGACTTACAAAGATTGGCATGAGATGTTACCATTTGCTCTTCATGGTTATCGACCACAGACGAACATCAAGGCAACCCTCCTCTCTTGTATACGGTATGGAAGCAGCCCTACCCATCGTTCGATTCCTCAACCAGTCCTCCAGACGCAGAGTTAAGCGAAGACGATTGGGTCCGACCGCCTTGACCGATTAATTTGATCAATGAGAAACGACTCGCATCCATCTGCCATGGACAGATCTATCAGAAACGAATGATCAGAGCATTTAACAAGAGGGTCAAGCACCGAGTCTACCAAGTCGGTGATCTAGTAGTCAAGCGCATCATTCTTCCACAGGTGATCGGGAAAATGGACTCCCACCTATGAGGGACCATTTGTAGTCAAGGCAGATTTTCCGGCGGAGCTATGATACTTAGCACCATGGATGGCGAAGACTTCCCGCACCCTGTGAACACAGACATAGTCAAAAAATACTACGCATAAAAGAGACCCGCTTGGTCGAATGACCTAGGAAAAAATAAGGGCATCCTGGCGAACCAAAAGGGTTCGGGAAAAAGTTAAGGATATATACAAAAAAATGTACACCCGGCAAGTCGAAAACCGAAAAGGCGGCTTGGGCAAAAAGGTATCCCAGAGAAAACCCAAAAGGGCGGTCTAGGCAAAAGTTAGATTTAAGCGCACGACTATGTCTCGCCGGATCACCTTCTTCCGCACTACTATCAGATTCAAGATTCAAATGGCGACAATCACCACTCACTTTCTCGACAAAGAAGGAGATGAGATAGTTGAAATATATGAGTACTAGCATAGTTGGAACTTAACGAGATTGTTTCCGCATAGCTTTTTACCTTTCTCGTGTACAAACTATTTGGCCATACGCCACATTTCAAATAAATACAAGTTTCTTTCTCTTTACAATCTTTGTTGTTGTTGTTGTTGTTTGCATAAAGTCCAATGTTTGCTTTGAATGATTATATGCATCTAACAATAAGAATCTAATCACAAACATGCGAAAAGTGAACATACAAAGGTAATTGCTACAGGCTCTAGGAATTGGGATGACGACGAAAGTCACCAACACTTCCCCGCAGAGCAGGATCCCCACAGAAATGTCATTCATTACAAACCTTCCCCAGTGGAGTACGCGTCGGTCCCCAAGCAATGATTCCACTCAACTTAACGATTACGCTGTCTTGAAAGAATTTCATCCCCTAAGATGTTTATCCCAATGATATCTCTTAACCGTTCCCCTTTTCTCCAGCAGCAGTATCTAGACTTGAAACTTGGTCAGATAGTGCACCGGAGGAAACCTACACGTCTTATTCCTCAGTCGGAGATTCCAAATCTCCAGACTCTTCTAAAACCCGGTCTCCGAACTACCATTACTCTCCAAAGAAGAATCCCAGTAGATTACCTCCAAGATTCTCCCCAAGGTCTCGCACACAAGATCCTCGACAACAGACTCTCACCGTCCTCAACAATATCTAGGCACGAAACTTGGTCGATAGTGCACGAGGAATCAAAGCTATCTTTCTTCTCGGATCTTCATCCTCAAATGTGTCGAAATCTCCAAGAACTTCCTCTTCTTCAAGATGGATATGTTTTGAAATACCACAACATCTATCATTCATACATTACTCATAAAAGTCATAATTTGTGCATATGTCATTCATACGCATTGTCATGCATCATACTTTGCATAAGACTAACAAATATTCTATCAAAGTTTCTCTTGTTTTCTCCAAAACAGGTGGAAATCACTTCTGACGCAAGCAGGTCCAAGATTAAGCCCCGAATCTCGACGGGAAAACTATCTGAAAGACCGCCCCTAGTTGTCCTCCGACGGTGGTCCAGATTAAGCCCGAATCTCGACGGAAAACTATCCGATGACCGCCTCGTTGTCCTCCGACAACGGATCCGGATTAAGACCAAGCCGACGGAAACCCTATCCAAACGATCACAAGTTATCCTCCGATAACAGGCAGTGGATCAACACCCGATGCACAACAGGGAAGATATCCACATTTTTCCAACTACTACCTCCCTCAGAGTAACTGGCACGAAGATTTATTCTGATTCCTTCTTATTATCAACAGCAACTACAGAGTCTGGCATACGACTCAGTTGCCTTGGATTGCATCTTAAGCCCATCTCCGATTACTTATCAATGTTTCTCCACCTTTGGAATGCTGCATATTTGGTTAAAAATCAATACAAACCAATAACTTTATTCAAAGATGAGCACGAAGTCTAACATACGATTCCCTCCAGATGGCATCTTAAGCCCATCTCCGCGCTATCAAGAACATCTACAGAGCCTAGCGTACGGCTCACTCCCCAGCATCGATCTTTCCAGATGGCATCTTAAGCCCATCCCCATCAATTTTCCTATTCAAACGACATTCTCGAGTCTAGCATACGACTCATTCCCAAATAAGTCTCTACCTTCCCAAATGGCATCTGTAGCCCATTCCGCATCACCGGAGTGCAAATTTTCAGTGTACTCGAGTGTTCAATCATCTTCTACCTCCAGGTCACGAAAGGCACGCATGCCAATCTAACCCTTCCAGTACAAGAATATTGAACAGGGGCAGCTGTCATACCCCAAAATTTGCCCTCCATCTTCTCAAGGTATATCATACATTCATACTCAAGGATTCCTCAAGAGTTGATCAGACAAACTCTCTCCAAGACAATCAACCCAAACTAGGGTTTGGTATTCCACAGATCAGGATGGAATTCCAACATCTCCAATGGTCTTCATGTCTCCTCATATGCTTCAAAGATTCTCCATGTCAAGTTTCAAGCCTTACAAGTCAAGATTGCTCAGACAGTTGCTCAGATGATTGAAAATCAGTTGTATTGGACAAAAAGTCAACTGTGGTCAACATACAGTCAAACTTCATGATTTTTGGTCAACATCCTAATTTTGAAGTTACATTCATCATTTGATCAAGGGTTGATCATGATTCATCAAGAAAACTCAAGATTTGCTCAAAAGTCAAACTTTCTAAATTAGGGTTTCTAGGTGAAAAGTTAACTGAACTTTGACTGATCATAACTTTCTCATACTTTATCAGAAATTTTCCCACCAAAGCTCATTTTGAAGGAAATTTAATTCTCTACAACTTCATGTCTCACAAGAATGTTCAAAAAATGCTTCATGTGAGAGGTATGGCTCAAAACATTACAGGTCCTTTTCAAAGTCAATAAAAAGTCAACTTTTTGTTTTGAGGATATATTGAGCATGGAAACTCCAATTTAGATGAGACCAAAAAGTTTGGTTAGAGGACTCTTAGAGCTTTCCAAAAAGTCCAAGAATACTCAAAAACATGGAAAATTGAGCAAGATACACCATTCACAAGTTGGGCAATTTTGGAGAAGTGCACAAAGAGAGATGCTTCTAAAAATAAATTTTTTTGCAAATGGGCTTACTT